>CM021109.1:573781994-574010482 GCA_007115665.2 Sequoiadendron giganteum
CTCATTTGATGGCATTTGTGCTACTTCTTCCTTAGTATCTTCACCATATCCTAACCCAGTCTTATCTTTTGGGTGCATTTTTTTCAATTGGATAGGCTCAACAATGCCCTCTTTCCTTTTTCTTATAGGGCCATTTCCTTCATAACCCATTTGTTGCATGATAGCATAACCTTTTCCATATTGTTTTGTGGGTAACTTGACATGTAATACTGATTCTTCTTCATCTTTATAGATCCAATCAAGGATAGCTCTATCTTCCATTTCATTTTCTTTGATAAATGTCCGATTAAACTTGGTGATGGAAGCTGAAGTTGAGGCTAAAGTTGTTGTCGCCTGTTGTATAGAAGTTGAGGGTTGACCATGGGATCTTGGAGATATAGGTAAATTAGAGAGAGATAAAGAATATTCTCCCACTCCATTATCTTTCAATTTTAGCTTGGTGCCAAAATTACTTATCATTTCACTTGCTTGTTCATGGTACTTGGAGGTAGAGATTCCGAAAGCTCTATTGTGTGGGATGATTATGTCTTGAGTTGCTCTAAGGTTAGAGCAAGTTTGACTACTAATGTGATCAACAGGTATTGTTACTTCGTATCCATCATATGGAAACTTTAAGAATTGATGATAAGTAGATGGAACAACTTGCATGTCGTGGATCCATGGATGACCCAAGAGTATGTTATAGGCCAGATCCAGATCTAGAACCTGACAAAAGGTATTCTTCACAACAGGTCCCACTCTGATTAGTAGCATGATGAGGCCTTTGGAAGTCCTTTCTTCATCATCATATGCCTTGATTGTAATATTTCTTCGTGGATCTATGGATTCTTCATAATATCCCAAAGCGAGGACCAATTTTAAAGTACAAATGTTTAATCCAGCTCCCCCATCTATTAGGACACGTCTAATGTGGGATTTGTGAGCCATGACCTCTAAGTAGAGTGACCAATTATGTGGATGGGTTAAGGTTGAATCATCTTTCTCAAAAAAAGATAAACATGTGTAGGAGGACAAGTGTCCCACCATGGCTTGAAATTTATTGATATCCAGATCAGGGGATACAGTTGTATCAACAAGTGCCTTTTCCAAAATGTCCTTATGTGCAGGTGACAACTTTAAAAGTTCCAAGATAGAAATTTGGGCTGATGTTTTTTGTAGTTGATCAACCAGATTGTATTGGTTTGGAGGGGGAATTGTTGCTTTAGATGAGCTCCTTTGATAATGATTCTGGCTTGTCCCCTTGTCGAAGCATTGACCTCTTGATATTCTTGCTTACCTTTGATTCGGATAACATTGATTTGAGGATCATCAGTATAAATATGATATATAATGACATCATGGATATAATTAACCTTCTTTCCTTTATCACCCGAAGAATCCCCTTTTTGATAATTAGGGAGCGGATTCTTGAATGCTTGATGGTCATTATTGACATTATGTCCCTCAACCATGATGGTATGATTATCAATCAAATCCTAAAAAATATTCTTCAACCCTTGGGAATTGTTTGTCTTATGATCTTTGCACCTATGATAATCACAGAAGTGTGAGTCATTCCATGATGGTGGTTTAACTCAAGGCTCATAGTCTCTTTGTGGTGGCAATGTAATAGCATTTTTATTTAATAACTCTTTGAGAATGGACTCCAAAGATTGGCCCAAGGTAGTAAAACTCTGTCAATTTGAATAATATGAAGATCTAGGCGTATTTGAATTTTGATTATTGCCAAAATTATTTCTATGATTGTTAGTTGTGTTCCCTTGATTGGAAACATTGCCTTGGGTGCTAGAATCTCCAGCATTATTGCTATGTTGAACACTTGACACATTAAAGATGGTAGGCTTCGCATTTACATTGTTAGCACCTACTACCCCATCATTCACAACATTTTTATTTTGGGTCCAAAATCATGGCTTGTCAGTGTTGCTACTATGGTTGTTGTTGTTGTATGAATTTGAACCCTCTTTATCAATTTTCAGAACTCCATGTTTGATCAAAGCACCTTCGATAATAATCGTGTTTTCAATCAATTTTTCAAATGATTGAGGACAATGAAGGTTCATTCTATAACTCATTTCTTGATTCAAACTATCAATAAAGATCTCCATCTTTTCTATTTCAGGAACAGGACAGGAGTATCTAGCAAACACCCTTCTTCACCTTTGTGAAAATGTAGTGAAAGATTCCCCTACTTCTTGTTTTACTTTACAAAGATCAAGCATGGTTATCTGGTGTTAGATGTTGTAGGAGTACTATGATATAAACTTGTTTATTAACTCCTCAAAGGTTTTGATGGGGGGGTGATCTTTGAAATCCACTCCATGGATTGTCCACCCAGACTTCATGGAAACAATCACATTAAGTAGGTATCTTCATGAGCAAATTCTAAGCTCATATTTCGGAAATCCCTCACATGCTCAATGGGGTCAGTTTTCCCATTATACCTATCAAATTTAGGGATTTCATAATGTTTTGGGAAAGGAATCATTCGAAGACTCTTATCAAATGGATAAGGACATATGTCATCTAAAACATACTTCTTTGTTGTACCCCCTTGCATTTCTTTTATTTTCCCTTGTAATTCCTTTATCTATTGAGTAAGGGCACCAAAATCATTGAGAGGAATTTTAGGATTTTCTTTAATCCCTTCTATGTCAAAATTAGCAGGTAACTTAGCTCCTTGATTAGCTAATGAAAGGAAGTATCTTTCCTTGTTTCATTCTAAAATCCTTTCCATAAGAGTATGGAATTGGCAATCCTATTCTGCTTCTTGGAGCTTTTCTTCTGTTATCTCTTCAGTATTTGAACTACGCCAAGGAATCTCTTCCCTCACTATTATCACCCTTTCCACTTACTATTCTTTCATCTTTCTTTATGTGCTTTTGAGATCTTGTGATAACAGGCATAAATGTTACCCAGATTCTACTAACCTTGATCAAAGGGATGAAATAGTGCAAATGTTTGATGGATATGAAAGTCAGGATAGAATGAAGATTCTATGACTTAAAAGAGATTTTTTTAATCTTTAGCTTGCGATTCCCTAATTGGAAGGATGAAAATCCTGTTGGCAGGAATTAAACCAAAGATAAAAAAAATAAAGATGATTTTGCTCTTTACGAGGTTTGATCGAAGCTTCATAAAAAGATGGCTTTGATGGATGCCTAATGTGCTTGAGTTCTCTATTGCAAAATTTGACTGGGGCGAGTAGCGTAGGTAATTGCGGTTGGGGAATATAAGAAGAATGAATACATTGACTATGGTTGTGCCTTTGAGAAAGGGCTCTTCTTTGAAAAAAGGCTCATGAGTACAAAGGTTCTATAGCATAATCATCAGTGAAACCTCTAATATAATCATGATATCGGTGAATAAAGGTCCTGTGTTCAAGCAAGACCTTTTGAATTTGGTATAGAAATTTCCTCTTGTTCAATAACTTCTTATAACTAAGGGACTTCTTTGGATTTCTAATATTTCTTTCTAGAGACTTCTTGACAAAGGTTGTAGACTTCCAAACTCTGAGCATGGGAAAGACTAGACTGATAAGACTTGATTTCTGAATGTCATAAAATTACCTAGGCTCAAAAAATGGATGCACCAAAACAGAGACTGAATGCGCCAAAACAAACTTCCTATGCATTGAGATAGTTACTAGATGTGCCGAAACAAAGAACAAATGCGCTGAAACAGAGCATAGATGCGCCAGAATAGAGCACAGGTGCACCAAAACAGAGCATAGATGCGCTGAAACAAAGCATAGATGCGCTAAAATAGAGAACAGATGCGCTGAAATAGAGCATAGATGTGCCGAAACAGAGTAGCACTGTGCCAAAACAGAGCAGTAATGCACCGAAATAGAGTAAAAATTTGACGAAACAGAGCAGCAATGCGTCGAAATAGACCCGAGATGTGCTAAAATATCCGCTAGACCTCTGAGATAGACATGTTTGGATAGTTTTGATATTTTTGGATGATCTAATCTAATTTAAATGTAAAAAACACAGCATAGAGAAGCAGACAATTGTTTTGTTAATCCTAAAATCTAAACAAAGAGTGTATGTTCTTGAGATTTTCACAGGTTTTGAATAAGATAAGCAATTCAGTCAGACTCACTCTTAGTTTTTCAAATAGGTCATCATTGTAACCATAGCCCATAGCTTAAAATCGCGTCGACTCACACAGCCATGTCACCCCCTAGAGGGCACCCATATTTTTGTATTTTCCATGTGCATACTCAAGGTGACGAAGGTGGATACCGAATCCCCTAAGCAAACAATCTGTGGTGACTATATGGTGAGTATCTTGGGGGAAGATTCTTCCCTCCCCTTGCATTGTGATTAAAATGATGTTTGGTTACTGACTCAGCTGGCTTTCTACACTATGGTTCGTAGTCAAGGTTTTCATTCGGCGTGGCAACAGATAAACTCCCTCAAGAGACCTCCCAACCTTTAGAACAAAGGTTTTGGGGATGGTTATCTTTGCACACTGCCGTCGAATTGCAGACTTTTCCCGAATTTGCTTTTGATTATAGTGGGTTGGAAAACTTGGCTTTGGTTGTTCCCACTTAGGTCATTCCCATAGGGTGAGTACTTTTTCTCACTATGGCAGGCCCTCTAAAGGATGTGAGAAATTGTAAACATTGCATGAAAATGAAAAGGCAGTCTGGTATTTTGGTCACCCAGTTAAGGGGAGAGCATATACCTATTGCCACAAACAAAGCAAACAATGTTCTTTTTAGAGCACCAAATGACAATGATTTAAACTAAGTGAAGATGTTGCTTCACAATAGGCATGGAGTTCATTTTAACAGCAAAAAATAGTATGTGGTGACTATCCTAGGATTCATATATTCCAAATTTTAAATTTTTGTCCTAGGATTAGTTCATTTCCTAAAAAACTAAAAATAAGAATTTTGTCCGCGGATAGCGTCGGAATCAAAATTTATGTTTTAAAAATTCCCTGCATGAGCTGGGACAGACCCCCAGATGCCCCAAAATAGTTACTAGATGCGCTAAAAGATCACTATGGTATGCAGCGAAACAGTCTCTAAATGTGCCGAAACAGACCCGGGATGCACTGAAACAATTTTTGGATGCGCCAAAATAGGTCAGGATGTGTTGAAATAGGACCTGGATGCACTAAAATAAAGCTCGGATGCGCTGAAGCACAACTCCAGTCCATCACCTATCACTTGTCAAAATATTTTCTGCAATAAAAAGATTAAAAATGGGGGGATGCCCCATGGTGGGCACCAAAAATGTGTGTTGGAATAAGTGGACTAATCAAATAGCAAACTAACACACCGAGGAGACATTAGATTGAAAGAAAGCTAATCTAGAAAGTATAAATGCAAACTCTCATGGCAGCAGCTTCTTCAAATTCATCCTATCGTCCTCTATCTCCAAGGATTTGATAAAAGATGTTGGCTCTCAGTTGTGTAAGCACCAGCTTGTTGAAATGACAACTTAGGAGAACGAGATTGATTAAAAATGCAATATTTATGACTATATGATTTAAGTTATGGAATTAAAATGCTATAATGCTAAAAATGCTTCATAAAACTAAAATGCGACTATAATAACTGCATATGAAAATCTAGAATTCGAGGTCCTTTTCAACTCACAAGAGGGCTCTATTTATAGATTTTTGAAGGCAGAAATCCAATTGTCCAGGATCAATGGTTGATTTCAAACCTATTAAGATGAACGATGAGAGATCGAGAATTTGAAAAGAAGATGGAACTTTAAGAGATAGATGGAAGATTAAGAGACAAATGGAAGATGTGTCCATAATTAAAATAGATAATATTTAACTATGTGTAGGAAATGAAAATCTTTTTAATTAAATATTAAAATATTTAATTATGTGAGAGAAATGAAAAGCTTTTTAATTAAATATTAAAATATTTAATTATTTGAGAAGAGTGAAGAATTTAGAAAGTGTTTTAATTAAATATTGAAAATATTTAATTAAATGTGAAATGAGGAATATCATTTAAATTTAGAATTTAAACTTGTGATAATTTATATAAATAAATTGTGAAATCTATTTAATTAATTAAGAGGAAGATAGCATTAATTAAATAAACTTATTTAATTAAACTAGAAGAATTGGAAAAATGAACAATATAAATAATTAATTAAATTTATTTATATGTAGATGCCTTAAGAATATTAATTAAATAATTCATATTTAATTAATTAACAGGTTTGGTTAACCGTGACCATTTTTAGATGTGTACAATTATAAGAATTATGAGGTTGTTGGAATGATTCTAAAGTCCCACCATTGACTCATGATAATGTGGGTGGAAGTTGTAATTCAACCAAAGGTCCATAGGTAGAGTGGGACATTCCTGGGACTGTATTGAATAGAGGGGTTGCATTAGGCATACCAAGATATCCTAGGGGAGGGAAGACCCCTCCCAAACCACCTAATTGTGAGCTTATCTATTTTTGTAGTTTGATGGCTAGGTGGCATACTTTAGATAGTAAATCAATGTCTAGCATGAGGTAACTTATTTGCAGGAATAAGCCAATCAGCGGATCTATGGCCTTCAGGTATGCCTGGATGGAAAAATTCTCAACCACCAAGTATTGTTCTTGTAATCATTTGTACATCCTCTGGAACCTTGTATTGAGTAGGGATAGTGGTTTGTCTGGTTCCTTCCTAATTGTGGCAAAATGCTGATACAAAATGGTCGGTTCTACGTAGACCTAGAATTAGTTAATAAAGGCATCCTCTAAATTTGTCCAACTCAGGATGGATCTGGTAGGTAAGTTTAGATACCAATTGTAGGCCATATCTCTAAGTGAATAGGGAAATAGTCTACATGCAACATCATCATGTGCTACTTGAGTGTGAGTGTAAGCATCTTTGAATGCCTGAATGTGCTCTTTAGCATTTCGTGACTCTCCATGGTCGTACCTAAGACAACTTATTTGGATTCTTAGGCATCTCATGTATACCACCGGGAATGGTTCCTACTATGAGGCATTATTTGCAAATAATTCCATTGGTGGTGGTGGCTTAGGTTGTGCCACTTGTGGTATCACTAGGAATCCAAGTGGAGTGGGTGGTGGTGTTAATGGTGGCGAGATTGGAGTCATACGGGTTTTGGGTCTTGTAGGAGATCAAAGTTCAACTAATGGTTTGGGTTTTGTAGCAGATCTAAGAACTCATTCAAACCTATCTAGTGAAAAGGACCCAATTCTCTTGAGTTTATTCTTCTAGCCCTCCTTCTAGCACCAGTTTTGTTGATGGTCAAAATAACATAGCCACGTTAAAAATAAATATTTCTACTCTATTTTTCTTGAAAAAGATAAATGATCTAAAACCACGTATGTTCCAATGTCTCTATAGTTGGTTCTCAAATTTTCTATCATCATTCAATGGTTCATGAAACTATGATGTTCAAGGGGCCTTTGTTGGTAAATGAGCACAAACTAGGTAGTATAAAACAAATTAACATGGGGGTTTCAAATAAATGAAAAAAAAGATCGATCAAGGATTATAGAAAAGTAATATGTGAACGTAGATTTATTTCAATTCAGACATGCAATTCTTATAATGAGAATTTTCCAACTAACTAAATTTGCAGAATGAAATAATTCATGAAACAATTCATACCATCACATTCATTGATAGTGCAGATTTAAAACATACAACCATTCATCATCACTATTTTTTTAAAAAAATCGATAATAAAATATCGTAAGATGATCACCAAAATTAGCAGATCAATAAGAAACAAGAATAGATAAGATAGTAGATGGTTTTAAACTCAAAATATTGTATTGATTTTCATCAATTAAGAAAAATTTATGCATAGAAAAATCCACTAGCATATGGTTGTCTATCAGAATTATTGTTAAACTAACTAACTTCATAAAATAAACTACTTGCATTAAAAATTGTAAAATTGTTCAACTGTCTTGCATACAGCTATACAAATAAAACTGTATCTAGTCTTTAGGTAGCAATCTGACTTCAATCAACCAACCTTTAGAATGAGGAGAAAATTATAAGTTATACAAAGAATTAACATCAATTTCTCCTATGAAGAATCAAGATCCACAAATTTGGGGCTCAAAACCATAATCATAGGGGCACCTCCAGTTCAGTTTTAGTTTTATTTTGCTGAAATCCTTTATCCTAAGAAGTACACCATATGTCAATCTACTCAAAATCTAACTAGGATTCATTTCCATATACATTGCTGATCACCATGCCTAGTCCTTGGTCTATCAAAATTGACCTTGAGTTGTCCACTTGTTCAAAAACTGATCTGAAGGTGTTGTTTCCCATAGGACGCCTAAAGATGGTTGACATTTCTGACCTGGTTATTTTTCAAAAATGGAATATTCTTTTACCACTTAGTTACTTGTTTCTGCTTTGGATGCCTTTTGTTTGAAATAACCTTCCATATTATTAAAAATATGTTGTATGGTTTCCTCTTCAAGTGAATCTACCCATTCCACCCTAAACATTTCTCTTTCATACTCTTTGGCAGTGGTTGTGTAAATATCCTACAACTGGGCAACATTCCAGGCAACATCTCGTACATATAATCTGGTGTTCATAAGCTTATCCAGAATAAGTGCTTCATCATCATCTCATTTCTTGATCATTCCCTCCAATATATTATTCCAGTGATCTTTCATTTCATAGAAATAAATCAAACCGGGACTTGGTCAAGCCTCCCTACCAATCAAGTCAACAATAATCCCCTTTACAACCTTTCTTTCATCAAATAAATCTTGTTGAGCCTGCTGCAGTATCCTTTTGTGTTCCATGAGGAATTTTGTTTTAAAGATTAAAATATTCATACCTTTATCAAGATAACCAAAATCTTGATCCTCCAAAATAGCATATTCAATCAAATCTTCCCTAGGCATCCTTTTTAATATTCTCAACTTCTCCATATCTCCTGCATATTTATCTTCTTCAAATCCCAACAACTTGATATATTCTCCTAGCGACTTAACTAAATCACCTACCTCCTTATAAATTTTTGAACTAAGAGTAAAAATATTCTTCATGTCCTTCATAAGAAGGTCAATCCACTTTTCCATCATTTGGAAGTTTCCTTTTTATTTCGGTCAGCTCATCCACCATTTGACTACTCAATAAAATAGGATTCTCTAATGGTGTTAGCTTCTCAGGAGTGGATGCAATCATTTTTTTTTTAAAACCTTTCATCGGACCTACCTGATCCTTAAGCTCATCCTTAACCTTCTTGTCCTCAATCAGTCTAGACTTGGTATTAGTAGCCACAATTTCAATCAAATTTATCTACTGATTTCTTGTCTACTTTCCTAGATTGACAGTGTTTATTTGATAATTTGTAGCCTAGAGCACCCTATCATCCTTATCAGCCATAGGTGTGGCAATATCTGCTATCAAGTCTCCATCATTAGTTAGCCTTGTAGATTGAATGACACGGGGCATATTATCTTTCACCTTTTCTACTTTACCATTTCATCCCATGTTACGGGTTGAGCCTGAACCTGTTGTCTCTTCTCCAAATTCAATTTTAACCAAGTAGGAGCAGTTAGATGGGTTACTACCTATTGAAAACTAGGAAGCATGAATGAGAGATGTGTAGAAGAAACTATTTCCATTGTTTTCTCAGAAGAAATTCTGTTTCGCTCTTCTTGTTCTTTTTCCAATCTATCTTGTTCCATTTTCTCGTTTTGAGCTTTAATTTCTTCTATATTTTTCATTTCCTCTTCTTTCTATGCAACTTCCTCTTTGTTGTGCACTTTTTGCACACACACCCCACCAGAGGCGGGGACCCTCTTTTTCTTCTACATTTTTGTACCTTGGCTTTGTCAATTTTTTGTTTTTCTCTTCTTGGAGGTTATTTTGGGATTAAGTCCTGATTTGGTTTGATGGAGGTGGTATTTTGAAGCATTTTGGGGCCTTGGATTTTAAAAAAGGGGATTTTTCAAGTGAATTTTCAATGTGTTGTGTAAATATTTTTGCACCAATGGATAGAGGATGAAAAATTAGGCCAAGTTGCTTTTTGAACTTTTTGAAAATTCATCCGAGAAAAAAAGTTATGGGGTTTCAAAGTTTTTCTCCGATTTTTGGATCATTTTTGGGGATTTCCGCCCAGTCTGGATTTTGGCGAAATTTGCCATTTTCGAGGATTTCCACCCTGTCCGGATTTTGATGAATTTTTGCCATTCTCAGGGATTTCCACTCGGTCTGAATTTTTTCGGGATTTTTCGTCCGGTCCGGATTTTTTCAGGTTTTTGACATTTTCCCCCGTCCGGATATTTCCGGGATTTTTTCGGATTTTCCGTCCGGTCTGGATTTTTGGGTTTTTTGCCATTTTTGGGGATTTCCACTCGGTCCAGATTTTTTCGGGTTTTTTGCCATTTTCGAGATTTTCTGCCCCATCCAAATTTTTCCAGGATTTTCCGTCCGGTCCAGATTTTTTCGAGTTTTTTGACATTTTCAAGATTTTCCGTCCCGTCCAGATTTTTCTGGATTTTTTTCGAGATTTTCCGTCCGGTCCGAATTTTTCCGGATTTTTTGTCAAATCCAGGATTTTCCGCCCCGTCCATATTTTGGCAGATTTATGGCCATTTTTTGGGATTTTCCCTTCCTGGCGGATTTTTTCCGAACTTCCTATCATGATTTTCCTGAACTCCAAAAGGGTTAAATTTTTGAAATTTTGTAACAGTGTTGAAATTTCCAAGGGATTATTTATGTTTAATTTTAATATTTTTTGGTTGGATTTTCACATGTGGGCTATTAATGATTATATCTGTTTTTCAAGATTAAAGGGAGGACTTGCATATGGATTCGTGCCAGGAAGAAAATCTGGAAAATATTTTAAATGCACCTGCATATGAATCAGTGCCCAGCTATTCAAATGAACCCAATTGCATAAGAATTTGTGCCACAACCTATCTACAACTAGAATATATGTTTCAAACGTGGAGTGACGTGTGATGCTGTTTTCACTCTCCAATCATAATTTTTATTAAAATCGAGGTGGCAGATTGTTGATTTCTTATTGCTCCTGGATGTAACTGCTTTTATGCTATTGGATGATGATGTACCACATTTTTAAGAACCCTAATGTGAATTCTTAGGGTTTCTTGGGGATTACTTGCAACCATTGGATTCAATTTAATCGTGGCCCTTGATTTAAAGATGTAATATCTATAAAAGGCCAGTGCCTTCTCATTTGTAAAGGTTAGTAGAGAGTAGAGTAGAAAAGGTTAGAGAATAGCTGGTTAGGGGCTGCAAAGCCAGAATTGGCTAAGTTAGAGGTTAGATTCTACAAGTTAGTAACTGTAGGAGAGGAGAAATACTGGAAATTGTTATGTAATGCTAGAGAAGATAATGCAAACGGGTTGTTGATTTGGCAAACATTGTGTTATATTTCAAAAGCTTTATGGTTTCTTGTTCTTGATTCTCAGTGTTAGATGTTAGTTTTTAGTTCTTTCATGATAATGGTGAAATGTTAATGATGTTGATCGATCTCCGGTCCATACTTTTGGCAATTTGTTGATTGTAAGTTGATGTGTAAAGTTAGTCTGGGCCTTATTTTTGTGCTAAGTTCAATTATGAATGCTTGTTTACATTGCACCATTTATTGGGTATGTGGATGAATGTTCATAGTCTAAAAATCTTCAGTTTCCTCAGAAGATTGCACCATTTTTGCAGAGTTGTAGGCTTGTCCTTGATTAAGCAAAAATTGGTTTTATTGGAGATTTGTACGTTTGTAGCATTCATAATTGTTGTGATTGATTTTAGGAGTAATTCTAATCTTATGATCTCTTTTAAATTCTTATCTTTTGCTACTTCTTTTATTATCTAGGTTGCATTTAAGAATCTGAGTATCAATATATTGCAAAATTTGATAAGTTTGAAGATCCAGTATTTGTTTGTAAGGCCCCTTGTGATTACCAGCATTTTCACATTATCTTTGATTTGTTTCATTGCATTGTCAAGACCTGACATTAGAGACCTTGGGGTTATCTCTTTTTCCATAGAGATTTACCTTTCAAGAGAGATAGGATATTATATTCTGCCTGAGTTGTTGTTGTACATAAAACACCATCAACACTCTTCATCTCTTAATCTTTATTGCTCTAACTCCATTGCACAAAGCTCCTCTTAGGTGGCTTTTTCTTGCTCAACTTTCTCATTTTGTTCTAGCTCTCATGGAATGGCCTCTTCCTCAGTTTCCTTCTAGGCTTCTACAACCTCCTTTTCACAAGCTAGATCTCCATCCTTCTTCCTTTGTTCTTCTTCTTCTTTAGCTAACTCTTAAGTAGCTTGTTTATGAGTTGCTTCTAGTATTTCCTTTTGCTCTTCTTCTTTCAAAACATCATTCATTGCAGCTTCACCCCAGAGCCTTCCTTCCTCAAACCCATTCTCCTCTTCTACAACTTCATTCTTAGCCCTCTCAAGTTATTCTTACCATTCAACCTTTTCTTCTTGAGGGGGATTTTCTTCAAAATTTGAGGGAAAAAGGGAATCCATCACATTGATCACAGGAATTCCCTCTTCTTCAACAATTGTTGTTCCTAAATTTGATGGTGCAATAGGAGTGGTATTCTTAGTTTGTAAAGGCATAGTAGAAGGGCCCTCCTTAGTAGTTTCTTCCTCAGGGTATACAACAACTATATGGGTAGCACCAAGACCTGAAATGACTCCTGCAACAATAGATTTATAAGTAACCTTGGCCTTTTCCAAGGCTTTAGTGATCTGCTTCACCAATGTTTCTTCTTTTGTTTGATGAGGTTCCTACATAGCTCCTCTATAGCTGCAACAATTTTCTTTAACCTCTTATACTACCTTGTTTCAGTAGAGGAAGTGGGCTCAATGCCAAAATCCTTCTTCTTGGAAGTTTTAGCTCTTGGCTTCTTTAAATGGAGGTTAAGCCATTTTAGGCTTCTATCATCCACTACCTATGACACTTTACGAATATTGGTTTCCTCCTTTCCCATCTAGTTAATTTGTTCCAAATCCTTGGTAGCTACTCTATCCATTTCATAGCAAGGATCAAGACTGATCCCATCATCAATAGTTCCTTTTGGTATGTCCTCTTTAACCTCAAATTCCTTCATTTCGGGAATAGTTAACCTCTCATATACCCTTTTTCTTACCTCAAACTCGTCTTGCAAGTTTTCCCAAAAGTCCTCAAGAAGTGGCCTATGATGGAAAAATTGTGAAGAATACAACTCATTCATCTTCCTTTTATGATCAAAGTCCATTCTAGATGTTTGCAACTTAATATTCACTACCATGAATTCCTCTCTTGTTGCCTTAGCCACTATAGAAGAGGAACAAGAGTAAAACCCCAATTTCATTAGGAATGAATGGTAGCTAGCCTTATGTTGTGTAGAGAATTTATAATTTACCTCAACTGCTTGGTGAGAAAACTCCATCAATACCCATCTTTCACCACAACATCTCAGTAATTTGAAAGGGTTCCCATCATATCGAAACAATCTGAAATAGGTGGATCTGGGGTATTGGATAAACCAATATCCCCACTCTTGAATAAATTCCATCTCCTCCCATGACAACCTGAAACTGACATCCCCTATGAGCTGGTTAATGATAACATATGAAAATGCATCATTAACTCTTTTTAAAAAATACTCTATTTTTTTCACCTCCACTTGTTCATAATAGTCACAAACATTTTTCTAATCAAGGCCCTCATCCATTGATCCTTTAGTAGTTAAACCAGGAAACTGTCCCATCCTTGTGGCATAATATATCACATATGAAGACATATAGAATGTATTTGTTTCTATTAATTTTAATATTTGATCATGGATGTTATATGAAATGATCTATCCCTAATCCAAATATTGTTGTCCTGTTGATGCTGGATTTTTCATGTAGCAACAATCTTATGGGAAACTTAGCTATTGGGGGACATTGTGCACTAGCTAAGTGACCTCCTGGGTTTTATCGAAGCCGTCTTTTTTGTTTAGTGGGGAGGTAAAAGGTTAGAAAGATAGTGAAATATAAAATCTACACTATAGGCAATGCACCAAAATCATAGACAAATTCACCAGAGCACAGTGCAAAATGCAAAGGCCCGAACCACCAAAATGTTGTTCATCAAGTAAATTTTCTCAAAAGCACTTTAAACATAACAAATACCCTCTAATTCACATAGCATAATCTCACATAACTCTAGCTAACATAGAAGAGTCAAGAAAACATGATCTATATTTATTTAGCTATGAAAGATTACGAAAGTTGAAGAATAGGCATTCATACAATATAGGAAGATAATAGCATATATTAACAGTCTTAATAAATGCATGAAAAACAGAAAGGCCAAATTGATTTGCAATAGTCTAGAGTCTTCAAATTTAATAAAATTATTACAAAGGCTTCTTCCCAGTGCTCGAGATTTTTTTGTAACTTAATCAACAACCTAATAAAGAGAAAGATGGGCACATTTATAGGCTAGTCCACCGCCTGCAAAACATTTAGAGAAAGAAACTCGTGAGCAAGGATCGACGCCCCAAATCACCTCGAGCCACCATAGAAAGCATCGATCACCCAAGAGCATGCCAACAAAGCCATTAGCGGGAATGGAAAACCACACAACAATAGAAATGAACACATGGCACCACAGAAGAAAACATGACAGCAAGCGAGTACAAAAGGCACAACAGTAATTCCAAGGTAACTGGCGTAGCAGCAACTGCCACGTGTCACGTAGATGGGGCCCAAAAAAAAGAAAAAGGGACACCCAATGAAAAGCTCCAAGAGGGATCCATGTGGAGCGCACTAAGTGAAAGAAATTACAAGGCGGGGCCAATTCGGAAAGCAGCCAGAGAAAGCCACGCGGCACGCAGACGGAGACCAGAAAAAGGTGAAGTGATATGGAAAGAAGGAATCCTCGCAAGGAATGCACATGGAACATGTTGAAGGTCATGAGTGATTAAAAAGTAAGGCACAACCACAAAGATAAGAATAAAAACTATGAAGCCTTAGCAATTTTTTTGTGAAACAGTTTGGCGACTCACAGGGGCATTTCGCTTGCGGAATGAAGAACCCTGTAAACTTTGGTTCAGCATCCCAAAATTGTTCACAATCTCAAGAGGGTAGCCTGCAGACTGGCCCAGACTTCATTTGATGGCACAGAGAGAGCTCAGAGATTCTCATGAGCCAGCCTAAGATCGATAATTGCCTTGAAAGGCAATCTACATGATGCTTTCGTTTCCAATTCCAATTGGAAGAAGATCTGTGCCAACTGATGCACGATCCCCTCAATTTTCTTGGTGGTCAGAGATTGATCAAAAGATTGGAAGATAGAAAGGTCCTACTTCTTCTCCTCGATCATAGCAATAATGTGTTCCACACCCACTACCTCCTAATCTGCAATGAAGGGCGAAGGGAGGCCTCTTTGAGTTAAGCGAGAAAATTTTCACCCACATGTCACTGGTAACCTGGTTCAACCTAGCCCTACATTCTGCCACCTATTGGATAGCCTCATGCAAAGAGATGAGGATTTTTACATGCATGGCCACTGTTGTTCAATCCTCGATATCCACGCCGCTCAAAGCTTCATCAGAAGCTGTATATAACTTGTCCATCAAAATCCTAGCCTCCTAAACCTTATCAGAAGTTACCTCCTGAATTTGCTGGATTGTTTCACTTACTATTCCACAAAGGCCAGCTGCTTGCGCCATAAATTTCAAAGTGGGCTGCAAAGTAAGGCACAATGCCTTCACCTTGTCCTAGTATGATGTGTACAACTCCTTGGTGATCTCCAACGAGCTCATCTGTGGTGCAAGAGGTTGGCTCTTCAGGATATCCAACTCTGTTTCTCTGCTATTCAAATCTACCTTCAGCTCTACCAAGTTTCTATCCAATGTGGACAATTGTTCCTTTAGAGTGGAAACCTCTTTTTCTTTTTCTTCCACGGCCAATTTGGCCTGCTTTAAAATTTGTATTTCCAACTCCAAAGTGGCATTCATTTCATTAATTTCAACATTCATGCTCTGTCAGAGCCCCTTCATTCCTTCACTTAGCTGCATGTACTCAGCATAGTGTTTTTCCTCATTTTCTTGGCTCTACTCAACCTCATGCTGGAGAGTTAGAATGATCTTTGTGCTCATAACCTACAATGCCTTGATTTGTCTTTCAAAAGTGCTCCTCTCCTTTTCCAGGTGACTTATTACATTTTCTTGGGCTTTAAACTTGTTTACCCAGATATCGACCTTACCCTTGAGCTCCGATATCTGATCATCCTTTTTTCTTGCCTGGCAATTGAGCTTGAGGTAACTGGTGGTCATGATTTTTTTGGTCTCCTCCATTAGCTTGACCTTATCTCATAGATGATCCTGCTGCAAGTCTAGCCTGATAGCATTGATAGAGTAATCACTTGGCAGCATTTCTCCTGCCAGTTTGATCACGTTGGGAGTGATTTTTGTAAACATCAATGAATTTTGGCTCTCATTGAATACAGTTTTCAAGAGAGGCTCTGCTTGCCTGGTCAAGTCCTTTTGTCTTCTTTTGTTGATTTGGTTAGCTCGGGTGCTCTTGTTTGCATCAACCTGCAAAAAATATTCCTAGGCAGGGATACCTAGGCCACCAGCAAAAGGGAACTCCTAAGGGATGGCCAGTGGGAAAGACAACATACTCAGCACATCAGAAGTTTTGTTGGGCCTTGTTATAATGGCTAGGGAGAATGGTGGAATGAAATGGCCACTCTGAGAGGATGATAATGTGGTGTAGGGAAAGGCTAGAGATGCGCCAACTAAAGGGTTGGGCCTCGGGGATAAGAATTATTGGCTCATGAGCCCAGTACTAATAGCAAATTGCGCTCTGGGTAAAGCATGAAAAGCAAAGGTTGAAAGTGGGAAGCTAGGAGGAGTAAGACTTGACTGCCCAGGATATCCAACGGCAAAGAAAATTGGTGCAAAAGAAAAAGCAAGGGTAGACAAGGAAGAGACCAAAGACATGGTAGAGAGAGAAGAGGGAAGAAATGTTACCTGAGGCTCATGAGGAGCTACAGATGATTCAACCGCTTCCTCCATCGGTCGCTCTTCTTCTCCACCGGATTCTCTGGTTCATTGCCACTTTGCTTCTAGAGAATCATCAAGGTCACCAATGACCTGCCTTCTACCACTGGTAGTCCTTACCCACTTCCTCATTAATTTAGAGGAGCTAGATGGCTCTGACGTTTGTGTGTGTGAATCCTCCTGTAGCGCAAGCTATTTACCAATATCTTTCTCATGCGTTGGATTCTCCACAACGGTAGGGGTATTCTGAGCTACTTCCTCCCCGGGCTCCATGGCAATCTCTTCCTTTCTATAATGTTGCATAGATGTTGAAGGGTTTGAAGACTTTTCAACATCTGGATGTGCGTTCTCCAAGATGTCGTCAAATTTTTCAGCAAGGGCCACCTCTTCATAAAGCTTGGTGGTTGCCTTAATTTCTTGTCAAAAGATCCAAAAGTTTTGAATCTTTTCAGGACACCATTCGAGCTTTTACAATTGGGTGCATAGGGCCTAATTAATCTTTTGATTTGGATTGGCCCTCCCGACTATGTAGTAGAAGTTATGCCATGGTAGTTGCATGTCATCAGTAGGAAAATGCTCAAGGCCTATATATAACCTTAAATTCCCCTCTTCAACATTTCTCCGAGGGTCCTAGAATGGCCGAGGCTGATGTGAGATTTTTATGCCAACCTCTGATAAATTACTTTCGGGGTTGTATTTCCATGTGTCATTTATCACCACCAAGCCAAGATGACCCAACTTTGAAAATAGAATCTCTGAAGTATCAATCTTTGAAGTCCTTTTCTTGATCAGTGACATGGAACCAAACATGATCATTAACAGTAAATAGGAGGTTAAATGTTTCCCCCCCAGTAGTCATTATCAATAGCACATAGTTGTCTCATTGCTTCCAGGGCCAACACTCCATCGGAAAGAAAACAGGGAAGCCGAAAGGGCTCCTGGGCAAAACCTCGCATGCGGAGTATGGTGAAATCCATGCCAAAGAACCAATCACAAGGTGGCACAAGCTTTCCCAACCAAGACTTCTATCAAGGCGATAGGCACGCGGTCATGTTGATCCCAGCTCTATCCAAATCCTGCAAAGTTGTGGCCAAGAACAAATCTGAAAATGCATAGTAATCAAAGGCTTTCGACATGACAGGAGTCCATGTCGAAACTGGCTTCCTTATGCTGCTTTCGTCAAAAATAGCCAAAGACATAAATGTCGAAAAGTAATCCAAATTTTGGTGTAATATCAAGTAGGCCAGGAAAGAGGAATACCTAAACCTAGAACCGACCTAGAAGTCCTGCAGCTGCTGCCAAATCCCATCACTAATAACTTTTGCAAAATCCAAAAGCGGAGCCACGTTGTTCTTCCTCAACATAAAGCTGAGACACATTTGGAACTTGAAAACATGCTTGTCTATATCCAAACCACACACTAGCACTAGCATAGAAGTGACATAAGAAGACCCACCTTTGAGAGCCTTTAAACCCAAAGGAAATTTAGGCGATGTTGAAGTATTTGTCGGCTGAACATTTTCTATGCGGTAAAACTGTGGCACCATTCAGAGCCCTCCCCACTTCTCATGCATCTTATTTAATTCAAAAATATCAACATCTCAGATCAAGGGGAGCGGGATGCACAGCATATCCTGAATAGCTTTAGGGTTGATGATTACCCTAAAATTAGTGCCACTTATCACTCTAGTGTTTGGGTCAAAGCCTATCATGCATGCTACCATGAAATCTGGGCAAGGATATACCAGAGGAACCATGTACTAGGGAATCCCATAGTACCATAGATGCTTGTTGAAAGGGTCTGCTACATTCTTCATTTTCTCGCATGCGTCTTCCCTAAGGCTTCTAGGATTGTGGGATAGCTCAGGATCAAAGACATTATCCCAATCCTCTGCACCCAAATCCTGATCTCTATAAGGAATTGTGTTCAGTATTCTCTGGTCCACCTGACTGGTGAAAGGCTAGCAAGGCTTTATGGGGATGCCTGGAGTAGCATAATATTCCTGGTCATAGATTTGTACACTAGGCACCTTCTTCATTTGCTCGACTATACTCATTGGGGCCAGGGCCTGTCTTGGGTTCTTTGCAATCTCAGCCATTTTCTCTATATTCACAAGAATTTTCCACAAACCTTCACAAACGGCTTAGCTTTTCTGAAAAAAAACTCTTTCTCTCTTGTGAATACCTTAGTTGTTTTATCTTTAGATAACTCCTTGCAATAAATGCACCTTGCATGTTTAACCTTCTTTTTGATCTTCGTGAAAATGGCAGAGAAGGGTACGTGCTAGCCATTCATACCTAGTTTCCATATCTGTCACCAGCTTTTCATGTGTGCAAAAAGATCGCCAACCTACCAATTTTCTCTTCATTTAAGAGACATGTTTTTTGGCATGAGGTGGTGCATGATTTTCTTCAACGATGCACCAAGACAACCTTGCAAAAACCTTTTCGTGAGCTTTGTGCATTTACTAATTTTCTTGAATGTACTTGGGCACATCACCCAACAGCCTGATTTCTATGATTTTCCATGATTTGGATGGGACAACAACTCCTTATGCTAGCACCTGGCCAATCTCCAATGTATTCGACAACTTTGAACAGAGCAAGTTGCAACTGTACTTGCATATTCCCATCATTTCACACACTGCAATACTACAAATTGAGGCCTAGCGACACACTTTGGCTTAGTCATAATTATGGCCTGCCTCATCAGGTGAGTCCCGACCAGTCTATAAATAGAACCACTAGTAGCATTATAAATCATAATATTTCCTAGCATTCCTGGCTTAGAAACCTTTTCTTATCTTAGCAATTTCATTTTTCTAGCCAGAATAGTAAGCAGCATGGAAATGCCAATAAAGTTAGTCTGCAAAAAGACTCAAGTTGCCTTCTTAGGAAAATTACGTGCAGGTGGTTAAAGCGCATGATAGGCATAAAAACCTGCTATATGTGAAGGAAATTAAGTGTCTTCCTGGCAAGGATTGTGTAGAGTATGAGGAATAGTACCAGGTAAACACCAGTATCTGCTCCCATTTTGTCGCCTCGCTGCTAGATATCAATGTCTCCAAATGAAAGATCTTGAAGCTGACAAAGTGGGTGTTCCCTCGATGCTACCTCGGAGGACTGGAGTAGATAGTGTGTGATGCTCAATTTGATCATGGGGTCCCCTCAGTTTGCAACCTGCGTCTACTACAACTACATGGAGAACCCATGCCAACTAGGCCCTTCCTCTTTGGCTTCAAATTGAAGACTCATGAGGAGCATCACACCAAGGTCCACACTGGCTACTACTTCCTCATGCGGGTGCATTACATTGAACCATTCTGAAACCTCTAGTGGTATGAGGATTTCGAAAGAATGGTGTTCCCTAATCTCGTGCCACCAGTTACTGCAATTTATGGTCCCTCCCATGCTTGATAATCTGAGAATGAAAATGATCCCCAATTTTTTTTTTCCCTTTTCTAAGCTCCACTTCATAGGGAACATATGTATATATCGATACAAGGCCATTGGCCTCTATATTATACAATGTAAATTTTCATCCAATATATAATACTTATGTTTTTTTAGAAATCTTAGCCCATTTACAATGTTCTTTCAATTTCTTGCACTATTGTTGTAATTTCATAAAGCACTAAGAAGACCCAAAACTTTAAAGCAGGAAAAATAACTACATATTTACAATTTACAAATCCATCTCACAAGCAGAATTAATGAAATTCTTAAGATGTATTCCATTATCTGGAATACTCAGGGCATTACCTTCCATGTCTTCCAACTCAAAAGAGTTGAACTATTTACACTGAATAATTTTGAAAGGCCCTTCCCACAGACTGTCAAATTTCTCACGCTAACTGGGCTTTTCTCTGCACTCATTGAACTTGAGCACCAAGTCCATGCATTGTAACTCTTGATCTGATGCCCTTTTATCAAACCATTTCTTTACCACCTACTGGTGGTTGTTCATCACCTCAAGGGCATGCTCTCTTTTTTCCTGAACCTCGAGTAGCTTAGAGAACCTTACCTCCATTGCTCTATTTTGTTCAATCTCTAGAGATTTAAGCAGCTGCAGGGTAGGTATTTTTGTGGTGATAGGCAGTAATGCCTCCTTCCCATACACCATCTCATAAGGAGATGTCTTTAGTATCTACTTGGGCATGATTCGGTCTACCCATAGCATTGTCCGGAGGTTCCTATGCCATTCTCTTTGGTGTTCTGACCCTATCTTCTTAATTAACCTGATGAGGTTTTTATTTGTAGACTCTACGAGGCCATTCCCCTGGGGATAATAGTTAGAAGAGGTTTTTAGGAAAACCCCATACTTTAATGCGAATTGGCTCATCTTCCAGCCGAGGAAATATTTAGCATTATTAGAGATGATTGTTTTGGGCAGGCCAAATCTGGCTACCAACTCCTCTAGGAAATTGACAATCTCCATTTCTGTTGCATTTTTCAATGGCACTGCTTCTACCCATCTAGTGAAGTAGTCTGTAGCTATCAATATCCACTTGTGTCCAGCTGAAGAGAAAGGGTTAATCATCCCAATGAAATCTAAACCCCATTGAGCAAAATTTTCCTCTACTACTATAGGCCTTAATGGCATAGCAACATTCTTTCTCTTTTCGACATGAAACTGACATTCATTACAAGACTTAATCAGTAAAAATGCATCATTGAAAAGTGTTGGCCAAAAATAACTAGCACATATAATTTTAATTGTCGTGATCCTTGTAGAAAAATGTCCTCTAGCTGGGCCATTGTGGTATTGATCCAATATTCTCTTGGCTTGCTCTTCACTTACACACCTTAGCAGGACGCCATTAAAATTTGTTTTAAATAGGACACCCTCCAAGAGAACATAATTGTTATTCTGTAAACGATAGAAACGCCTTTTAAAAGAAGGTAAATTGATTGGATACCTTCCCGTATACATGAAGTTTATTCTATCCTCAAGCCAGTCACCTTGAGAACTTTCTTCATTCAATAACATAGGTTTCGGAGCTTCAAACTTTGTCGCTGGTTCACTGTTTTCAGTGAGATACTCACACAGTCCCTTTCCTTTGACAGTCTTGACAAGTCTAACTTCAATATCATATTCTAGGATCTTGGTGATCCAATTAGCTCTCTTCTCTATGATTTCTCCCTCCATGATATACTCTCACACACTAGGATGTGGTACACAAACAATCACCTTATTATATGATATCAAATGCCGGACCATTTTAAGTCCTTTGACAATAGCAAAGGCCTTCTTTTCTACAAAGTTGTACTTTATCTCATACTCTTTTAAGGTCCATGAGTAGAAGGCAATAGGGCACTCCCTTTTATCTTCATCATCTTTTTGTATAAGTACAGTGGCAATGTTGTTGCCACCACCAAAAACATACATAATAAGTTTTTTTATAGGTCCAGGTTAACCAAAACGGGGGCAGAAGAAATAGCCTCTTTTATAAGCTCAAAATCTTTTCTGGCCTCTACCATCTATTTGGAAGTTTGGTCTTTCTTAAGCATTAAGGTAATAGGTCAAACGATCCCTATAAAATCTGCAATGAATCAGCTAATGAAGTTGACCTTACCCAGAAATGACTACACGCCCTTCTTGTTGACAGGTAACGGGAGCTCCCAGATCGCATCAATTCTTTCAAGATCAATGGAAATGCTCTCTTTAGAGACAACATACCCCAATAGCTTCCCCTGGGGAACTCCAAACACACATTTCTTTAGGTTTAAAGAAATCTCAAATTCCTGGCACTTCTGGAAGACAAGCTCCAAATGATCAAAGTGATCATCAGCAAATTTTGAAAATACTATCAAATCATCCAAATAGATCAGTATAATTTTATGGATTAAATCCCTAAAGGCTATCCATGGCTCTCTAAAAAGTGGCTCTAACATTCAAGAATCCAAAAGGCATCTTCGCATATGCATAAGTTTCCCACTTTGTGGTGAACATTGTTTTGTGTTGGTCTTCTTCCTTTACGTGAATCTGGTTGTAGCCCGAAAAGCCATCCAACATTGAAAACATTTCGGAGCTAGCTACGATTTGTAGAATTACCTCCATTGAAGGCAGGGGGTAATGATCCTTCAAGGACGCTCTATTCAAGTCTCGAAATTCTACACACAAGTGTATGTCTCCATTTTTCTTCTGGACTAGTACCAAGTTTGACACCCAAGTGTTGTGTTTGATCAGAAACACTATTTGGGATGTGATCAATTTATTCAACTCCTGGGACATGAGAGATTCTATCTTTGGGTTCACAGGTCTCTGTCTTTGATGAACTGGATTTTCCCCTTCCAAAAACTTAATTATATGCTCGATGATCCCAGGATCGTATCCTTTAAGATCATCATATGACTAGGCTACTACACTCGGATATTCTTCATAGAAGTGCCTTAGTTTGTCCTTATTCTTTTGAGACACTTCTTTCCCAACCTTGAGATTTTTGTCTTCCCCGATATGCAAATCAGTGTAATCACCCTTGTCAGCCATGAGCTTCCTTTTGTCTCTTGTTGTATCATTAGAATCAAACAGGCTCTCGAGAGTGACTAAGCCTCTCGGAAGCTTATTGGATTTCAACTGGATAATTTGATCCCCATAAGCTTCGACAATCTTTGGCTATAGCTGATCGACAAATTCTCCAGATGATTGGAGAAATGACATGATATGAGCATTGCTATCGAACACTTTCCAATCTTGATTGTTATCTGGAATAGCGGGTCTTACAATTGCCCTCACCACATGCTTATTTATTAATAATTCAGAGGCCAGCTCAAACTAAGCCCCTATAGTCGCCATCCGGTCGGCTTCGAGATTCTTCTCTCTTTGTATAGCCTGAATATTCAAGGCCTCAAAGTTGCCAATAAGATCCTAGAGTCTATGTTGGTAGGATCACATATGGACATTTTTTGTAGCAAAAATTCCTCGAATCTGGTTGACCACCAACTCTGAATCTACGAACATACATATCTGCTTTGCACCCATTTGTTTCGTAAGGCTTAAACCATGGACAAGACCTTCATATTCTGCTTCGTTGTTTGAGCACGTGAACTAGAATAGGTAAGGCCTCAGGGTATTTTCCTCAGATGGGGATGTCAAACATATTCCTGCTCCAGGTCTAGCTCTGCATCTCGCTCCATGAAAATACAAAGTCCATAACCCCGAGGGTACTTCACCTCCAGACTCCTTAGTAACTCTAGGCATAGATTAGCTTTCCTCATGTATGACATAAGTTTCAAGTCCAGTTGCATGATAATTTCCAAAAGGGTCAATATCAATAAACTCATTCAACAAATTTTCTTCATCCTCTATCCGGAGCTAGTAGCCTCTTCTTCTTCCAAAAATTCCACATTGAACCTTTCCTCCTGAGTAATTCAAGTGTGTGTTGCTTCAAAGTTGAGTAGAGCCTCATCAACGACATGCTCAGAATGAAAAGTTTTCAACAATAGTTTCATCTTGGCTCCATGTTTGGTCCTCAGAATTAGGTGTGACCAATCCAGTGCTAGATATCCTCCAACATTTGTTGTGAACTCTCAGGACAAACAAATCCCAAATAGAGGAGGAATATCAATGTGTACGATATCTTGATTTACAGTGATACTAGGGTAGGAAAACAAAGTCAGGAAATCCCTTGATTACCCTGACAGTATCAACTTTATTTCCATCTAGCTGCATGACTCCTTTGTTAAGAGGCTCATATTTTAAACCCAAAGCAACAGCTACTTGCTTTGGCATGATAGTGGTGCTAGCACCAAAGTCGATCATACAATTATGTAACAGCTTGTCACCAATAATGAGTGTTAGAGTGGACTTGAGCTTCTCCTCTAGTTGATTTGCCAGCACATTATCCAGGTCTGGCCTGGATACTTTCTCTTCATTAGACTGAGTAGGTACCTTCGCATCCTCCTCTCCTAACAATGCATTTTGTAATAGTACCTTCTACTCTGGAATAGCCAGGACATCCCACAAAGAAATGTTGGCAGATGATTTCTTCACTTGTTCCACCACATTGAACTATGCTCGTGACTAGTGAGTTGCGGTTGCTTGCTCTTTAAGTTTTGTAGTCAGTGTTGGCTTCGCGGCCAATGCATCTATTTGTTTGGCAACAACTAGGATGATCATAGGAGCCTTTTCCTTCAGAGGAGGTGGATTCAGAGAACTAGGAGGAACCACGCTAGTATGTTGTGGGACTAACAACGGACCTACCGATGGACTAGGCATCGGTCGAGTTGAATTACTAGTTGGCGGGAATGTAAAATCTCCAATAAATCTTTCCTTAGAACATGTGTTGTAATCAGACTGTACTTATGGAATTTGAGCTACAGGAAAACCATTTGGAAACACTGACTCTTCTCCTTCCATCCAAGAAAAGAGTGTTTGGTCTAGAACAATGTCTCACTCTTGCTGGATGGACATTCCTTGCATTTGAGTAGTGAGGACAACATTGTCCATTTGTTGAGAGGCATATGATTGGTTGTCGGGATCATGTGTGTCACCTTGGCTACGTTGGTCTATGATCTTTTGTTGCAAATTTCCCTGTGGACAATTTCTTGGCATGTGCGCATCGTTACAAGGAAAACACCATGAATTGGCATCTTCGGCTAGGTTGTTTTGTCCAGCCACCAGCTCTTTATTTCAACTAGGATGAGCAGTCTACATCAGCAGGGTTATTGGAACCATATGGTTACTTGGCCAAGCCGAAGCATTTCTGCGTGACCTATCTTGCCACTGATTTGATTGGTACAGAGCTTTTCCACCTTGGTAATTCTGGTATTCCGATTTTTGATAGCTATATTACAACTGCTTCAAAGTAGTCAATTCATTAGTCATGGCCCGCATCTATTCTCCGATCTCGTTCATCTTGGTAGCCAAGGTATTAGGCACAGGAGCTACTATCGGAGTTGCCCTCAGAGTTATTCTGGGATATACGTACATAGATTGGGGAGGAGTCGTAGGCACGTTGGTCGAAGGAAATTTGGCTTCTGTGGCATTGCACTCGGGAAACAATGGCATGATGGGTCTCGGTGCCAACTTTCCTGCAGCAATCAAATTATTTTTCGCAGTGACAGCCAAGGCGTAAGCATCAGGAAGAGTCTCTCCACCAAGAGCTTGTAACATCATGGAAATATTGGGGTTGATTGACTTTAAGTAGAACATAAATGCCAAATCTGGGGGCAGACAACTACCAATAGGCACTCTATGCTAGGTTGAATGGAACCTCGCATTGAAATCAGACAAATCTTCATGAGGAGCTCATTTTATATTTTCCAATTGATGGTACAACGAAGATTTGTCACTAGTGTTTAAAAAAAGCTCATAAAATGGGGTTCCGAGTTGGTCCCAAGTTGCAATAGAACTAGCTCCAAGAGTCCTGTACCAGTTCAATGCCTTTCCTTAGAAGGAGGCGGCCAGCAATCTGAGAGCTACATTTTCATTTGATACGTCATGTACCAGACATACGTTTGCCACATCTTGCAGATGTTTCATTGGTGTCTTCGACTCATCCCTAGAATACTTAGGGATAGCTTTTAGAGCAGAAGCAGGGATGCGGGCCAATACTGTAGGAGGCACTGGTGCTACTAAAGGACTACTGGAGTCCCAGGCTATATAATTTCTAGCAGCCATAGGTACAGGAGGAGTAGGCGACGGCGGAAAAGGAGGAGATGGAGGAGGTGAAGGGCTACTTCACTGACCTCTCGGGTGCACAAAAACTAAGGGTGGTACAAGTTGGCCAGGGACTCTTGCAGTCTATGACCTAGTTATAGGCCAATGGCTCATACACACTTATACAACTAGGAAAATGTGCTAGTTCATTGTCCCACCGAGCATGCTAGAAAAAGAACTATTCATGCAAGATTTTCATGTAGCAGTAGCCTTATGGGAAAATAACTATTGGGGGACATTGTGCACTAGCTAAGTGACCTCTGGGGTTTTATCGAAACCGGCTCTTCATTTAGTGGGGAGGTAAAAGGTTAGAAAGATACTGAAATATAAAATCTACACTACAAGCGATGTGCCAAAATCATAGACAAATTCACCAAAGCACAGTGCAAAATGCAAAGGCCCGAACCACCAAAATGTTGTTCATCAAGTAAATTTTCTCAAAAGCACATTAAACATAACAAATATCCTCTAATTTGCATAGCATAATCTCACATAACTTTAGCTAACACAGAAGAGTCGAGAAAACATGATCTATATTTATTTAGCTATGAAAGATTATGAAAGCTGAAGAACAGGCATTCATACAATATAAGAAGATAATAGCACAGATTAACAATCTTAATAAATGCATGAAAAACAGAAAGGCTGAATTGATTTGGCATAGTCTGGAGTCTTCAAATTTAATAAAATTATTAAAAAGGCTTCTTCCTAGTGCTCAGGATTTTTTTGCAACTTAATCAACAACCTAATAAAGAGAAACATGGCCACATTTATAGGCCAGTCCACCGCCTGAAAAACATTTAGAGAAAGAAATCCATGAGCAAGGATCGATGCCCTAGATCACCTCAAGCCGCCATAGAAAACATCGATTACCCAGGAGCATGCCAGCAAAGCCATTAAATGGAATGAAAAACCACGAAGCAACAGAAATGAACACATGGCACCACAGAAGAAAACGCGGCAGCAGACAAGTACAAAAGGCTTAGCAACAATTCCAAGGTAACCGACACAACAGCAACTACCACATGCCACGTAGATGGGGCCTGGAAAAAAGATGAAGGGATGCCCAACGAAAAGCTCTGAGAGGGAGCCACATGGAGTGCGCTGAGCGAAAGAAAGTACAAGGTGGGGCCAATTCAGAAAGTAGCCAAAGAAAGCCACGCGGCATTCAGACAAAGACCAGTGAAAGGCGAAGCGATATGAAAAGCAAAAAGCTTCACGAGGAAGCCACGTGGAACACGTCAAAGGTCATGAGTGATTAAAAGGTAAGGCACAACCACGAAGATAAGAATAAAAACTATGAAGGCTTAGCAGTTTTTTATGAAACATGTCCCTCTAGAATCAGATGAATAAATGTGAACATCCAATGTTCAAATACATGAGAACCCTCCTTTCCAAACACTCTTGCTAACAATGTGATCATATCACCAATATCTTCAAAGAAATCAAATCTCTTAGGTCTAGGAGACATTTTCTTTACTTATTTCTTCTCTACTTTGAGCCACTTTTTGTTAATAAGTCTTTTGTTTCCATCTTCATTTGCTTTCCACCGTTTTAATGCATCATCCTCAAAAATAATCCTAGTGTTGGGATGAGGAGGAGGAGGAGGATTAAACACTATTTGAATCATCCTATGTGTTAGATCACTAGTCACATTCCCTTTGTGCATCAATGTACTGCCTCTAAGTTAGATTATAGGTCTGTGTAGCAGTTAGTATAAATTATAGACACTATACAACAATGGGAAATGTGGCAACATCAGCCAACCTAGAATCAGAAATCCTCTTAGCCCTTGGGGTGGCATTCTTTGAAATGTATCATCATAAAAATTCTTAAGGTCAAGGGTATGTGCAGGATCATGATGGGCCAAAATGTGGCAATATGTAATTGATATGATGGCCCATGTGGCTGACGACTTTTTTTTACCCAAAATTGATGAAACAAAAAGGGTTTTTAAAGGAGATTCTTAGCTATCCACCAATATATATTATGCTTTACTTTGAATTTAATAAATAATTATTATTCATTTTCTATTTGAATTATGACTAAAGTCTTGATTGATAGGTTGATTGAAAAACATCTATAGCTTTCAAATGGTATCACATTTTTTGAATCTAAAATATGCTTCACATACCATAGGATAAAAAAAAATTGAATTTCATGAAGTTTTAACCAAGTTAAGGTGATCAGACATACGAGTTTTAATATTTTTAAAAATTTATAATAAAAAATTCATAATTAATTATTTACTTGGAAAAATATTACAAAAAAATATGCATCACATCGGGACATGAATCCTCTACTTATATCTAAAATATTATAAAAAAATATTATCATTTTATTGTGGTTAGGTTGGTCAAACAAACACCTACTTCTTATCTTTTCCCTAAAATTTAAGTACTACTGCATTAAAATTTCAAATTTTCACTAAATAGATTTTAAAAAATAAAAATAAACCTAGAAGTTTAGAAACTAACTTCAATTTTCTACAGATTCTATTTTTACATATTTTTGAAATAATATAGATAACTTACTCAAATTTTTACATCAAGTTTCCTAACTTTAATTTTCTGAATTTTCATCGCCACTTAAGGGCCTATTTCTTCCATGATGATCCTGCACATACCCTCAATATTCCCTACAAGTGTGTTAGTGATCTTCATGACATCAAAACCAAACTTGGATGGTATTGGTTTCCCTTGGAACTTGTATTTCATCATAACAAGGACATTTTCTTGTTTTATCTTTTTAGTCGTTGCCCCCTTGGATGTTCCTTTAGTGGGAACTTCCTCCTTCGAATCAGATATTTGTTTAATACTTGCAATACTGACCATTATCAGCCAAAGAGGATAAATGTGAGGAGTATATTAGCACAAGCATTAATATTAAATTCCCATTCATTCAAGGAAGATTCCCATTTTACAAGTTATCTCAGCATTTTGGGGTTTTAGGTTGGAGATAGAACCGACAACTTGACCATTCTAAGCATAATATTGAACTATGTCGAAAGTCAAGATCAGGGAAAATTTTGAACTTTAACCTAATACAACACCCTCTCAAAATTATTAGATATCGTAATTGAGTTGTGACTCAACACTTATACCTATATTGAAGAGAAGGTTTCAACTTTGTCCCATTTCATGATCCAATCCAGCAATGTGTTCAAAAATTGGGATCGGGGTGGCACTAGGCACATACACTCTACAAATGAGATTAGTTGAGGGATCGCTCTAAGTTTTGATCCTGATGAATCATGAGACGTCGGAATCAAGAAATGGTATGAAACTAACCTCGTAAGAGTGAACAAGTTTTGGTAATGCCCCAAGTTCTAATCTCGATAAGGTATTAGGAGTGGGAATCGTCATTTTTTTAGGAACCTGACCTTTAGTATATGTAGTAGAAGTAAGTAAACTTCGAGTTATGATCCTGACATTGTGTCATAAGTCAGAATCAGAGTGACACTAAATCATGGAACCTATAGGTATGTCAAGGCTATTGTGTCGATTTGAAATATGATCTCGATGGTAATGTGGGGATCAGAACCGGGAGACAAGTTGAAACACTGTTCAAAACCTTGAACCTTCTGAAGTCACTCTCTGAACCTTGATCTCAATAATTCATTGGAATTCAAGATCAGGACAAGGTTTGAGACCTGACCCAAATGATGGTTACAACACAAGGTGCAATTGCGAACCCTAATTCTAAAATATATTATGGGAATCGAGAATGAAACAAAATCAAATACGAAGTAAAAAGGAATGTTAAAATATTCTTAAACACACCTTCTAGATTGGGAAAAGAGAGGTTTTAGACTCTCATCTTATAAGAGTCAAAATTTCAAAATTTATCGAATTCAAAATGAACCCGACTGGGCGGTACAAAAAACCCTAGGTAAACTAGGGGATGATGAGACAAAAAATCCCATGAATGAAACAAGAATGAAACACATGAAAACAAAAAAATTAGGAAAACCCAAAACTAAGAAAAGTAAATGAACCAAAGGGTTCTAAGAAAAAAGAATTTATAAAATGCACCGAAGGATGCTAAGAAAAACATAAAACAAACTAGAAATAATGAGCAACAAAACAAGCAAGAAAAAATGGACAAAACAAATACAGGGAAACGGAAAACAGAAAGAAAACATCAGAAAAGATGCCTACCTCCAAACGCAACCAAAAATTTGACAGCACGGCGAATAATCCAAGTGCTACCTCAAAACCCTATCTCTCAACACTACTCTTGTTCGTTCCTCTAGGTCAACAAGTTCAAATGAATGAAAATTGAGGAGAAATAGGAATAAAAATTGACTTGCAAGTGCGAACATATGTTAGTTAATGCGGGTAGGTTAGGCCTCGGGATCGGGGGAGAAGTCATAAATGTAGCATCACAAGAATGAAGGTAAGCGGGAATCAGGATTGAGGAAAGACACGACACCAACTTTCAATGAGTGCAAAGTTCTAGCAAAGGTCTTAAATTCAAATTCTGACAAACAAAAATAGATGTCAGAATCAAAATCGGGACAAAACATGAAACAAGAACTTTAGAAAAGTTCTTGGTTTCAGTTCTGGTCTGATGTCTGATTCCAAAATAGATAAAGAGTTATAAATGGGGATCAGGATAGGACATGGAACAAGAACTTTAGAAAAGTTCTTGGTTCCGGTTCTGATCTGATGTCCGATTTTTACACAAGCAAAAATGCACGAGGAAGAAAAATGGAAGTCGGGGATCAGAACGAAAATAGGAACCTACATCTTTAAGGATTTAAGGTGACAGTTTTGATTTGAAACCTAAATCTGAAAAGCAAAGAAAACACAAGGCAAAGTGTGAGGACTAGGATGAGAACATAAATAGGAACCTGAAATTTGGAAAAGTGACAAGTGTCGGTGATAGTCTAAAACCTGAACCCAAAAAACAAATGGAAAACAAGGACTTAGGAGAAAAAGAACACTCCTAAAACCCTAACAAGAATACCAAAGACAAAAACAACAAAGGGGGACCCATTTTAATCAAAAAAAAAATGGGGTGGTTATTCAAGGCATAACAGTTCTATTATGAGGGTTTCTCTTATACCTTGTTCATGTGGACCAAGGCCACCTTTCCTAATGTATTCCATATTTCTTGCTATCTGATAAACTTTAATGTTAAGATTCAAATGAAGGGGATGTAGCCAATTTTGTTCCTCTTATTCTTCTTTATAGAGCCATGATGAGAGGTCCTCTTCAAATACCACTTCATCCTTCATTTCTCCCCACTTGGTGAAGATAGTAGGTTTGACTTCATAGGTGACAGCTTGAACATGTTTTATTTCCTTTGGTCCCCCATAGTATTTTGGTGATGGGGGAAGCTCCCTAATGCAAAAGGATTGTTTGAAATTGTATTCTCCACAACCCTTGTCAAACACCTAGATGTTGAGGTTATATTTTGGAGGATCGGTTGATGTAGATGTATTTGAGGATGAAGCAAGTGGTGTTGGATCATCATATGAAAATAATTGAAAGGATATGTCATTACTAGGTATTTGAAGGAGCATTTTGTACTTCTCCAAGTTTGAGTACTAATGGAAGGGTTTGGGATCAGTGTATACTATAACTTCCTTATCATTGTAAGGAAATTTTAAGCATTTATGAAAATTTGAAGGGACCTCTTCCATTGCATGGATCCACAAACATCCCAAGAGAAGGTTATATGAAAATTCAAGATCTAGTACTTGACAATTTACTTCCACTATTTGTTTCCCTACTTGAATTAGAAGTCTTATTGTGCCCTCGGAGTTTCTTTCCATATCATCATAGGCCCTTATGGTGATACTTTTGTTCTTATTGATCATGTCATTAGAATATCCCAACATCTTTACCATTTTTTGGGTACATATGTTTAAGCCTACACCTCCATCTATTATTACTCTCTTGATCTTGTGTTTATGGACACAAACCTTGAGATACAAAGCTTGATTATGAACGGCTCTTTTGGGAAGGTTTTTTTTTTTAAAAGACCAAGTGATGGGGTGAAGTGATGGTACCACCCATAGCATGAAATTGATCATTGTTAATATCATTAGGCACTGAAGATTCAATGAGAGATTTCTCTAGGATCTCTTTATGTGTTGGTGATAACTTTAAAATCTCAAGGATAGAGATTAATGCTAGAGTTTTCTTCAATTGGTCAACAATGTTGTAATCATTGGAAGGCTTGATGGTGACTTTGGTTGGATGTGGGGCTCCTTGGATTGTGACTTTTCCTCTTCATGTAGTCACATTACATTTAGGGATTTTTCCTACTATGGTTACGGTATTGATATTTTGATCATCTTGACAAATGGTTCATGTGACTTCATCGTAGGTGAAGTCAGATTTTTGGTAATCTTGTCCCTTACCTTTATCATTTCCCCTAGAATGATCGGAGATTGCATCCTTGTATATTCCCATATCTCTATTACTGGAGGGCCCAAGACAATGTTCAATGTTGACCTCTCCTTTTTATATCAAGTCTTATACAATGTTTTTAAGTCTCATATGGTTATTTGTTGTGTGACCCTTGATCTTGTGGAATTCACATTGATCATTCTCATTGTATCAAGGGGGTTTTAAGTTTGGTTTGTCATAACTTTTTTTATCAGGATTAGGAAGCCTGATAAGGTTATTTTGGATATTTTTTGCATAACTACCTCAAGGGTTTCTCCCAATAGAGTGAATTAACTCCTAGTTTGATTATTTTTCCTTGGTAGCCCTCTTTGAATATCCTGACCATGATTTTTTTGTTGGTTATTTGGTTGGTTGTTTTGAGGATATGTAAGCTAGTTGTTTTGTGTGTTGTTTTGTGAATAACTCTATTGAGCTTCTTGGACATTATTATGTGGATTGCTAGGATGTTGTACATTTTGCACAAATTTCGCAACTACCACTCGATCATCGGTGATGTTCTTGTTCTTTTCCCATATTTTAGGTTTTTTATTAGAACTAGAAGATTGTTCTTTGTTTCTATATAGTTTAATGACTCCCCTTTCTATGAGAACTCTTTTGATGAGTAAACCTTTTTCGATGGTTTCTTCAAAATTACTAGGGCACAACATGGTGACTTGGTAGCTAATGTTTGCTTGTATATTAGAGAAAAAGATTTCCAGGAGCTATTTCTCAAGAATGGGCCATTTACATTTGCTAGATTTATGTCTCCATCTCTGTAGGTAAGAATCAAAGGATTCCCTTTGGCTTTGTTTGATTTTGTATAGGTCAAGGACTGTTATGTCCTACTCTATGTTGTAGGAGAAATGGTTAACAAATTTATCTAACAACTCATCAAATGTTTTGATACAGGTCAGTAGATGAGAGAACCACTTGATAGCAGCACCATTGAGACTTCATGTAAAAATCCTCATTAAGTAGGTTTCATTGTGTTGTACATCCATGCAAGCTATTGAGAATTCTCATGTGTGTTATATTAGATCTCGTCTTCCCCTGTATTTGTCAAATCTTGGTATTTCAAAACTCTTGGGGAAAGGTATCATGGATATGGAACGATCAAAGGGATATGGACATATGTCTTGTAGAGAATAGCTCTTCTTGGGTTTTCCAATTTGAATGTCTGATATCCTATGGTTGAGATTCTGGATTTGTAAGGTTGCATCATCACTTGGTGCATTCGTTTGATGAGAGACATTATAACCTTGTTTCCCAGAATGTTATATGCATTATATTGTGCAGTTTGTATATATGAGGACCCTTGGGCCATGTTGTGAGTGTAGGATGATGGATGGGGTCCTTGAGGACTAATATGGGTGTGTTGTGGATTGCGGGTATGATGTCATTGTTGAGGTATGTTGTGTTGTTGTTGAGGTGTGTAGGTTTGATATTGTGATGGAGGTTGTTGTGCACCAATGTTGTGTTGTGGAGGATTGGGTGTGATGGCACTCTTAAATTTTACAAATTTGAAGTGCCCATTTCAAAAAATTTGCCTCTGCACTTTCAGAAGTGCACCTGATGGATCAATCTGAGTGACCTACTTGGGAGGGCCGTAATTTGAAGCATGTTGATTTTCATACAAAACCAATTTACAGATATATTCAATTGACGTATGTGAACGCATGTGTTAATTTTCCACTTCCCATGAATTTTTTTGTTAGGGTTTCAAAAGGTGAAGCTGGAGGGTTTTTGCACTTTTCTGCTGTTTGCAAACTGTCAGTTTTGCAAAGTAGCCTCTTGTTTGAGCTTTCATTTTGAAATTGGTTGATCGTCATGCCAAAAAGAGTGTTGCTCTACATTCTCCCTACCTAAATGAGCTCGTATGTCAGTTTTTAGAGCCTCATGATCTGATTTGTTATTTTTAACAAGTTGAAACCAAATGCAATTTCCCCTACATTATAACTGCATTTTTCAGAAATCTTTTCAAAGAGGTCAACTTCAAATATCAATATTTCATGCAAAATGATGATTCAAGGAAATTCGTTTTGCACACGTGCTCAGGGTACCTAAATGAACTTATGTGTCTAGTGGAGGTTCACCAAGAGTTGATTTGCTATTTTTGCAAAGTGACACTTGGGTCAACTTTAATTGGTTCGGAATAGGTGCAGTTTCAAAAAAGTTCAACTAAGCAACTTTGCGGATTAATATCTTCCCCCTCGTGATACATCTTTTCAAGATGTTTCTTGCACTACATTCTCGGGTAAAATGTCTGCATGTCTACAAGTTTTTAGTGGCTTCATGTGGTCATTTGCCCAGTTTCCCAAGCTGATTCCAAAGCTAACTAGGCCAGTTTGCACCATTCTGCAAAGAAGTCAGAAAGTCGATTTTAAAGGCAACCCAGTTCATCTTTTCATTTCAAATGCACTTAGAAGTTTCCTTTGATCAATTCAAGAAGAAAAATTGTTTGAAAATGAATTTTGTTTAGTCAGGCCCACATGGAGCCTGATATGCTTTGCACAATTGTAAAGTTGTGACTTTTGCATTGTGGCAATCACACCAAGTAAATTGCTCTGAGTTGAGTAGCATATGCAGGTGAACTGTGAAATCACACATAAGGCATGTAACTTGTCTAAGCAATTCAATTCAAGAACCTTGGTATCATGGAGCACAAGTGAAGAATGTGATATTTCATTTTTATGTCACAATGGAACAAAGTCATGACTCCATTTAATCTTGCTTGGGTGTTTTGAACATTTACATGCTACTAAAAGGGAAACTTCAGAATGAATAATCCAAATCAGCTACATCAAAATAATATATATGAGGGTTTGGTAAAAAAGAGAAACAGATTGCTTATTTTCATTTCACGGAATACTTCTCTTGCTAAAACTAATGTTTTTAGGGAGATAAGAATGCAAACATTAGAATGCAATTAATATGGTTTTTGATATATTCCACAAATGATAGGGCAAGAATCACTTGCGCTTGTTCCATGGTTTTAGGGTTGAAAAATTGAAATGGTTGGGTATTGTGACAATGGCCTTCTAAAAACCCTCGTAAAAAGAGCTTGCAACAGGGGGATCACTTCATGAAATCTTTCATGCATAGGGAAGAAACTGCGAAAGGATTATTACCAGGCATTGTTCTCACTTGTATGGAATGAGCAACATTGCAATAGACTCTACCAAGGAATGGCACTTTTAATCTGATAATGGAAATTTTCAACATGTATGAGGCACATGTGCTGGCAGCATGTGATATGTATCCAAATTGTTTGAGGAAATTCTATTTTCACCCCTGTATGTTGGAGATTCAAATCTTCATTTGAAGAAGAGATGAATGGAGGGATCCAAAGGAACGTGGAGAGCCATCATTTCAGGATACGCACAAAGCAGATTTATGGGTAGGACTTTATGGACTATCAAAGTGTGCGAGAAGTGGAGAACACTAGGTGAATATGGCTTATCAAAACACCTCATTGATGGCCATGCACAACATGATATGAACACAATGGATTTGTGAAATGGTCGCGGAGACTCTCAAGAAAAATTTGATGGTATTTGTATGGCCATTCATGCTCGCAAAAAATACTAGGATGCCATGATTGCAGAATCTACGCGTAAAAATGTGGAAAATGATTTAGAAACTTTAAGTAAATGCAGCTAGCAGAGTGGCAGCCTGAAGCAGAGGTAGGCACATCCATTGAAGCATGAAGATGGATGTGGCCATGAGCAACTAAGTTTGGAAGATATGATGGAAATTATTTTGACTACGTTGTGCCTTGGAATCAATGGGGTTAGGGTAGCATTCAATAGTTCCTATCCATTTTGCATTAAATCACCATTTTTGTGGAATGATGAAATCAATTCTTCTTGTCTTCGGCATGGGTGTTGTGGTGCTACGGATCAACCCATTTCTCTACAATGTTTGGAATGAGTGATGGACTGAGTAACCTCATGATGTCAATCACTCCTCTGTTAGAACTACACCATGAAGTCTAGGGATCGGTTCTAACAGTTTGTCAAATCTCAAAATGTGATATAAACCAAAGAGGTGTTTTGGTTGTGAGGGTCAATTATTTTCCCATGACACAAAGCAAAGGGGGCATCAATTCCATGATTGTAGATTATGTTCAAAACATATGTTTTGAAAGGGCCTTTGAGAAATTTCAAAGTGAATGCAACTAGGAGGGCTTGGCCTGTAATGGGGTGTGGGCATTCATCAAAGCCTGAATGAAGGAATCATGCTATGTTTGTGCCTCCATGACTCATGATGAAAGAAATTGCAGAGCACAAATGAATGAGTTGCAACAGGATCAAGAGAATGAATTAGGGCAAGATGAAAATCAACGGCTAAGATGAATTGGTAACTCCAGCCAAATCTCGATCATTGCTCGCCATATCGTGATCTATAAGTGTGCATGGGTTAGCTATTGCGGGTTGGCGAGAAGGTGGCTTCATGTTGTTTTGGTAGGCCCAAGGTATTTTAATGCATGGGTAAAGTTTTCTAAAAATTCCTCCCAAGTATTAAAAGGCTATCATATTTTAAATGATAGGGGCATGGACTATAAAGAATGGAATATTTAAACAGGCTATTTAAATTGGTACTAAAATGTTGGGGAATTTTTTTTTAAAAAATATTTTGCCCGATATGGAGATGGGTTTTTATGAAAAGAGGCAAAGTATCTTGATATATAATAAAATTATGAGGAAAAAACATTTAAAGTAAATGTTGCTAGATGGGGTAAATTTTTTTTTTGCCCAAGTGAAAAGTGAAGGGAAAGGTAAGTTTATCTAAAACTCCAAAGTATGGCTTGGTGGAAAGTAAAATTCTTCAACTATGAAGTTGAATATTTCGTTTGTTGGGTTAAATATCTAAGTTCCTTTGTAATGAAAAATGCAAGTGAAAGTAAGTGCACGTGGAAATATTCATTTTATAATCAAAATATTATTAAGGTGCTGCAGTGCAAAAGAAAGATTATTATTTGCTAGAAATGGTAAAATAAAAGGTGCAGTTATAAGAGAAATGAAAGTTTTCATGGGTGGTGCAAGGGCACCTAAACCTGGAAGAGACAGAGAGATGGACCTTGAAGGTTCAACAGATGAATTTTAAGACTCTTAAATTATATGCAACGAGGAAGTTGCAAAATATGCTAAAATGAGATGTAATGTCACAAGTTGTCCATTTTTATGCCATGATGGCAATATGATCCAGGTGCATAGGATATAGTGTAGGTTTGGGTCTTATGTTTTTCCTTATAATAAGGTCTCAATGAACATTTTAAATTGTATTTAAAATTTTGATAGCTCAGTTAAAAGGGATCTTTAAAATCAAGTTGTAAAGGGATGGTGATTAGGAACAATATTGGAAAAATTGCCATTTTAGAGTATAACTAAAGGTGGTTACAGTGGTTTATCGGTTATAAGAGGCAGTTGGAGGATGTTGGAGGGAGTTATTAGGATTCAAATATTCCTCTCTTGGTCAAGGCAATTTTTTTGAACAAGTTTGGAAGGAGTTTCAAATAAGAAGTTGTTTTTTGAGTTTTTCATAAAGAAATTGCTGATCCCGTACATTGTACAAACTGTACATGTTGTTCCACACTCCAAGACTATAATGGTTTGATAGATAATTTAATAAAATTTCTTTTGGCATTGGAATGGTGTGATTTCATTAATAATTGAGTGAGATATCCCCATTTTACTACTGGGTGGTCTCAAACCCCATGTTTTTCCTGTAGAATTTGCTTATCCCGTACTTGGTACGATATGCAAATTTTTTTTTATGCTTGAAGAATGTAATGGTTGGAAATTTAATTGAATAATATTTCTTTTTGAGTTGGAGTGGTGAGAATTCATTGAGTAATAAGTGAGATATCTTAATTTTACTCTCAGGTGGTCTGAAAACCCTTAAAATCAAGGTTTTGAGGAAAATATGGATGCATCTTCCATTCCCACGCTGTAACATTGCCAAATATTGGTGGGATGGAAGGTATGAGGGTGTAATATTATTTCCTAGAGGTCTTGGATAATGGTAGACACTTTGGACGAAAATGGTTCAATGTTTTGGCTTGACATCTCTATGTGGTAAGCCCATTTTACAAGCAAAAAAGTGAGTTTTTGCTTGATTTTGAAGAATCTATTTGAAGGGCACTTAGGAATGATTGTAACAGGTTTGGAAAACTTGTAGGAGTTCTTTTTTTTGGCTTTGGGGTGAAGGGGAGAGCCTAGGTAATCAAGACCTAGGTGTAGGTCTATGAATTAGGCCTCTCGGAGTAGTGGTAGAAAGGGCCATTGTGAGTGATGCATTGATAGTCAAGAGGAAAGGTTTTGGAACTTTGTAGGGGTCCATTTTGGATGTCTGAATCCATAGGTTTGGTGTCTTGAAATTCCTCCATTTGGGTTTTATATTGACTTTCCTACTGGGTAAGGCTACTAGCCTTTGGACAAAAAGGGGTCTAAATCACCATAGTGTTGGATGTTTGTTGAAACCTAAGTGCTAGAGGGTCTTTGCCATCATAGTTGAGTGTTTGCTATCCCCACCACTCTGCATCAATGCGAGAACAAGATAGAGATGTTTTTAACTATTGGGTAGAATGGGGAGATTCCTTGTATGGAAAATTTTTATGTTGCTAGGCAACTTACAGTGAAGGTAGTTTTGGGGACGAAGTAGGTTTTTGGCAGGGAGAGGATAAGATTCTTTGCAATTTGATGATCAACGGTGAGAGTGTTTCCAGATGGCATTTCCAGATCAGCTTTAGGGCTTCTTCTAGAGCATTATTTTCCTCTACATATTCTCTTCTTTTCTCATGGTAACAGGGAGCAAGTTAGAAATTCATGGTGAAGTTGCATAGCAAATTATAAAATCTGTAGTGACAAAGAAAATGCAAATCAGGTTATGAGTCATTTTGTTGTAGGTTTTGAATTCATGGTGATGTGATATTTTACAACAGTACTAGCATTTGAATCATACTGATAAATTCAGGCTCATGTCTCTCTTATGTGCAAGTGTATTCAAATTTTGAATGAAATGATCAAGGGTTATTTTGTTCATCTCACTATTGTGGTGTGTGCAATTCTTGTTTTAGCTTTAATTCAAGGAGTTAATTAAAATGCTTAAAGGAGATTGCAAGCCGATATGTTTTGTACAAGGATGTGATAAGTAGTATTGAGTTGGGGTGCATATTGGTGATATTGTAAGGTGATATAATCAAAGATATTATATGCTATGTGTTGAATCTATTATAAACCATTAGGTATTTGTGGATTTGACTCCTCTAATGGAAGTAAAACATTGATCTGAGTTGCATTTGTTCTCTATGATTCAGTGTTTGTTTGTGTTCACCTAGAGCTTGCTACAAATTGAGAATTAATGATTATATTTCACTATGAAGTGTTTTTGTAATTATCTCATCCTCCGAATGCTTAATATTACTGATGAACAACCAATTCTATTCAATTTTATCCCGTTCTATTGATCTATGGAGTGAGATTATCTATTATTGTTAATGTTGCTTATGATTATGGTGTAGAGGTTGTAAACACATTCAGGGATCACCCTCGCGAGTCTTGTAGAGCCCAAAGTGTAGGAGGTCTTTAAAATCCTCTTTAGTTGGTTCAGGTCCCTCGAGATGCCCCTGATTGGAATTGGCAATTCTATAGGTAGATTAGGAGATCAACTTGGTTATGGTAAAAACAACCAACAGGGTGCTTGATTTTTAAGGTGTTTATTTTGTTGTTGTTAAACATAAATTTTTTCTTGGGTATTGAAATTTGGTGGTGCTGAAATGTATGTTTGATTTTGAGGATTTTAAGTAGACAATGATCCATATTGATATTGTGTGTTAGGATCATATTATTGTTGTTGATGCATGTATTGATATTGATTTTGAACATTTCCTTGGAACATGCTTTGATCTTGTGGTGATTGTTGATATATGTGTTGTCCTTGAGGTGGGTTGTTAGCATGTAGTGGTGGTTGCAAAAGGTTGTTACCTTGTTGGTTCACTACATGTTGTGGTTGTCTTGGTGGAAGATTCGCCATGTTTTGCATATTAATACTAGGACCTTGTTGGGTGTTCAAAGATGTCTCATACATGTTGGGTCCCATCGTATTAGTGTCAACATTATGTGGTGGCATATTTTGACTTTTCAAGAGGTTTATATTTTCTTGAGTATGTTGAGCTACCACAACTTGTTCAATTTGTGATGGATGTCTATATAATGGATTCTCCACATTTTGGGGAAAATATTGGTCATTAATAGGTGCTTTTGAGAACAAAGGCGGTATCTTGGGATCTATCATTTCTATGGGTATTTGTCTCACCACCAATTGGTCTCCCAAAGGAATTAGATTTGGATCCTTAATAATTTCAATGTTAACGTTTGTAGGTAGCTTGGCACCACTTTGTGTTATTTTTAGGAAATATGTGTTTGGATCCTTTCTAATCATTTTTTCCATTATTTTTTTCATTTTTGGATCTTAGGGGTTCTTTAAAAGTACTTCATCAATGATTTTCTTGTCACTATCATACTCCTCTATGATCATATCTATAGGATTAGGAGGTTGATTTTGTTTCCTAGCAAACATGTCTTGATGTTTAAGGCATATGTCAGCATCACTAGGTGGTTGATCTAGTTGAGCTTTAAATGTTGGTTGTTCTTTGGGAGTTAAGTATGCCTTAGGATTGTAACCCCATGTTTGAGATTCCTCGGTGGTATTGGTTTTTGGTATACTACAGCTAATTTTGTTCGCCTCCATCTTCCTTTTATGTTGTTGTGAACCCCAATCCTATTCCTGCACAAACACAACAAACAAACACATAGTTAGGTTCATATGCAAGATAAAACAAGGATTCCCCATAAAATCCATTTACTATGCTCAAAATAGGAAAAAACAAGAACAAAACATGAAAATCTAAAGAAATCCTAATTAAGCATGCAAACTCTTGATCCCATGGGGGAATTGGTTCCAATTGGTGTGTCAAAATTGGCCCTTTCCCAACTCTGTAAGCTTTGTGATAATTTGGAGATTGATCCACTTTGTTGATGAAGAAACAAGATGAATTCTTGAGAAAACCAGCAATAACCTAGCTATGGTGATGGAAATGGATAAAATTAGCTCTCAATGTGAGGAGAGTAACTTTTCTCTAGATTGTGGATGATAATGCAATAAAGGAGGCCTCTATTTATAGATTTCAAATTGGAAGAATGAGAAAAATTTGAGAAATGTGGGATCATTCAAGATCCAATGGCCAAGTGTCACTTGTCAAGATGTGAATGGTTGAAGGTTGTGCACATTTTGATCAATGTGCACGATAAATGCTATTGGATTCAAATTTGAAATTTGAATGTGACATGTTGGACGGAGAGAAGAATGGAGTTAATGTCCCTTAGTTCAAGGCAAAAGGACTTGTAATGTGAAATAAATGCCTTGTTGGAAGGACCAAGCCCACTTGAGTTTGAATTCAAATTTAAGGGAATATTCCCCTTTTATGTCATGTTGAGAGAAAAAAGAGATTTAATAAATGAATTAAATCTATTTTCATGTGCAAGTGGTATAAGCTAGAGGATGGGACATGATTAATATTAAATTAATCAAAGTTTAATTAATTTAATGAGGAATTTAGGAGATGTGACAACTTAGACTTAAATTTATGAATTGATTGAAATCAAATTGAGAGGAAGGATTTAATTAAATAAATGTTCTGATTTATTTAACTAAATGGGATAATGTTAGATTAAATCAAATAAGGTTTAATTTATTCAATTTAATAAGAGGACTTTAGAGATTTAAATAAAATGAATTATTTAAATGAACGAAGACAGAGAATTAATTAAATTAAATTTATTAATTTAATCAACAAGGGATAAAGACTTTATTAGATAAATAATAATTTATTTAATTAATGGATGAAGAGTGATGATAAGCCGAGAGTATGATTCAGGAAGAAATGACGTTAGTAATCGGGATCAAGTGCATTGGTCAATTTTCCATGTCTATAGTTGTGATCTTGTTGTAGTCATAAACAAACTCAAAATACCTTGGTAAATTTGATATGACAACTTATGGAAATGGGATGACGTTTTGTTTTGAGATTTTATTTGATAAATTGATGTACAAAGGGGATGTGTGTATGCCTTTTTGACAAAGGTTGTTGGTTGTTTGTTATGGATTGATGTTTGGATAGTTGGATGATCAATTTTGATGTTGGATGGTAAGATTTTGCTACTCAACCCTATGATAAGGAGATGAGCCAATTTTGGGTGTTTCTTGATAAATGACACTATGATGTTTGATGTTTGATGTTTCGATTTGATGCTAGTTTAGAACACAAAAGTTCATAACACTCAAATTGATGTTTTTCTATGTTTCAGAGGATATGGTGATTGCTTTACTTGAACTAGCTATGAGGTTACAAGAAAAGGTTGTTGTAAGAAAATGGAAAGATGATGGTTTTATTTCTTATGGTCAATACATGTCCAAGACTAGGTTAGTGTGTGGTTGTTGATTGGTGATGTTGGAGGATGTTGATATGCTATGGTGCAAATCTGATTTTGATGTTGTTGTAGTGTAGAAAATTATGAACTCTTGTAAAAAGAGGCAATTTCACACTTAATTTGGACCTATTTTGGAACCCTTGCATTAATTACCCTTCAAAATCATCATTTATAGGCCCCTAGGACCCATTATTTTGGATTCTGGGGCCCATTTTACTCAAAAATCATATAAAATCCATCAAAATCCCAAAAAATCTAAAAACCACCCCAAAAACTTAAGGTGGGACTCATTCGCCACCTTGGCTGAATGAGTCCCCTTCAGTGGCACCCATTCACCAAGGGTGACGAATGAGTCCCATTTGGGGCCTTTTTCAAATTTGAGGGAGAATTCATCAATTTAATTCAGGTTTTTGATGAATGTTGGCCTTTGGAATCTAAATAACGATCAATTAGGTGTTGATGCCTATAAAAGAAAGCTTCTAAGTCATTTTTATCAATCTCTAAGTACTTTGAGCAACTATTTTCAAGTATCAAGCATCAAGAATCTTCAAGCAAGCTTTCACAAGAGCATTCAAATTTCAAGGGCAAGTAAGGTTGAAGCTTTGGAGTAGAATTAAAGTGTTTTTACAGGTCTTGAAGCTCACTTTCAATCATGATCTAGCATTTTCAAGGGTTGATCATGGATGCCTATGGTGAATCATTATGGATTCTAGGTTGGGGAGATGCAACTAGCCATCAAGCCAATCCTAAAGACTTATTTCCTAAGTGATTTCATCATCCATTATCACTCTACATTTAGCCTAAGGAAGGTACAAGCATCATTAAGATTCATTTCAGGTGATTGGACATCATCACAAGTGAATCATTCATCTCTTCATTTCCATTCTCGCATCATATTCTTTCATGTTAGAATAGGATTGCATCATGTTTCAGATTTCCTAGTCTTAGACACACTTCAGGCTAGGGTTTTCATGCATATTTCATTATCTTTATCAATGCTTAATTACCAAACTAGGGTTTTGACCAAGGAAAACCCCCCATTACCAAATCAAGTCAAATTATGTTTTGCAGGTGTTTTTAATAGGTTTGGATCGGGAACTCAAGCTGGAAGGGAAGGATAGGTGTTGAAGTGCAAATCGAAGTTTTCAAATCTCAAAAAAGCTAAACGACACTGGTTCACCAAGAGTGGAGAATGAGTTCCACTGTTGATATTTGTCAGATCAAGTTGTAGATTTTGATACCCTTTTTCTCGAAATAGGCTCCCACATAGAAATATGGATATGGGACTAATTCGCCCAAGTTGGTGAATTAGTCCTATTGGTCAAAAAGTCAACATTACTAGAATTTCAAAGTTGTTTCCAGTCCCTTCAAGGTTTCTAGGTGCACACTATTCATATTTTATTTTCCTATTTTGTTTTAGATGCATTTCTAGGTCATTTTGAATACTACACTATGTTTTCAAACATTTTCTTTTCCAAGTTTATACTTGGTGATGAACCCTTCATTTGACATAATTCAATCCCCTAAAACATTCCCTTTGCCAGATTTCAATTTACTTTGTATTGAAATATCAAGGGTTTGAACTTGATTGAAACAAGCAAGAAAATTGACCTCTTTCCGTTTAGGTCCAAAACCCTAGAAGCCTAAGAGTGAGGTCACCAGTTTCCTCATTTCAATTGTGTCCAAAAGGTGATAGTTACAAACCCTATGTAAGCTAATTCCAAAGTCTAGGATGGTGATGTTGGATTGAAAGGTCCCATGATGACAATGTTGTCTGACCACTGAATAAAGTTTTAGGCCAATATTTTGAAAGAAGTTTGTGAGAAATTCTGAGATTATGTCAACAAGTAGGATGATATCAGATTCTATCTAGGATAATAGCAGCAAGAATTTAGGACAATAGAATTTCTTGTTTAGGATAACTACAACAAATATTACATAAGGGACACTATTTGACAGTGATTTTCATACAACTAGTGATAGCAATATCAGTCAAATGCATAATAGCGAGCAGATTTTAGGTTGACTATGGTAATATTTCGCATCAATAGTGGTAAAGTTTTAAGACAATAATGGCAAAACTTGATAGTAGCGAATCTATTTCAATAGTTTCTAGTTTTCTTATGGTATTTTGTTTGATAAGCTTGTAAGTTTTGATATTTATTCGGTCTAAAGTCTGAGATAATGTTTTTTAAATACAAGTGACCAAACACAACAAACAAAGTGTATGAATGGATCATTATTTTCTGAATGTCGATAGGAAAAAATCAACCTGATTTATACAAGTAATAACACATCGAAAAAATTTCAAGCAATTTTATCCCTAAGGTCAAAGACAATGGTAACACTTTCAAGACCACAACTTGGAATCTCCTTCAACTCAAGGGTAGGGACACCCAAAGGGGTGTATACACTTTCTTTTTTGAGAGTAGATAGATATGGGCCTCCTATCATGGAAGGATAACCCAAATCACCCATTACCTAAAAAGCTACAAGTAGCTTATGCTAAGCTAGGGATTTATGTCTCATCTCAAGGGAGTTTATATGGTGAGTGAAAACTTCAAGGTGTGGTACACATCCCTTGCACTAAAAATTTCACCAATACACAGTCAATTCGTAAGGTGGGTAACTACAATAAGGTGTTTAGTCACTGTTTGAGGACTTGATGCCTTGTGAGCATCTAGTAAGCCACTTAAGCATTTAACCAATACTACTAGGGGTGTTATATACCACTTAGGTACCTCTCCTTTCTAAAGGAACTTTCAGCAAGGTACTCATCAATTAAATCTTAGATTTTTCCTTAACTTGTTTATATAGCAGTTTGAGGGAAAACCCACTTTGGGTCACCTTTGAGTTCTCCTTTTGGGATGAGTCTCATAGGCAGGCCCAATCTAAAAAGGGAATGATGTAAAAAAAATGCAAAGATCCCAAAGTGTTTCTCATCACCCAGGATCGTCAAAACACGTAAGGGAGAGGATACACACTTGGCTTTCCAATCATGATAGACACAATGGACAATTTATTGTGATTTGATTTTAAGCCCAAATGAGGTGTTATAAATAACAATTCATTTTTTAAGAGCACCAACTTCAAATATTTGAGACTTCAAACATTCATACAAAATACCATAAACCAATTTGTTGTCATTACAATCAAATTTTTGAGCCCAAATAAAATGTTCAATTTTAGACACTATTGTGTGGTCTCACAACACGCCCCAAGACTCCAAGGCTTGGGGACCCCAAGTGACAACTAACGATTATGGCAGGTGTTGGCTAGTTGGGAAGATCACCAAAAGTGAAAAGAAAAGAGAAATATTTTGAAAGAGTACTCTATAATTCAAGTGTTCGGATACCGGGTACTAGGAACCGAGAATGTTAGAGGTGTAAAATGCAATGCAAGTGTTAAGTAGAGTGTTCTGGTCTGATAGTTTAGGTCCGGTAAAGATGGAAGTTTCGGTAAAACCGAAGTCTGGGAAAATCATGGGTAAATTTGAATACCAAGTACTAGGTATCATCTAACAATGCAAAGAAAATTCTTAAATTTTAAGGTTATCTAAGAGGTTCAATGGTTTGGTGATCTAGTATACAAGGATGGTTATGCGAGAATTTGTGTTTTCTTGAAAGTGTTTTATTTATGATGAACTTGCATGATAATGAATGAATAATGGTTTTATTTACATGAGACTTTATTTTTATAAGTGTATTTTTTAAAGGGATTTAATAGTTTGAATTTGAGATTGCAAGAGAAGCAAATTGTGATGTAGAGTTTGAGTATGGACAGTCAGGAAATTTTGAAAAATGGATAGAATCATAAATAGATCGAACTCCATACTTCAGGGATTTATATGCAGAGGGGCTTGAATCCACCAAAATAGTGGAATCTCGGTAATTCATATTTCATGATAAAAAGTGCCAACCTCAGAGGAAGCTCATTCCTAAGAGTAGAAAGCTCAAGGTAGAACATAAGTGTAGGAATATGATTATAAAGTGATTTTTTTGAATATATGGGAAGGTTCCTACACACTATCTTGATCAAGTTAATATCAGGTGGCAATAATAAAAGATGAAAAACCTAAAAGACTTCAATGTGCAGATGGAGATTAACCTTTCTTGACTTTATTTGTAATTCTCTTGCCAATCACCTCATTCCATGTGCCTTGATATGATTTGTCCCTTGGATTTCCTCTCATGTATTTGTATTATCCTACCTTTGTCTTATTTCTATAAAAGGCAAGGGGATACCTTTTTTAAGTTAAATTCAGAATTTGCGGATGTCAGAAGAGCCAAAACTTCTCTAAGTTTTGATCTTTTTTCCTATTTTCTAAATCATTCCAGACTAAAAAATTGTATGCACATAGACTTTAATCAATATCAAATCTAATTTTATAGCTACTTATCTCATGAATCTTTGTAGCTGGTTTTGTTAGTTCATTTGAACAAGATTGTATGTTACACCATTTAAGGGTGCATAATAAAACTAGTAATCTGAATGAAAAAAACATTGTGAAGCCTCTAAACCATGATGCAGCCCGAGAAAACATTATGGCAGCGAGAGAAGGTCAAGAAAATTGGAGTATCCATGACTTGGAAGCAAGCAAGCACTAGCAGAACAAAGAAATGTAAAAGTAAAAATGAAGACAAAGTAGAAGTGTGAAAATTTTGAGAGAAATGTTGAATGTATAGAAAACCATGAGGAAGTTGTAGTACATAGTTTACTAGATCTAAATCTTGAAAATCATGAGCAAGGTGGCAATCGAATGAGTTTCTCCAGAGAAAAATGTTAAATCAAATTAATTTTTACACATAATAGGTGACAATTTGCTTCAAATTTTTCATATACGAAGATTGTGAATCAAGCAAGTTAGAGATTTTGAAATTAATGGTGGTCATTTCATTGTGTTATTATTAAGCCATATTAATCATGAAGGTTTTTATGTGTACAAAGCATAAAGGAAAATGAAATAGGTAAGGAAGCACACGTCATCACCTAGGAATTTTGAAAGAAACGCTACATGCACGTTGAGGTGTGTGGATTTAATGAAGAATAGTGTGATCCATTAATATGGTGTAGCATTGTCACATCAGAAGTTCTAGCTGAGTATTTAGTAGTTGCCATAAAATTTGATTGGAAGGGTGGTAACTAATGGTTCTAAATTTAGATTTAAATTTGGTGATTAAGTTTGTTGCTGCTAAATTTTAATTTATGCATATTTTCTAACATATGGTAAGTTGTAGTTAGCTAGGATTTGGCATAAAAGTGGTAAAGTTTAGCTATAAATATGCACCAACAGGGAATTATTAATGAGTTTCTGGGAAGTAGTGAAATGATGAAGGCATTTGCATTGAATGAAAAATCAAAAGATGACCTTCGCTACCACTATAATTCCCATCCTAATAGTGAGCTTCATTGCTTGCAAGTTGAAAATGAGCTATCAATGAAATATCAAAAGAAAAAGTGAGCTATCAATGAAATATATATAAAAAAAATATATCAACTCTTTAGGCTATCTAAATATCTCTATTGGGGCTATAGAAGCCTAGTTGGTAGTAGAGCTATGTTTGGTGGAATTATAGAGATAACCTTATCATGGCTATGGATGCTTGACTGGCAACAAGGCTCTATCCCTAGTTGGCTTTGGAGGATTACCAAATTATGTAGTTCAATGTCAATGAACTGATTCTTTTCACTGAGTTCTAGAAACTGGAATTAATCAGAGCACACAGATATTTTCTTAGGAATTTTTGCTATTTTTATGTTAGAATCTAGGTAAATATAAAGTGTTATTGTTTTAAAATGAGCATAAATTATAATTTACGACTAGTGATTTAATCCCAAGTTTTGGTTTAAATTTGGTTTTATTGGTTGCAAGTTGTTGTGTGGTCTCACAACATGCCCCAAGACTCCAAGACTTGGGGACCCCAAGTGAAAACTAATGCTTATGGCAAGTGTTGGCTAGTTGGGAAGACCACCAAAAGTGAAAAGTAAAGAGAAATATTTTGAAAGAGTACTTAGTAATTCAAGTGTGTCGGGTATCAGGTACCAGGCTTCGAGAATGTTAGAGGTGTAAAATGAAATGCAAGTGTTAAGAAGAGTGTTCCAGTCTAATAGTTGAGGTTCGGTAAAGATGGAAGTTCTGGTAAAATCAAAGTCCAAAAAAATCATGGGTAAAGTTGAATACCAAGTATCGGGTACTGGGTAATAATGCAAAGAGAATTTAAAATTTTTAAGGTTATCTAAGAGGTCTGATGGTTCAATGATCTAGTATATAAGGATGGTTATGCAAGAATTTATGTTTTCTTGAAAATGTTTTATCTATGATGGACTTGCATGATAAAAAATGAATAATGGTTTTATTTACATGAGACTTGTTTTTTATAAATGTTTTTTTTAAAGGATGCAATAGTTGGAATTTGTGATTGCAGGAGAATCAAATTGTAATGCAAAGTTCAGGTATGGATGATTAGGAAAATTTGAATCACGGATAGAATCATAACCAGATCAGGTTGCATACTTTAGGGAGTTATATGCAGAGGGGATTGAATCCACTGGAATACCAGAATCCTGATAATTCGTATTTGGTGACAAAAAGTTCCAACCTTCGAGGAAGCTCATTCTTGAGAGTAGAAATCCTGAGGCAGAACATAAGTGTAGGAACAGGATGATGAAGTGATCATTTTGAATGTATGGGAAGGTTCCTACACATTATCTTGATTTAATTTATTATCCTTGCGATCATAAAATATGAAAAACCTGAAGGAATTCAACGTGCAAATGAAGATTGACCTTCATTGACTTTGTTTGCAATTCTCTTGCCAATCACCACATTCCATGTGCTTTTGATGTGATTCGTCCCTTGGATTTCCTCTCATGTATTTGTCTTATCCTACCTGTGTCTGATTTCTATAAAAGGCTAAGGGATACCTTTTTTAAGTTAATTTTAGAATTGGTGGATGTCGAAAGAGCCAAAAATTCTCTAAGTTTTGTTCTTTTTTTCCTATTTTTTGAATCATTTCGGACTGAAAACTTATATGCACATAGACTTTAATCAATAGTGAAGCCAATTTGATAGCTACCTATCTCACGAATCTTTGTAGTTGGTTTTGTTATTTTATCCAAACAAGATTGTATGTTGTTTCGTTTAAGGGTGCATATAGAACCCACTCAGTGTCCAAACTAAAACCCCTTTCTTTAAAATCTTGCACCATTTTATGCCGAGTTGTGAAGCAATATAGTGAAGTATAAAGTGTTTTTCTTTGATTTGATTATATCTTGGGGAATGTGGAGAATAACCAAGAGAAACTTTAATTTTTCAATATTTTGATGCTTTATTTTAGATTAGATGTTTAGATTTCTAAAAAATGTTCCAAAAAATAGATGAACGAATGGAAATTTATTGAAAATATTTCATTTTAAATAAATTTGTTGAATGCTTAAAGCTAAATCTACTTAAGTGATATAAAAATTGTTTTATGTTCATGATATTTTATTGGAAATCTTTTGATTTCATGAGATTATTGTATGATCGAACAAGAAATCTTATGCTTAATTTTCATGATTCTTAATGAAACTAGAAACAATAGTAAAATTAGAGATAACCATAGGCCCCTTGAGATTAATGGCATTACCACATCATACCTTGAAGTAAACCTAATATGGTCAAGGCCTGACTACCAGAGACGTGGGATTGAGCTAAGTCAACCTTTTCCAATTATATGAACACACAAAATTGGTTAAGCCTTTCAAGAAGATAGGTTCTTCATGGTTTGTTTGAGGACTTTATCTGCACTATTGATGCAAGTGAAATCATCGTCAACAAAAACCAAAATAATATGTGAAGATTGTAGATAAATTTTAAAGCCCCAATTCATAGCATTCAAGTTGTATTGTTCACTTTAAGTGCACCAAAGCAAAATGAATTCATTTTAAAGCACCAAAACAAAGCGTTCAAGTTGTATTGTTCAATTTTAGTGCACCAAGATGAAATGTGAAGATTGTAGGTAAATTTTACACCACCAAATCAAAGCGTTCAAGTTGTATTGTTCAATTTTAGTGAACCAAGGGAAGATGAATTCATTTTAAAGCACCAAAAGTAAATTTTTAAAGACTTAAAAACATCCATATGAATTCCTGTAAATTAAGAGTCTTGGACCGTTCGTCAACCTTATAAGCAAAAAAATTAGTTGTTTCAACAAGAATATGCCATGACCCTACAAGAGTTGCACAAAAAGTATAAAAAAATCTCACAACACATAACAAACAACAAGTAGTTATTGCTAGATATACTGTGAATCCAATATTTTTTTGTAAACTAACATAGACCCAGAAAACAATACAATAGTGACCTTGTTACCTACAATAGTGACCTTGTACCTAGTATGACTGCAACTCTTTTAGATGATAGTGATAGGAAAATGGTGCAGTAGTGGTATTTTTAGGATGATAGCGGCTCTAGAATGACAATCCAAATACCCACAATTAGAAACCTAAAAAATAGAAAGGACAATAGCAGTATTTCTGGACCATACTGACAAGATTTAGGACAACCGTAGCAAAACAATAGTGATAATTTCATTCATATTTTAAGATAATAATGTCCCAATTAGAAAAAGCAATTCTTGCAAAAGACGTCAGTGACCCAGAACTTGGAACTTCTCACAAAACTTAACAAAAATACTAAAGTTAAGGACCTAGGTCCGATCGGGTGTGACAGAATGTCTAAGGGAGATATGGATCAACATATTAGTAACAATGAAATGAATTCAAATCAATTCACAATAAGATAGCAAGACCCACTTACCCATGAAATTTAATTGCAAAGCTTAAGAATCTAAACAAGAAAGGTTAACATAAATGAATGAAACACACAATGAATTCAAAAACTACAGCCATACCATCCCATGGTTGGGTGTATTCATGTTGAAGATGGATGTCAGATTGCTTGGTTCAACATGAAACCTCCATGATCACATAAGCTTGATAAAAATGATGATCTAGTATGCAAGTATATGTTTGCTCAATTTGCATCAATAGTCAATCTAACATGACCTTTCTACAAATTCTCTAGATTATTTATGAGAAGGATGAAGGTTGTTTTATAGATTTAAAAAATTTAGATGTATAATCAAGATGTAAAAATGAAAGATTAGGATCAATGATTGAGAACAGCTGAGAGGAAATAGATTGATCAATTAACTAATCTGATTGATCAAATTAAGGGATTTAATTAGATAATCAGTGGGATTGGTTTGAATGTTTAGTGGGATTGGAGAAATGAGATTGAGTGTTTAGTGGGATTGAAGAAATCAGTGGGATTGCAAAATAGATTGAGAAATAAGTGGTCATGATTTATTGATTGAACAAGAGTTTCTCGATCAATTATGTGCAGATTTTTACATCAACGTTTCGGATCATACTCCATGATCCAGGATCATGATGAAAAGCAGATAGAGAGAGAAGTGAAAATGAGATAGCAAACTTGGATAGAAATAGGAGAGGAGAGTTGTGAGGCATACAGCCTAAAACTAACAAGAAGAAAGAGGCTAAGCAAAACAAGATGGTGACAAAAGAGATTTAAAAAATAATGTAAAAAGACAAAATAAATTACCAACCTAAACTATGAAATTGATCAACTTAGAAATGAAAAACAAAAAAAAAATAAAAGGGGTCATGATTTATTCAATCAAGATATGTGAGGATGTTTTAATTAATTTAATAATTAATTCATGTTGAGAGGAATGTGCAAGATTTATTGACTTTAATAAATAAAAGTATATTTATTGATTGACCATGTTGAGTGATTTTGGGGAAATTGAATAATTGATTTAATTATTCATATTTAGAGAAAGGAAAGTAGCTTGATTAAATAATTAATGATAATTATTTAATTAATTTAGATGAATAAGGTATGTTAGTCACATAATTAAATAACGTGTTTATTTAATTAATCGAGAAGAATAAGGTTAAATTAGGTGATGATAATGAATTAAGTAAACAATTCAAGATTATTTGATTAATAGAGGAAAATAGGGTTAATGATGCAAATGATGTTAATGAAGTGAAATGCTATAGTGATAATGAAAGTGATGTTGATAATGGAAAATTGTAGTTCAAGATGTGTGATATGTGGTAAGCCATTTTTACATGTCTACAATTATAAATGCATGTAAAGGAAAGAAAATTCAAAATTGGCAGCTCAATTACATCCTACAGAAATATTGACCCTTGTTTGCAAAGTTTCAATCAATACTTATATCCCATACGAGGACAATTAGTTGGCCAACCATTTGGAAAATATGGATTGTGATTAGCAGGATTTTGAATTATCAGAATGAAGTAACACCATCTCTTCATTTCCCAAGTTGGCAATTATAGTAGCAATAGAATGTATGCATCTAGGAGTAAACAACAGTGCATAGGATGCAAAATTTCAAGAAGGTTCCTGATTTTAATAAGTCTAAGAGGGAAGCACCTAGTGTGAATTATAGTTTATTTAAAAAAATTAAAAGTGGCTGAGTTGAATTATGAATCCTTAACACTTTTAGTGATAGGCCAAATTTAAAATTCTATCACCTCAGGAAAGTTATACACATTTTATTTCTAGTAAGCAGGAAGTATTGATTAATGTTGTAGCTAAGCATCTCACACATGAGGAGACACTATGCACACAAAGTCCACATCTAGCAAAGTAATCATGACCCAAAATGACATGTTTTTTGCAAATCTTGTACTCATCATAGACAATAATCATCTTGTACTCATCACAGACAATAATCATCTTGGCATTAATTTAAGGGGAGTGGTGGCTCGTAATAAAATGTGTTGGCTCATGAGAAAATGCAAGGATTTAATGCAAAAATGAAAAGTCATTTTTAGCTATATTCTCTGCTCATTCATCTCACTCCAAGTGTGGCATCCTAAATATGCTCTATTTTAAATGTGAAGGTTGAGGATATTTTATGTTAATTGTACACTAAAAATTGTCCTAGGCCCATGACTCTAATTTTCTTCAAAATTCTTCCAGCATTTTCCCTTTCATTCTTCATAATTAAATAATTTTAATTATTTAATTATTTCCTAAAGTCACATGTCCTCTATTAATTAAATAATTTTAATTATTCAATTAATTCATGCTTACTTTTATTCTTCTTTGATTAATTAAATAAATTTTATTTAATTACGTCATCAATTATACTTATCTTCTTTCTAAAATTAAATAAATGTTTATTTATTTAATTCCTATGCCACTTTCCATTATAATTAAATAATTATTTTAATTATTTAATTATTCATTAGTGATTTCTCTCTTTAATTAAATAAATTTTTATTTATTTAATTTGGTCCAATATCCCAAATTTTGAATTGAATTATTATTATTTAATTCAAAATGATTTCTCCTTATCATATTCCTCTATAATTACATAGTATCTTTGTTATCTAATTATTTATTGGTCACTCAGATAAGATAAGATTTGATTTTCTCTAACAAATCACTTTTTCTGTGGCAATCTTACACTTTCCACTATAATTAAATAGCTATTTTAATTATTTAATTATTCCCTAGCTTTTTCCTCTTTTTAATTAAATAAATCTTTATTTATTTAATTAGATTCTATATCTTGATTTTGAATTAAAAATCATTATTTAATTCAAAATGATGATTCTTTCCTTATTATCTATAATTAGATAATTGTTTTAATTATTTAATTAGCTTTTTCCTCTTTTTAATTAAATAAATATTTATTTATTTAATTAGATTTCATATCTCGATTCTCTGAATTAAAATCATGATTTAATTCAAAAAGATCATTCTTCTCTTATCACAATCTTCTAAAATTAAATAATATCTTTATTATTGGTCATTGGTCACTAAAATGAAAAAAAGGATTTGATTTCTTTTCTAACTCATCATTTTTTCTATAGTGATCTTATCTTCTACATTCCATTCTTATTCCTCCTTGTCTCAACTAACCTCCATCATTGATTAAATTACCTTTTAATTTAATCTCAACCATTCATCTTTTCTAATTGAACCCTAACCTTATTCCTTGCCTTATCTTTTAATCATGACCATCAATTAATAATCTTTCTATCTCAACCTCTCATTCGAAATTGGTTTTTTTTATAAAGAGACTTTACCATTCTCATTTCAAATCCCTGCTAAAAATCTTAGAAGTTTAGACATCATTGAAATCTTCAATATTTTTGTATTATCATTGTCTTTAGGTTACACTTCCATGCTTAATAAAAATTTGAGGGAATTTCTCAAACTACAGAAAAATGGAGAAGTGTAATGAAGGTGATTCATGGAATGCATAGGGTTTGGTAAGATCTTGCATATGTTATGCTTTGTTTTCCATTGCTCTTCATTATTAGTTTGGGGCTAGTCTGATTATGCTTATATGGCTAACCTTGGAATTTCCCTGTGCTACATTATTTTCTCAAGGCTTCCTTTCAAGGTGGTAGTTCATCTTACTTTGGGTGGAATTTGTAGTTCTTGGATTACAATAGGTCGTCCTTGTGTCTTTAGGTGGGGCTTTTGGTGATATATGTGTTGGGTTTTTTCAATGCCTCGTCTCTTCTTGGGAGAGGTTTCAATTGTGTCTATGGGTTGTGTTCTTTGAATTATAGGTGTTGGGTTGTATTTATAGGCTTGTCTATTTGTAGTTTTTTTAAGTTCATAATAGGGTTTCCTCTGTGCTTTGTGGGTGGGGATTTACAAACTTACAGAGGCCTTATTTTTCAGAGGTGTTTTCCCGTATTTTCAATAGGGTTCTACGAGTCATCTGGGGTGGCTATTCTGAAGACAACCTTTTCATGTGCATAGGGTCAAAGATGGAGTATTTTTCCAAGAATTATAGAGCCCCATTTGTTGTTCTTCCGTGGGAAAGGCCCTTCTCAAGTTGTATCTGTCTTGACCATTTGAAGAATGTTTTCAAAGTGAACTATCCAAGTGTTTATAGGTGCATCAAGCAAATTGTTGGAAAAGAAATATTACACCCATAGACGCAGAGGTTGATTTTCCCTTCTAATTTGATTTAAATTTTCCTTTCCAATTAAATAAATATCTTGAAAAAATTTGAATCAGTGGAGAAAATTGCAAACAAAGTAGTTAGAGGGATTTTATTCAAAAATGATTCTTTGATTAGAAGTGCTCAAGCCTATGATCTTTGGAAGGGCCAAGGTTACGTGGGTGGCATCTTTCCAAGGCACTTTCTCCTACACAAAAGGTGTTATGTGTCAATCTATGATGTATTAAAAATGTAGTTTCAACTCAACAACTCCAATATCCTAAATAGAGCTCTTAATCGACACTCTCATGAATTTGGAGAGGATGTTGTTGATCATTTTAAATAGAATTTTCATGTGGTTTCTTTCTTGTTAATGCATGAGTTCCCTCAAGGTGGTGTGCAAATTTTTCCTCCTCAGCCTCCATTAGTGAATCACAATCCTCATCAATTGTTAGATATCAGTGTCACTATCAACTCACAAGCTTCATCCCTAACCTAGAATTTTGTGCCACTGCAAGAAGAACATGGGGAACTTCAATAGATTGTTGTCAAATGGAAGAATAGGAAGCAAGCTTGTGTGAATTTTGTCTTTTTTGCTATGTGCTGCTAAAATTAGGTTTATTCTATAATTCCTTGAAATATGTATAGTTTTGGTAGAGCTACTATAATTACTATTACTCATATAAGCTCTTTCTAGCAAGTATTTTCATGATAGCTCCTGAAATTCTCTACAAATTTGCTATGTAACCTAAAGTTGAAACTTTGATCATTTTAATCAATTTTTCCAATAAATTTTGGCTGTAAAATATAATTATCCTACTTATTCTTATATAATATATATTGGCAACATGCCTTTTGCTTAAAAAAAAAATCCCCTTTTCCCATTTCATGCTTCTACCTAAGAGTGATTAATTAAATTAATTACCCATTAATCCCATTTATCCTAAAGGGTAAAAGTACAAAGCTTTGTCACATTTTTGGCCAACTTGTCAACAAAAGTGAATCTAAGTATTTCTAACTAAAAATTAATTGGGTCAAACATACGATCTAGCTAGGTTCATTATACCTAAGCTAGATTTGACCATAATTTTTCCAATTTAAAGTGTTCACTAAATCCATGTATATCATCACTTTGAGGATAATTTAACAAAAAAATATTTGGAAAACATGATGTTTCAACAACTCTTACTCATGTAAATAACATTTTTTTAAAATATAAAAATAACCTTTTGTAGATGTTGTAGTGTAGAAAAATGTATCCCTTTACATTTTCACACTTGTTTGGGCCCTCCTAGTTAATTTGGACATAATTGTGCCTTATTTTAGTGTTGTAAAATGCATTTATTTACACTTTCACACTTATTTAGGGGTAAATGCAAGAAGGTGAGTCCACGAAACTTGGAAGTTTTTTCCTTTGCAAAAAACCAAAAATCAGCTTCAAGAAAATGGGATCCTGTTTTATAATAAAGAGGATCCCATTTAGGTTCAGGGTCCTGACCCTAAAATCTAAATAGGATATTATTTTTTTAAAACTAGGATCTCATTTACTAATGGTGTCCCAAGCCGGTCTTTGGGAAATGAGATCCCACTTTTTACAAAATGAGATCTCATTTGGTAGTTGTATTTATTTAAAAAAACAAAACCAACATCATTTTCACATACGCATAGGATCCCAGTTGAAGAAGAACAAACAACAACCTCCAGGTAAGTGCTCGACCCCCTATTTTTGCATTTTTTCCTTTATTTGAATTTTTTAATACAAATATAGGTTTTAGTCCATATTTTTTTAATTTCTATTGAGTTTTTTGCATTTTTATTTACTTATAATAAAAAAAATGGTGATTTGTAGAAATAAAAAATAAAACATGAAATGAAACCCTCAGATATTGAAAAGAAAAAAAATCAACCTCAAATCGTAACTGAAGAAAAAAAAATTACCTTTTCAAACCCTAAATTGAAATCAAACAAAAAGAATCATTTGAAAACCCTAAATTGAAATCAAACAAAAAAATTTGCATTTGAAAACCCTAATTACTTTTCGAAACCTTAAATTGAAATCAAACAAAAAAAATGCATTTGAAAACCCTAATTGCTTGAATATTTGAAAATGGAAAAAAATCACTAACATCTCTTTATGTTTTAAATCTGATTGCTTGAACATTTCAAAATTGAAAATTTTCATTTGCATTGTCAATATGTTTTAAATCTATATGCTTGAATATTTCAATTTATGGAATTTATATTTCATTTGCATATTTCATTTGAATATTTCATTAAATTATCTTAGGATAGATTGATTCCGTCCAAGTGTTATCTTAAATGGATATAAAAGTAAAAATCAAAATAAAAAATGCGGAGAAAATAAAAAGATTTTAAATAATTTAGTTATAATTTATGTCCATGAGTGTGTGTAATAAATATTTAATATATCTAAATAAAATATTTAATCTATTTGAAATGGATTGCGTTGCACATCTTCATATGATTATATGGTGAGGTTAATTCAATCACTTTCTCCCCCATAAAGAAATACCTTTCTCCTTCTATAGGTGACTGCATTAGAAATACTCTTAAAATTTTAAGTGGTGCCTTGTATCACTCTTCTAAACCCTACACCTACATTGACTTGCCTCTTAAGGGTTTTGTTGACCTTGTTCCCAAGCATAATCTAACTAGTTTAAGATCAATGAATCCTTTTTCCCTATGCGCATCCTTAACAATCCTAAAATTTACTCTCAATGATTTCCTTGATCTATATCAAATCAATCCAACTATGGTCATAGGTTATATTTCCACTCCTTTTATTGAGACTTAGAAGATGATTAGGCAAGGAATATAAATTACCAATACTAATCAATAATTCAATACCCAAACTTTAAGATCTAGCTCCAACAAATTGTCAAGACACATTTTAATTTTCTCTAAATATACACATTTCTATAAATTCAAGGGTAGACCATATTGACTATCCTAAATTGTCAATAGTGGGCTAATTTATAGTTGTGTTCTTAGTTCATCAATCATAGAAGTTATCTAAGGAAATAGTCAGTCTATTCATTAGTTCAAAAATATTCATAAACTAATGTTCTTGCATATGTGATGAATCAAAAATATTAACCCCCTTACTTGCCATCCTATTACCCTAAACCCTAAACTGATGTCTTAAGGGGTCCTAATATGGCATTTCTTAAGGCGATCAAAGAAGTTCTCAAATATTGGTGAAGTTTCCCAAGGAAACCAAATTGAACAATAATATGCATTCAATATTTAGTGATTAAACTATAGCCTAGAGCCTTCCCACCTTCCTTTTATTTGGGGCATTAAGGCCTCAAGTATTTCAAGAGAGGATTCTCATGGAAGGGGAGGATAAAGGATTCTCACGATAAGATCATGAAATATTGTAATATGAATGAGATTTCATGAGAGGTTGGTCAATCGAAAAAAGAGCTATCTCAATCAGTTAATTGTTACATCCCATCTTAGATGCTTAAAAACACTTACTTTTTGCAATTATGACAAATGAATGATGAAAATTTTGATTGACTATTACATGACATGACAAGATCTTGTATGATTTATTTCTATTAGAGAAATAATGAATTATGCCCTTATGACATGAGCTATGATTTATTTCAGTAGGAATAAATTGTGTTAATGATACCCTAGAAAAAGAAGTTTATTTTCATTAAATGCATAGATAGAGAATATGCAATGGAGATTTTATGATATTTAGATTTCAGACTAACTTATGTTTTTTTGGAGTTTGATGGAGGGTATCACACACAATAACTTTCGAAGGAGGGAAAGTATCATCTAAGTAGAGAGGTAGTTTTGGGATGATCTAGAAATTTCCATATGAGTCGGGGCTAGGTCAAAAGGATCTAGGAACCCTAGAAGAATGTAATAGGAGTCTTATGTTAAGGTAAGTCTTTTGTGTGACCTTTTTGGATGTGGTTTTGTCATTAGTGGTTTTAGGGTTTCAAAACCAATTTTCTACTTTCTAATTGTTAAAAAATTAAGTCAAGCAAGTGTATATGCACATGTAAGAAGAACCTGCATATATCACTACGGGTATATGCATATGGATGCAGGCAGATGATGGCGGGTGAATTTATGAGCCTATGATCATGCATATGCATGCATATGCGCATATGCGTGTTAACACATATAGGCCTAAACATGTGCATTGATGATTGTTCAGTTTAATTTATTCCCTTCCAAACGGGAAACCTATGTTAGCATCTTGAACTCATCGATAAGGTATTACTACCTTTTGAGCTTGATAATTATGCCAATTGGCCTTACTAAACATATCTACTACCATTATTAATACTTCTACAAGAAAAGTATAACAATGATGCATGATAGTCAAAATTGTTATAGGCAATGAAATTCTTTTCCTAGACTCACCCAGACTGCTTTTTCCTACACAAGTTCTCTCCATATTCCTTTCAAATGTGATGGACCTTGTGCAATCTTTTGAATTTCTTTTAATTGTGTCACATGAGTTTATTTAATTAAATTACATCAGTGATGATGAGCTCCTTCAAGTTACACAAGAGTACAAATTGGAGAAAGGAAAGGCTCTCATCGGTGGACTCTTCCCTAAGAATTATATTAGAAAAAAATTTGCATACAAAGAAGTCTATGGTGCCATTAAAAAAGCTTTGCATAATGATGATCCTTGGACTCTGTATAGGGTTCTCAACACCCATGCAAATGCACTCAGTCAACACACGGTATATAATTGTAAGGAAAAATGCTTTGCAATCTCTTTTCTTCTTTCTCACCATATTCGGCATGGCCCTAGAGCAATGACACTAGCAAGAAACATTCAGGAATCCCCAACCAGTGATGTTGTGGGATATGGATATGGGGAATCAATGAAGATGAGCATATCACATGTGCGGTGGGAGCTTCAGCAAACACTAATGCCTTGGATGACAGTGAAGATCAGTGAAGGATGGATACTTCTACTAATATTAGTTTAATGGAGGAATGATGTGAAAATTATGCTAATGTTGGTCTTACATTTTATACGATGTATAAATCTATTATTTGTCTTCTAAATATAGAGGCTAATATCAAGAAAATAAAGCATCGGGGTTTCTTTTTGACACATACATGATATGTTAAAAATGAAAATCTCTATTATTTAGAAAGTCGGAAGCCAATACTATAATTCTTGCTTTTGTAATCCTTTATTCGAGATATATAATACAACATAGGCATTAACATTTTATCAAAAAAATAAAACAATGATGCATGATATTTCCTGGAGGCATTTAATTAAATAATTGAATGCCTTCTTAAAGTTTGATAGACCAATGTTTTAAATATATAAGTATTAAAGTGATTATATTTCCAAAAGTGAATATTTTATTAAAATTTTAAAAGATTAAGTTATGTTTGGTTTGCGGCCAAATTTATCAAGGTAAATATTTAAATATTTAAAATATGTAATTATAATCCTCACATTTGAAAGGAGGAGGTGGGGCCATCTTGAGTTGGCGGAATGAGTTATATCCTTATTGAATTTAATTAAAACTTGTATTGCCACCTTTCTTGCACATATGGCTATAGCAATCAAGGTGGTCCCTTGTTTTTAGCCACAAAGGTGGCATAGTAGTTAGGAAAATATTGCATGGATTTATCTGCCACTTATAAACTCATCCTTTGGTGTTATTTTTATTATTTATCAAAGTTCAATTTCCTTATTGTGGAGGAAGTTTGAGAAAATTTAGGAGGTTACTACAACCACCTCACAACCATTCGATCTGGTTTTAGTAATTGTTTTTTTGGCAAAAACAAACTCATAATCTTGGTTGGGAGAAGAAGATTCGATGGTTTTGTTGGGAGGAAGAGAATAGTAGGTTGGGATTAGAAGAGTTATCTTAAGCCAAAAAATTGATATAAAACAAGAAGAATACAAGCGTTTATAGTAGGGGATAAGTCTGAGCTAAGGAAAATATGAAGTTCTTACTCTCACATTACTCACTTTAAGAATTTTCAGTTCCATAATTTCATATCAAGCACATACTACTCTTTGAGTAAATTATTTATGAGAAATAAGTGCTTCTTTGATAAAAGAAAAGTCCATGAGATTATTGCAGCATGTTTTTTCATTCTATTAAACAGAAATAATTGTTTCTTTCTCAAAATTTGTTATGTACAGTATGATTATGGTATGCTTGAAGTAACAAGTTGTTTATTATGCCTTTGTTAGATGAAATTATTAGCTACAACTTCTTGGTTCCAAACCATCTTATTGGTTATTTTGGAAAGAGCTTATGTAGGAAAATGTTGTAGCATGCATTTAATTTGTCATTTTTTTTCTAGCATGAAATGATAAGAAAACAAGAGGGTTAGAATAGAGCTTAACCATGAACAATGATATTATAAAGAATGAGAAGAATTAAAATACTAGAATGAACATGCAAATATTTAGACAATAAATGAAAGAGATTTTTAGTTAAAGTAAAATGAATTATTGCTACTTGATGCAAGAATTAATTTCTGGTTTATATTTGTATGTTGCTAAGTATCTTGTTGTGCATGACATTTAGATGGTCAGTTTGTATTAAGTGTATTATGATCACAAGAATTCTTTAGAGGGTTTAAAAAAGGATTCTATTTTTGCCTTTTTGGTATAAAAACCCTATTATATTTCTTTACTAAGAGTGTTTTTTCTAAGTTGAATTGTCAACCATGGCAGCCTTGATGGGTTTCGTAAAACCCTAGTCTTATGTCTAATGGTCATTAGTGGCAGGTAGCCAAGTAAGAGTGTGCTTTTCTTGTAAAACCTAAATTAGGTCAAGAAATTTTTCCCTAGGACAAGTTTCCTTGTATGAGTAAAGGGTGGAGAGAAGGTCTTGTTGATGGTCAAAAGTGCACAACAACATAAAATAGAATATCTCTACCCTATTTCTCCTGAAAAAGAAAGAAAACATATAGTAATCTAACTCCCAAGGTCCTGGTAGTTGGTTCTCAACTATGCTGATGTTACTCAATGGCCAATGTAACCATAATATTCAAGGGGCCTTTGTTGGTAATAAAGGACACAAACTACATAAGACTAATTATCCTATGTTGAAAAGGGGGGGTTTAAATAAACAGAAAAGGATAGATCAAGGTGTAGAATAGTAAAATATGAATAAAAACTTCTCAATATCTAGACATACATTCCCACAATAAGTGTTTCTTTAATAGACCAGAAAAAAACCACAACATGATGTAATCCATAAAATAATCCACACCATTACATACATTCATAGTGCTTAATTCAATTACCACAACCATTCACCAAAATAATTTGAGATTTAAAATAGATCACTCACTCATTGCTAAAACACAAATCAAATAGACATGTAGTAATTCCATTCATAGATAATTCAATGAAATAATCTTGAAATCCAGTTTCCCCTATTTATTTGCATCAAATAGAAAAATTTAGGCACATCAACTCATTGGCATATGGATTGATTATGATTCACTAATTTTATCATAGAGATTCACTTCCAATAGTAACACAAAAACCATATAAAACTATAAAAAAGGTATATGGTTTCAACTTAAAACTTTTAAAGTATCTTTCTACAACTATGCAAAATCCAAAACTATAATTCCTATCTTTTATCATATCAGGTGGCTAATCCTTCTTCAATCAGTCGACCTTTACAAAATAGAGCCCAAAAGTACTTATAAGCCTGCCATGCATAAGTTTCTCTCAATCAAAGACCCAGATCCACAAATTAAGGAATTGGAACTATATGAAGGAACTGGACTCGTTTTAGTTCAAAAAGTGATTGTCCTATTGTCCAAAATTTGACACCCAAGGAAGAAGATAGAACTGGTAGATGGGAACCATTAGTTCAGCCTATGTCAAAACCCTACAAAGTAGGATAGAAGAGGAAGTTGTATGCCAAAGAGAGAATGTTCTACTACCATCTCACCCATGCGTTGCCTGCTCAAGGACATACTCATCATAACTAGAGAATACTTGTTGAAGGACATCTACATCAGGTCCATCTACCCAAATATCCTCAAATTTGATTCTCTTCAATTCTACTAAGGAAAATTATTGCATATCTTTCAATTTGATTAACTCCCTCCTGGTAGCTTTTACCTCCTCTTTGATATCCATGAGCCTATCCAACAACAAGTCTTCTCCATCATCTTCTTTTTGCATTACTTCCTAAAATCTATTGCTCCACTTCTCCTTCAATTTATCCAAAGGCATGCCTTTCTTGATCAAAGTGGTTCTGAGAATTGTAGAGCCCCAACTTAAAGTAGCTCAACTCTTCACATACTGCTTTTGTAGCTATATTATGAAGACAACAGTACTCTCCCAACTTCATGGGGAACTTATGGCACCTTGGTTTGTGCTTGGTACTGAACTTTGCATTAACTCCCAATGCTTGGTATATAAACTCCATGAGAACCATTCTGTCACTACAACACCTAGGGAGTAGGTGAGGATGTCCATCAAACCCTGATAACCTGAAGTAGGTGAACTTTGGGTACTGGATATACCAGTGACCCCATTGAGCAATGAATGCCATGGCTTTGCTACTTAACCTAAAACCTAGATCACCAGTCAATCTATTAATGATGACATACAAAAATGCATCATTGACTCTCCTATAATGCTCCTCTGATGTCTATAAAGTCAATTGATCATAGTGGTTCCACACTTTCTATTGTCTAGGAGCTTCTCCCAACACTCCTACTGCATTTAATCCTTGGAAGATACCCATCCTTGCAGCTGCATAAATGACATAAGATGTCATATAGAAGGTCTTCATTTTCCTTATGGTTATTATATGGCTATGCAAACTATCAGACAAAATCATACACCAAACAAAAATTTTCCTACCATCAAATATAGTTTCTATAAATTGGAACATCCACCCCTTTAAGCATACAGAGTCCTTTTTCCCAAACACTCTAGAGAGAATCAGGACTAGGTCACCAACTTCGTTCTTGAAATCTTCATTTTTGGGCTGGTCAAGAATCTTAAGTAGGGATTTCCTTTCAGTTATTAACCACTTCTTATTCATGTAACCCTTGTTGAAATATTTGTTCTCATTAAATATTTTCCATGAATTAGCCTCTGTCAATTGCCTTGGACTCTATGGAGTAGGTGCATTGAATATCAACCTCATCATTTATGGGGATAAGTCAATTATGACACTCCCTTAATGATCCATGCATTCCCTTGATACTACATTATAGGCTCCTGTTGTAGCTAAGATCAGCTCTGGGCATTGGACTAATAGAGGGAAGAGTGTGACATGGGAAATTTTTGATTGGACTATCCTTTTCATTCTTCCAGTGACTTGTTCCGATAAGGTTTCTTCCAACAGATCCTCACAATCAAATGTCCCTAGGTTGGTGTATGTGATGTCTACCAACCCAGAGTCTAGTTTGTTGGTAGTGCAAGTGATCATCTGGTGTTTATACCTCATTGTATAAGGTAGTTTTTCTACCTTTACCTTTTTAGGCTTCACCTATTTTCAACTTTCAGTTGCTTGACCCTCCATTTGTGAAGTTCCTATAGAGGCTCCTGACATCCTTTAGTTCCTACATTGACAACTCAGGATTAGATCCATGGAAAGTATAAACTGATATTAGAGAACTCACCTTCCCTATTACTCTGTACTTCTTCATGTAGCCTATTTATTCTTGGAAAAATTACGCATACACTGAAGGTGGGATCAAGACAAAAACATCACCAGAAAACCTCCAAGTATTGTTGGGGTTGGGACCAGGATGGAGATCAGAATGGGGTTTGAAAAAATTATATACTGGGACTGGGAACGGGTTCAAAATGGTTACTGGGACCGGAACCGAAATGGAAACTAGACTTGACACATTAGGAAATTCCAAAACTCATGATCACTCTGCTTCTGCATCCGCCAAGGTAAAAAGTGTTGGATAGTCCAAAGTACATCGAAAGTAGGTTCGAAACTGGATCTGACATGTATTGCAGATAAAGGTTTATGGATAGAACCCTTCCTAGATCCGATTTCGTCCATGATCTCATATGACATCATCATCAAAAAATCCTCAATTCCCATTATGAATTTTGCAACAAGGTCACCCAATAAGCTGAGAAGGCTTAAAATAAAAGCATAGACCTAACCCTCATATGATCAAGAGGAAACTTAGCGACTAGGGCATAACATTTAAAATGGCATGAACACGAAAAACCTCGCCCATTTGAAAGAAACCTAGAATCCCACTAAAAAAAACACCCTAAACCCTAGGGCATGAAGGTACAGATGTGAGCCAACATGAAAACAACTATGAAGAATAGAACAAACAAAAAAAAAGACAAACACAAAGAAAAGCAAGACAACAAGGAAAAGAAAAACAAAGAGGAAAAGCCATAGCAAGGCAACAAACAAAGATTTGAGGGTAAAACCCATGAATCACGTGAAAACAACAAACCGAAACAAAAGAAACAAAAGCAACAAAGGAAACATGGCGAAGAAGAACACCTACCTCAAAATTCTACCTAACAGGTTGGCACTCGATCCAAATCCATGCACAAATGCTTGATCTTTGACGAAATGGTGCTCCTTTGCTTTATCTCAGCTCTGGTTCGATATCACTATTAAAAACAATAATAATAACCAATGAATTAACCTTAATTAAGGTTAAAAATCCAATATTGTACGTGTGAGGAACCTACAATTAATTTCATTAATGTGGTAGGTCAGGCACGGAATCACGGTGGGAACAGGCACAAAACTATTGTACAACTGAAACAGAGTGGCAAACACAAAACAAGAAAGTGGGAGCGGAAGTGGGATCGAGATTAGTCAGGGAACTTTTGTAAAGTTCCTAGTTTGGTTATGTTTTCAGTTCTAATTCCACTCAAATTCAACATCAAGAAGGTAACAAACAAAAGAAGACAACGAGATCGAAACAAAATCGGAAGCACCGACCCCGAGACAAAATGGACAAAAGACAACGGCGGAGGCGGAGCCGGGATGGGAACAAAACTTGGAACTTTGTCCAAGTTTCGAGTTGAAGATCCATTCTAGATCCAACCTCGCAAAAAGAAAACAACATGGACCAATAAAAGGAATCACATGAAGAAACCAGCGGGAGCGGGATCAACTGAGTTAGGAAGTGAAACTCAAATGAGTTCCAAGTCAAGATTTCATTCTGGTTCCATTTCCGCCAAAGCAAAAAAAAAGAAAACAAGAATTGGAGAAAAGAAAAACTCCAAAATATTTGTTGAAATGACCCAAGGATAGGAAACAAAGAGGGGGACCCATTCAGCTGGGAAAATGGTTTACCCATTTTCAAGATACTAAAGAATCTAGTCACCTAGAACCTGTGATTTATGGATCATGTTAACTTGAATAAGATCAGATATGCAGAGTAAGGTTGAGCTCGAATCTCAGATGTATGTCTTCATGAACTATTTTGAATCTGGGTGTGTCCATTTATGGTGCATCCTTCTTTATAAAACTTTCTCCACCTCAGAACAACACCTAAGATCGAAGGTACATATGTTGAGTCCTTCAATTCTCATGCAATGAAATCCTGGGCATTGCTCCACTGCCAGACAAGCATCCATAGCCACAATGGAGATACCTCTAGTTCTCTCATAGAATTTCTCTACTCCCAGATAGGCATTGATAGCCCTGATAGAGATACTTGATTCACCCATTTAGTATTGAGTTTTCCTTTCTCCCTTCTCTCTCTTTTTTATATAGGCTTTACTTGTGAAATTCTTTATTGATTTTTCTCAATACTTAGATGTAATTGATCTAAAATGTGGGTTGAGAAGTACAACGGACCTTATGATAGTCTTGGGAGTCAAATTTTTCACTTGAATCAAAGATACGACCACCCTGAGATAAATAGATATTTTACTTAGCTAGATGTTTATCTATTTTGTGACAAACTTTAATAATAGTTAATGAAATTATTTACAATATACCTTATTCTTAATAAATTTTCAAACTAGTGTTAAAATGGTCATAAGACATAAGCTTAGAATAACATATTTCGACAGATGTTCCTTGAAAATACAAAAATCAATTTCTATCCTAGTGCCTGCAACATACTTTAAATAATAACCCCTTATCTCAGAATGGATAGAAATTAAGGTCCCCAATGAACAAGACAAAATAGAAAGAATGGAAAGAAACAAACAAAACACCCAAAAAAAAAGAACAACTAAATACATATAGTACAGTCATTCAAAAAATCAAACCTTTATGAGCCAAAGTAATGTTTAGGAAACTAACCATTAATGGGCAATGGAACAGGTTCTCTTGTCAAGGTACTCAATCAGAAAGCATTATCACCTAGTATCTCAACTATTTGATATGGACCCAACCAGAGTCTATCAAACTTCTGGTGGTCCCCCTTTTTCTATTTAGCTTTATTCCATAGTAAAACGAGATCTGATATCCTAAAGACCTTTACCTTGCCCCTCTTGTCAAACCAACATTTGATGACAACTTGGTGTTTGGAGAACTGCTGCAAAGAAACATCTCTCTATTCTTCCATGTTTATAAAATTGGTTAGTCTAACCTTGATCTGATCATCCTTTGTATAGAATTCTTGCATGAATTTGAGGAAAGGTATTTGCAAATGGATTGGGAAGACTAGCTCTTGGTCGTAGACTAACTTAAAAGGTGAATTTCCTAGGGCGACTTTCATTCAATTTTGATCTGCCCATAAGAAAAATCTCAGTTGGGTGTGTAAGTCCCTAGGATTGTTTTCTAGCAATTTTCTAATTACTCCCAACAGATTCTTGTTGGTGGACTTAGCTACTCCATTTCCTTGAGGATAGTAATTAGACAAATACTTTAAAGTAATTTTGTGTTCATAGGCTCATTGAATGAATTGAGCTGAAGAAAAATCCGGTCCATTATCACATACCAGGGCGAATGGTACTCCAAACTTGGTTGTGATTCTTTCATTCAAAAATTTGATAACCATGTCTATGGTGTTGTTCTTGCAGGGTTGAGTCTCAGTCCAATGCATTCAATAGTTAGTTGATGTCAGGATGAACTTATGACCTACATAAGAGTTTGGATGAATGACACCTACAAATTCTAGTGCCCATTGAGCGAATGGTCTTACCTCGTACACCAATTATAAGGGAATCGCTGGATTTCTTTCCCAAGATGCAGAGGTCTGGCATGTGTGACATGTCCTGACATGTTGGTGTGCATCTTGAAACACTTGGGGCCAATAATAACCTGATCTAGAAATCTGATGAGCCAAGGCATCTACTGAGCCAAGGCATCTACTGAGCCAAGGCATCTGCTGAGCCAAGGCATATGTTGATCCATCCCCTATACCATTTTTACCATGAAATTCAATTATAGCATGTTTGGCTTCTTGCTGATCCAAACAGCGCAAGTAAACTCCTTCAGAATTTCTTTTGTATAGGGATCCTCCTTTGAGCATATAATGAGCACTCTTCATCCTCAATGCTCTCCTTTGAGTAACATTCATCCCCTTTGGACATCTATTTTTGAGGAGGAAGAAGGTCAAATGTGTGTACCAGGGATCCTTGGTGAATGATTGCACTGTGTACTATTGGCAAGTGATACTCTTATCAACATCTTCCATAGCCTTTGATAAGCCCTATCCTTGGACAAGCTTCGTTAGATGAATTTCTAAATCAAACTCCTGTAAAATATCCATCCATTTTACTCTTCTCTCCCCTAACTCACTCTGCATAAGGAGGGACTTCACAGTTGGATCAGGAACTATGCTGATAACCTGACTTCGAAGAATGTAGTGCCTAAATTTTTTTACTACTTGGACCAATGCAAAGGCCTACTTCTCAAGGGGTAGGTACCTAACTTCTGCATTTTTAAATGGGGAGCTCATGATGGCAATAGGCCTTTCCTCTCCCTCACCTCTTCGTTGTGTTAAAACAACTACACACGAATGGTCAAATGCAAAAGAATAGATATAGAAGGGCTTTAGGTAATCTGGGCTGGTCAAGACCAGTGCCTTGAATATTGATTGTTTAATCTACGAGAAAGTAGATTTAACCTCATTGCTCCATTCTAGTTTTGCATCTTTTCTCATCATTTCGTTAAGAGGTTTGACAATTTCTGCAAACCTTGTTATATATTTTCTCACAAAATTAATCCTTTCGAAGAAGGATCTCATCTCTTTTTTACTTCCTGGAATTTCAGCTTTAAGATGGCTTCAACTCTATCAGGGTTTATGGATATCCCCTTTTTTGATATTACATGGCCTAAGAGTTTCCCTTCAAAAACTCCAAACACACATTTCTTTGGATTAAGGGACACTCCATAGCTTATACATCTTTTGAGTACTTTTGCTAAATCTGCAGCATGGTCCTTTTTGTTTTTAGAGAAGATGGTTAGGTCATCACATAAATGATGATACACTTACCTATTAGATCCTTGAATTCTAAATATATTGCACGTTGAAAGGTAGCTCCAACATTGATAAGGTCAAATGGCATCCTCCAATAGGAAAACGTGCCCCACTTGGTAGTGAAGGTAGTCTTCATTCTATCCTCATGACTGAAAAGCACTTGATTATACCTAGAATAGCCATCCAAGAATGACATCATCTGGGATCCATTGACCGTTTGTAACAACTCATCAAGAGAAGGAAGTGGATAGTTATCCTTCTCAGAGGCCTTATTTAGGTTCTTGAAATCAATGCATAACCTGATTTCACCACTTTTCTTTCACATAGGAACCAAGTTGGCGACCTAGGTGGAATGTCATACTAGGAAGATTATTCTTGTAGATAGCAATTTTTGCACCTCCTTCTAAATTAAGGGCTAAATCAAAGCATTCATCGGGTGTTTTTTTTGACAAAAGGGCTTGGATTTTGGCTTCAAAGGTATGGTATGTGTGATTACTGAAGTGTCAAAGGTCTTTAAATCTTCATACCCCCAGGAAATGGTTGCAATGTCCTCTTTCAAATATTTAATTATTTTCTCTTTAATTTCCTCAGGACAAGTTTTTCCTATAAGGACATTCCTTTCGGGACCTAATGAGCCAAATTAACATATTCACATTTTCCTACATCACTTTCTGTTGGCACCCCTTGATGAGCCTACAGATCAGAGTCGAATATTCTTTCTAAAGCTACCATCCCCTTTGGAATGTGGTTACTTTTCAAATCCAATATTCCTTTTGTGTCACAATTCTCAAGATCTCAGTCTCCCTGATCTCTTTTAGACTCATCAATTATCTGTCCTTCAAATACATCTAAACTTTCCAAAAAGGCGAGTATATTTTTTTCATCATCCAATACCTAAAAATTTTGGATGTTATTTGGGACAGCTGGGATTGAGACTTGTTCAACTGAAAATATTTTCAGCTTGGAGTCCTGCATAGGCTCCAAGGTGCTAGCAATAATGGCTAGGGCATATACAATCTAATTTTTTTCCCTAGGAATCAGAGTGATCCCAAAAGTGTTAAAATCTTCAATCAGATTCCAAATTTTGTTTTTGTATGTAGCTAGTCTTTTGTTGTGACAAGTATACTTGTTGTGGACCTATTTGACAATAACTTCAGAATCCCCCATAACCGTGAGAGTTGTGACCTTATTTTGATGAGCGAAAATGAGTCCCCAAGCAAGTGCTTTGTATTTAGCCACATTATTTGTGCAGCCAAACTACAACCTATAAGATGCAAAGTAAGTCCTCCCTTTCGGGTTGGTTAATTCAATCCTAGGTCCACTTCCTAATTTGGATTTAGAGCCATCAAATTTAAGACTCCATAATTGATCTAGAGTTGGGAGTTCTTTCTTCTTTGGGATGATAGGTGATGACTTTCTTGAAATGTGTGGTGTCTCAGACTGTTGCTGGCCACCATGACTCAAAGGTGATTGGGGACAAGATTCACTAGAAGGTTCACCTATATTCAAAACCTATTCAGAAATTACTTCCTAAAAATTTCCTTGGATCATATCACAATCGAGTACATTTTTCATCAATACCTTAGGCATTGGAAGGGTATCTGGGGTGGGTATAATAGAGAAAGACTAAGATTCCTCAGTCTCTTCTGGGATTTTAGAGCATAGGACCCGAGTCTGCTCAAACTAGGAAGAACCTTCCTCTTGGGTGATAATTTCTTTTGTCATGCTAGTTGCATCCTTGACTTGGAATTAGAACTAGTTGGGGGGTGTTACTGGGTGATGTTCACAAGCCTCTTTCAACTCATAGACATAATTCAAAATAACCACACATGGTTGGCACGTTCATTCAGAATGGCCCTCGTAATGAACCCGACACTAGTTCAGGAGTAACAAACTCCATAGGTCAACTTCTTTGCCAAGAACTAGCCTATCATGTTGTAATCTCCTAATTAGAACCTGTTGGTTAACTATATGCATGGAGTTACCAGACTCTTGAGATTGGGAATACCTAGGATCAAACACTGATAAATTCATAATTTCCTCACTCTTGTATACCCCCATTTCGGTCTCAAAGAATGCAACCTCATTAGGATAGTCATACTTGATTATCATGTGCTTGAAGCGGGGTTCGCTTTCAATCCTAATTTGTGATGATATCCCTTTCCATGGTAGCCACATATGTGAAAATTCCAAGAATACATAACCCCCAATACTTTTCATTAGTTCACAAATTAAAAGCATACCATATGTTTCAGGAATATCGACTACCTAGATATCAATATAAGTCTAGATCCTTGGGTCTGATCCAACTTGCACATGCATTTTTTTTAGTTCTCCTACCACATTGACCTCGGTTTTCTCCAATTGAATCACTTTCTAATGAGTCTGGGTAGGACTTAATCCTAGATTCTTGCAAATGGAAAAGGGCATAACATTACCTGATGCTCCAGAATCCAAAAGACAATTATGCAAATTCTTCCCAAAGATCTTAAAACTCAAAAGAAATGGTGGTGTTCCAATCTTACCTTTATATATGGTCGTGTTCATGTCAGTGGCTAGAGTCACCCTAATTTTCCCTTTTGAATGATCTTCTTCTTCTAAAGCCTTTAACACAATTTCCCATTATGTTGGAAACCGTTTGAGGATATCAAAAAATGACAAGGAAGTCTTATGTCTCTGCATTTCGGAAATGAAATCAAATTCCGATTCATTACTCTTTGAATACTTGGGAATAAAAGGTGAGTTAGCTTTAGTCTAAACATTAGGCGAGCCTCTTGGTGGAGGTGGTTTATTATTTTCATTCTGATTAGGTGGAACCATAGTATTCAGAGGATTAGATGTGGTGAATGGGCCCTTATTCTGATTTATCTAGAAAATGACCTCCTTTAGATTGGAAAGCCTAAGCATCATATACATCCTCCTCTGGCCGGTTTTCTCCCTGCATGGGAAATTGGTACTGCTCATCAATGGTCTCATAGGTCATAGTTGTGCTTACTGACCCACCATCTTGGTTGGAATTTCCTTGTGGAGGGTGGCAGTCAACTTGCACAATCTTAACCATTTTCTCCATCTCTGGGAAATTAAACTCATAATGTGCTACAGTTTCATGTAGCCTAGACCAATTTTTCATAAAATTCAGATCTGCAACATTTATAGTGTGTGGCTTATCATTACCAGCCTGATAATTATGGGAAAATCTCCCATTATTAGGCCCAGTATTCCATTGCCTATTGTTGTTGGACCTCTGATTGTATCCTCTATTCTGATTTTGATAATTTTGGTTAGAGGAATTTTGGTTCTGGAAGTTCCTATTGGTGTTCTGGTTTGAATTCTAATTAGGATAATTACCCTGATTGTTATACCCTCCCTAATTCTGGTAATTCAGGTTTTGGTTTTGAGGGGGGTTCTATCTAATTTGTGCCATGTCATTAGACATTTGAGATAAATTCTTCTTGATATTTTCCATGTTGTTAGTTAGTTGAACAATTTTTTCACTTTCTACAATCCTTCCCAAAGATGGTTGATTAATAGGATTTGACCCTCCCGCTCGATTGTGGTAGTTTTGGGATTGGTGGGAAGAATCCTGAGCACCATTAGTGAAGAAAGGTAGAGGAGGTGAGGTTTATAACTTAGAAATAGGTCCATATTGGGAGTAAGACATCCCTGGGACCATATTGAACAAAGGAGGATTAGGCATTTGATAGCCCATGGGGGGAAGAACTCCTCCTAAACTTCTTGATTGCAATCTAATCTGTTGTTGTAGTTTGATGGCCAGATGATAAACCTTAGAAAATAAATCAATTTCAATGGGAGCATAAGTCCTCTCTAATAATAGGCCAATCAAGGGATCTACAACCCTTAAATATGCCAGAATGGCAATATTTTTAGCAACTAAGTAAGGATCTTGTAGCCTTCGGAACATTCTTTGGAACCTCATGTTGAATAATGGCAATGGTTTATGATGTTCTTTTCTTATGGTGGAAAACTGATGATATAAATGGAAGGGTCTACATAGACCCTAAATTGATTAATAAAGAAATTTTGTAAGTCTATCTAACCTAGGATAGACCCCTAAGGAAAATTTAAATACCAATTGTATGCCATGTCTCCTAAACAGTAGGGTAATAACCTACATACAACATCCTGGTAAGCTACCTGAGTATGATTACAGGCATCCTTAAATGCTTGTATGTGATCCTCAACACTCCTTGATTCTCCATCCATATAATTGGGAAAAAATCTTTCTAGATTCTTGGGCAGATCATGTATACCACAAGGAATAGTCCCCAGTGGAGAGGGGTTATTCACAAAGAAAGCCATGGGTGGTGGTGGTAGTACTGGCTAAACCAATTGTGGAGTGGGTGAATTTGGTTGTTGGGGTGGTAAAGATGGGGTTGGCAGAAATCCAAGTGGAGTAAGTGGTGGTCAAAATGGTGGGATCAAAACTCTACAGGTTTGGGGCCTGTATCTAATCGGGGTTTGGAGTTCTACTAATGGATCAAGATTTGTAGAAGATCTAAGAGCTCTTTCCTACCTTTGTGGTGAGAATGAACCAATCTAAGCTAGCTTGTTCCTTCAAGCCCTCGTTCTAGTACCAGATTTTTTGATGGTCAAAATTGCACAACATAAAATAGAATATCTCTACCCTATTTCTCCTAAAAAAGAAAGATAACATAGTAATCTAACACCCAAGGTCTTGGTAGTTGGTTCTCAACTATTTTGATGTTACTCAATGGCCAATGTAACCATAATATTCAAGGGGCCTTTGCTGGTAATAAAGGACACAAACTGCAACAGACTAATTATCCTATGTTGGAAAGGGGGGGTTAAATAAACAGAAAAATATAGATCAAGGTGTAGAATAGTAAAATATGAAAAAAAAATCTCAATATCTAGACATGCATTCCCACAATGACTGTTTCTTTAATAGACCAAAAAAAACCACAAAATGATGTAATCCATAGAATAATCTAAACCATTACATACATTCACAGTGCTTAATTCAATTACCACAACCATTCACCAAAAGAATTTGAGATTTAAAATAGATCACTCACTCATTGCTAAAACACAGATCAAATAGACATGTACTAATTCCATTCATAGATAATTAAATGAAATAATCTTCAAATCCGCGTTCCCCTATTTATTTGCATCAAATAGAGAACATTTAGGCATAGAAGCTCACTGGCATACAGATTGATTATGATTCATTAATTTTATCACAGAGATTCACTTCCAACAGTAACATAAAAACCATATAAAATTGTAAAAAAGGTATATGGTTTCAACTTAAAAATTTTAAAGTATCTTGCTATAACTATGAAAAATCCAAAACTATAATTCCTATCTCCTATCATATCAAGTGGCTAATCCTTCTTCAATTAGATGACCTTTACAAAATAGAGCCCAAAAGTACATATAGTCATGCCATGCATAAGTTTCTCTCAATCAAAGACCCAAATCCACAAATTAAGGAACCAAAACTATATGAAGGAACTGAAGTGGTTTTAGTTCAAAACATTATTGCCCTATTGTCCAAAATCTGATGCCCAAGGAAGAAGATAGAATTGGCAGATGGGAACCTTTAGTTCATCCAATGTCAAAACCCTACAAATTAGGATAGAAGAGGAAGTTGTATGCCAAAGAGAGAATGTTTCGCTGCCATCTCACCCTTGCGTTGCCTACTCAAGGAGATAATCATATTAACTAGAGAATACTTGTTGAAGGATGTCCACATCAGGTCCATCTACCCAACTATCCTAGAACTTGATTCTCTTCAATTCTACTGAGGAAAATTATTGCATATCTTTCAATTTGATTAACTCCCTCTTGGCAGCTTTTACCTCCTCTTTGATATCCCTGAGCCTCCAACAACAAGTCTTCTCCATCATCTTCTTTTTGCATTACTTCCTGAAATCTACTACTCCACTTCTCCTTCAATTTATCCAAAGGCATGCCTTCCTTGACTAGAATATCCACATTGACTATAATAGCCACTACCACTTCTAATTCATCAATTTTCTCATTTAATTCTTTGCAAGCATCTTGAACTTCATCCTTATGCTTATAGATGAAGTTGGATTTGAATCAGGTTATATTCAAAGTCCTTTCAAGGAAATCTGCATTATCCTCTTCAAGGATTGACTGCTCTAGGAGAGTTAACTTTGGTATTTTTCTGATGTCCTTCAACTTATTTGCATATTCTATGTATTCTTCCTCTTTTTTCTCTAGGGATTCATCACAATAATTCATCTTTTCTATCAAATCAAGTGCCTTTTTTATGAATTTCAAAACTATCTACCAGCACTTCACTAACATCCTGATTGAACCTATCAATCCATCTATCAAGCATCCTTGAATTACTCCTCATTTTTACTAAATCACCGGCTTTCCTTTTACAAAGTAGAACTAGGTTTTCTAGGTAGCCACTTGTTGAGACACTGGAGTGGAGACATCCCTCAAGAATTTATGTAACTGATCCAATTGGGCCTTAATTTCATCTTTCCTCTGCTTATCCTTGATCATCCTAGACTTGGTGGAGGAGGCTACAAGATCAATAAGATTCATTTTTTGGTTCCTTGTAGGTTTCCCCAAGTTGACCATGCCTAATTGGTAATCAATTACTTGCATGTCTTCTCTATCCTTATCTACTATTGGAATTACACATTCAGCAATAATTTATCCTGCATCTATGAGCTTGGTAGAATGCAAAACTCTATCCTTTTTCTTGGGTCTCTCCTTATCTATTTCCTTAATCATCTCATCCTAATTGATAGGCTGAGGTTGAGCTATTTGTTTCTTCTCCAATTCAAGTTTCAAACACATTAGAGCATTAGGGGTAGTGGCCACTTGTATTGAGGAAGAGGCAGCAGTGATAGAAGATAATGGTTGCAATATGGTAGCTTTAGGTTGAGAATCAACCTCTTGCACATTCTTTTGTTCACTTTGTGCATCCTCTTGTGCAACTCTCTCAGCTTCTTCTTTATCTTTTTGTTCCTACAACCTTTTATCTTCAAACATTCCTCCTCTAACCTTCTTTCCTCAAGCATTTGGTCTCTTTGTTTTTCCAACTCTTTGACCTTGTCCCTTACCTCTTTCTCTTTTTGTTCATGCTTGGCAAGCTCTTCAGCTTCCTTATCCATTCATAGGAATTCTTCTTCTTCCCTTTTCTTATAGGATTCTTCAATAGCCTTGAACTTAGCCTGAAGGGCTTATTTTTCTCTCCTTTGCCTGGCTTTTTCCTCTTCAAAATCATGGATTTTCTATAGCATTTCCAATTTGTCATTATCTTCCTTATTTTTTAGTTCCTTCTCCTTTTGTTGTTGTTGTTTAGCCAATTCATTAGCTTTGAATTTAGCTTCCCATTGTTGTTGTTTGAGAAGTGTATCAACTTGTTCCTTTGCATCCATCTCTTGTTGTTTTAATAATTCTTCATCCTTTGCATTAGCATCAACTTCCTTCTTGGCATCCTCAAACAGCTTGCACTGATCCTCTAGGTGAGAAAATGTTCTTCCTCAATATTTTTGGTAGATATATCTTTAATAACATAATCACCAAAATGTGTTTCTTCTTAATCTGTGTCAATAACATGAATTTCTACCACAATCTCTTTTCCTTTTAGTGTGCCTACTTCCTCATGGAGACTATCAGTAGGTACTTCCTCATGAGGTTCTTGAGGGAGAGGAGGTTAAGAAGAGGATCCCTCTCCCAGTGTTACGGTCTCCACCCCTTATGCTTCAAAATTTTCTTCTCTAAGTATTTCAAGAATAGTATCCCCTCCAGAAATGGGAGGAAGATACTCCGATTACTCCTTAGGGTCTGCTCTTCTTTTGGTCCTTTGGTAACCCTTAGTTACCCCAGCTTTTCTTTTTCTTTGAAGTTTGAGTAGGTGGTTCCTTTATTCTCAATGCTACCCATTGGATGCTTCTATCCATTATTATTCTAGAAATTCATTTAATGTCAATAAACTCTTCTTCCTCCCAATTGATCGGATCTAAGCCCTTGATGCCTACTTTTTCTACTTCATATCCTTGGTCTAAAACCACACCATCATCTGATAGTGTGTTAGGAATATCTTCTTTCACCCCATACTCAATAATTTGTGGGATTGTTAGCCTTTTGTATTTCTTCCTTCTTACATCAAAGTCATCCTGCAAATCACACCAAAAATCCTCTAGCAAATTATAATGCTTCTCAAACATGGCTCGGAAAGTAACTTACTCATTTTTTTTTCTAGATCAAAGTGCTTCTGAGAAGTGTAGAGCCCCAACTTGAAGTAGCTCAACTCTTTTCATACTACTTTTGTAGCTAGATTGTGAGGACAACAGTACTCTCCCAACTTCATGGGGAACTTATGGCATCCTGGTTTGTGCTTGATACTGAACTTTGCATTAACTCCCAATGCTTGGTATATAAACTCCATGAGAACCATTATGTCAGTGAAACACCTAGGGATTAGGTGAGGATGTCCATAAAACCTTGATAACCTGGAGTAGGTGAACTTGGGGTACTGGATATACCAGTGACCCCATTGAGCAATGAACGTCATGGCTTTGCTACTTAACCTGAAACCCACATCACTAGTTAATATATTAATGATGACATATAAAAGTGCATCATTGACTCTCCTATAATGCTCCTCTGATGTCTATAAATTCAATTGATCATAGTGGGTCCACACTTTCTATTGTCCAGGAGCTTCTCCCAACACTCCAACTGCATTTAATCCTAGGAAGATACCCATCCTTGTAGCTATATAAGTGACATAAGATGTCATATAGAAGGTCATTGTTTGCCTTACATTTATCATTTGCCTATGCAAAATATGAGACAAAATCATACACCAATCAAACTTCTTCCTACCATCAAAGATAGCTTCTATGAATGGGAACATCCACCCCTTTAAGCATGCAGAGTCCTTTGTACCAAACACTCTAGAGAGCATCAGGATTAGGTCACCAACTTCCTTCTTCAAATCTCCCCTTTTGGGCTGGTCAAGCATCTTAAGTAGGGATTTAATTTCAGTTATTAACCACTTCTTATTCATGTAACCCTTGTTGACATCTTTCTTCTCATTAAATATTTTTCATGCATCATCCTCTGTCAACTGCATTGGACTCCATGGAGTAGGTGCATTGTATATTAGCCTCATCATTTGTGGGGATAAGTCAATTATGGCATTCCCTTGTCGATCCATGCATTTCCTTGATACCGCATTATAGGCTCTTACTGTAACCAAGATCAGCTCTGGGCATTGGACTAACAAAGGGAACAGTTTGATGTGACCAGTGACCTTTAACTCCCCTAAATCATACAAAACAAGATGCAAAATGAGAGAAAAAGATCACTAACACCTCAACGATTAGCCTAGTTGGATTTAAAATAAAGAAATATGAAAAGAAAAACTTATTATACCTTGTCTTGAATTGATCCTTTGTTGGCCCTTGATGTAGATAGAAATATGTGCGCATTGGATGGAAATCTAATGCAAAGTGGTTGAAATGCAATGGAAGATACAAATGGATAGGATGAATGGGGAGTGACATTTGGAGGGTGAGTTGTCCAAGGGGTAAGGTAAGATGGACAAAGTATAAATGATGTGGAGGAAGGACAAGTACTTTGAAAGTACCTTGGGGGATGAGAGGATTTCTTCAAAAAGGAACCTCTTGTCCCCATATGAAGGTGAAAGTGACATATGAGGAATTTTAGTATTTCTCAAAAAATCCCCATAGAGAAGACAGAAGTTGTTGGGGGAATAAATGTGAATTTTAAATTCACATGATTGAAAGGGATAACATGGTTGGGAGAATTAATATGAATATTAAATTCATATGATAAGTACCTTATGGATAAGACAAGGTTCTTATGGAGAAGGCTGAAAAGTGCCTTGTGGATTAAACAAGGCCTTTATAATGGAAGGTTCTTGGCCTCCATGTGACTTGATGTGACCTTTCAATGATCACATGGGGAAGAGGGGATTCCTTGGAGGAATCAAAATTCAATTTTAAATTCACATGGGGAAGAGGGAGATTCTTGGAGGAATAAAGAGTGAATTTTAAATTCACATGAAGAAGAGAACCTATGCCAAATATGGAAGATGTGAAGGTTGACCAAAAAGGGCATGCTAAATGTAGCAAGGGAATTGGATTAAGGTTGTGCAATTACATGATTAAGCAAGTTAATGAGGGATTAGAAGCAAGTGGGAAATGTAGGAGGATGTGACATTAATCTTGATTAAGTGGTGCACATCTTAATCCAGATTAGAGGAGGGGTTATGGAGGATGTGACAAGGAGAGAGAAAAAGAATGAATTTAAAATTGATTTAAATTCAAAACCCCCTTTGTAATTTGAAGAATTTTTGAGATATTTTTTGAGTTTCATGCATTTATGAAAATATGGGTTTTCGTTTCAGGGTACGCTAGGAAAATGGGTTGGGGGTGAAATGGGGATTTTGCCAATGCAGTAGCTAGAATAGGTTGTTAGAGGTGATGAGAGGGGGGGAAGGGATCTTCCCTGTTAATGGGAAAAAATCAGAAAAATAGGCCCGAAAAGGGTGAGGGGGAAAGAAAAAAGGAGGGTGGACTTGCCCCGGGCTTGACTCGAGTTGGGTCCCCCCAAAAAGAGTCAAGGGGTGGTGGCGCCCCAAGATAGGGGTGGCCACACCCCGGTAGGAGAGGTTGTGTCCCTTGAAGGATAGTTTCACCCCGGCTAAGGGGGCCGCACTCGGTCCAAGGGCGATCGTGCCCCGAGAGGGGTGGTCGTGCCCTGAGAGGGGCGACGGTGCCCCAGAAAGGGCAACAGTGCCCAAGGAGGGGTAGTCATACCCGGAAAGGGGTTGGCCAGGCCCAGGAAGAAGGGGACTGATGAAAAAAAAAAGAGAATAAAAGAGAATAAAAGAAAGTTAAAGGTAGAAAATAAAGGGAGGGAATAGTGATAAAAATAACCGAAGGCCAAAAAGAAGAGGATATGAAATGCAGGAAATGACTAACATAGTGTTGCGGTATGGGTGCATCGATTTGAGTGATTATGGACACAAGAGAGACAGTCTAAGGTGTTGATTGCAATGATGGCAGTCATGACCAAAGTGGACCACTATACTCTGGAGTTGGCAGGATTATAACATCTGGTTGGATATCCCATGATGAGAGTGCATTGAACACTGTTTACAACACTCATAGAGTGGTGGAGTTCAAATACATCCACATTCCATCTGCCGATAGGGGATATGATGGTGAATTTAGAGGATGTATGGTGGATTCTAAGAATCCCTATAGTAGGGCGAATAGTGAACAAGGTTTTGACTACAAAGGAGTTGGATCAGACCCTATTTGTGTTGTTTGTACATGAGGAACTTTTCCATTGAGATTCATGGGCTAGACATGGATCGATGTTTGGCAATAGGGGTACCACCACTACCACTGTACTTGTGTGGTTTGATCAGTGGGTTACTATTATTGAATAGGAGTGGAAGGTTCTGCAACTTGAGATACATGGAGGTTATTTTCCATATTATCAAGGGGAGGGAGGGGCAGTTCTCATGGGGGACATGCGTACTAGCGTAGTTATACCAAGACATGCACATGGTGTTCTATCAAGGGGTAGTCAGTGTGATATACATGACCCTATTGTAGGTGTGGGTGTGGGAGCATATTAGTGTTTCTAGGCCAGGAGTAGTCAGAGTAGGGATAGAAAATGAGGCAATGCCTATGACCTGGTGATACGGTTCCAAGTATGGCTGGGTCCTGCAGTATGAGGGCCTCGATATTTTAGATAGATTGAGGTGGATGATAAATGAGCTAGAGGAGGAGGATAGAGTATGGTGGCCATACATGTTTTAGAGGATTACCGGGTGGAGGATAGAGGAGGGGAGACATAGGGGTTATTTCCACACTAGGTGCTCCATAGTTTAGACAATGTCATGCATAGTAGAGGTACATAGGCCCGACCGAGTGAACAAGAAGTTTGGGACTATACAACATATTTTACAGGGGCCAGACATGTTTCACAGAATCAGCCGAGAGTGGCCATGAGGGGAGTCAATTGCTCTAATATTTTCTAGAGAGCATTGGGTGATACCATAGCTAGAATCTTATCTAGGGAGGACTAGAGAGGAGGAGGAGGCAAGAGTGACACCTTGGTATGTGAGATGGTTCCACAAGAAATGTGGGAGAGGATTACACCAGAGGTGCCTATTATAGGTGCACTTGGGTTTGGATCTGAGGATGAGTGGAGACTGTAAGCAAAGAGGAGAGATGGGAGGGGGAGAGTAAAGGCAGAGGAGAGGTCAGGAGGTAGGTAGGGTAACAGGTTAGCAAGGCATAGGAGCCATAGGATAGGCAGAGGTAGGGGCCGTAGGATAGCTGATGAGGCCAGCGAGGAGGAGGACATAGCTGAGGAGGGAGCGAGTGGTGCAGGAGCAGCAGGATGTGGAGATGAGAAATGATCTTGAGGTAGAGGTGGGAGCTAAAGGATAGAAGATGGGGAGCGTACAACCGAGGAGGACACAGGAGGAGGTGGGGGCTTAGCAGGAGTAGGATGAGGTAGATATGATGATGAGCAAGGAGGGACAGCAATAGGAGATAGGTTAGAAGATGGGTAGAAATGGGGGAATCTCAAACATTTAATTTTCATCCATCCACCAACACACTAGACACACATCATCCACACCTTCATCCATGCCATTATCCACACCTGGCTCGACCATCACTAAGGTCCAGATCATTGATAAGGGATGTGGTGAGTACGAAAATGCATACAACATTAAATGTGGCAACCATGCCACCTTCACGACATACATATGGTCAACCCTTTCCATCTATCTCCAACACGGAAGAGAAGACACTCACACTCACTTCCAAGAACATGGGCTCAACAACATTCAGAGATTTGGGTTCCCTTTAGGATAAAATGGAAGAATATATTAGTCAATGGGTTTATAGAGAAGAACCCGATTCATCATGCCCCTTCATAAAATACTTCCAAGTCTATCCATGTGCGTCTAAGTTTTTTGAAAAGTGCAACTACCAAGGCGGAGGTCTCGGTATAGAAGGGTAAGGAAAATAGCAACCCATAGAAGCATCCATGCGTCTGAAGAGAATAGAATTGGGTTATGACCAGAAACAAAAGGGCCCCCTACCATCCTCTAGCAATTCTAATAATTTTAGTGTTGATGATGGTTCCCTTGAAGACATACCAGAGGAGGAGACCATCATACATGTGTACAATGAAGTTGATCACATTGACCTCCCTGTCATGTTTGAATGCCTATTTGTTTGCACCATCACCTTATCCCTCAAACATCTCAAACTCATAGATTATGACCTATAAGGTACTGCACCTCCCAACACCTTTCCCTTAGTGGACCAATATGTGCATCTCATGGGATTGGGGGAAGAGGAACGCCCCAGCTACAAAAACAAAAAGAAACAAAGTAAAAAAGGGTCACCTAGTGAAAACCTCCCCGAGGCACTTTGTGACTATAAAATAGTAAAAACAAAGGGTGTATCTACTAGTGAAAACCTCAAAGAGGCACTAGAAGATGGGGATATTCATCTTCCCCTTGTGGGAACTCACTTATTTAGTCGATCATCCATTTTGATTGAAGAAACACAAGTAGTAAACTTGGGAACCAAAGAGAACCCTAAGATCACTTATGTGGCTAAGGCATTATCAGAAGAAGAAAATTATACCATCATCAACCTCTTGAAAGAAGGAATCATCAACATTTCTTGGACATACTTAGACATGCCCGTCCTTGATCCAACTTTGGTAGTACATTACCTAGATTTCTGTCTCGATGCAAAACCTATTAAACAAAAGCTCAAAAAAATGCACCCTCAAGTGGCCCTTTTGGTTAAGAAAGAATAAGAAAATTTGTTGGAAGTAGCATTCATCTGACCGATTGACTACTTTGACTGGATCTCCAATATAGTCCCAGTTGCTCAACCTAGCGACGACATCATAGTTTGTACAGACTTCCCAGATCTTAATAAATCTTGTCCTAAAGACGACTTCCCTCTAAAAAATATTGATATGTTGGTTGACCTCATCGTAGGACATGAGATGATGTCCTTCAGGGATGGTTTATTTGGCTACAACCAAATCAAGATCTTCCCTAAGGACCAACACAAGACCGCCTTCACAACACCCTAGGCTACGTTCTGCTATAATGTCATGCCTTTTGGCCTCAAAAATGTAGGGGCAACATACCAACGTGCTATGATGGTTTTCTTCCATGACCTTATCCAAATAATAATGGAAGATTATGTTGACGATATGTTAGGAAAGTAAAGAACAAGGGAAGATCACCCCACCATCCTTAAAAATATATTTGAACATCTGTAACAATAAAATCTATGCCTCAATCCAAAGAAATGTGTGTTCGGTGTCACAGCCGAAAAACTCCTGGGGTTCATCATCTCTCGTAGAGGAATTGAGGTTGATCCCGCTAAGGTCAAGGCAATCATGGAAATTCCTCCACCGCTTACTCTCAAACAACTTAGAAGCCTCCAAGGTAAGCTCCAATCCATCCACAAATTCATTGCTCAACTCGCAGACAAATGTCAATCATTCGCACACCTCTTGAAGAAAGACACTATATTTAAGTGGAGCCCACAATGTTAGCTTGGTTTCAATCAGATTAAGGAATACTTGGCTTAGATTCCTATTCTCATGCCACCTATCCTAGGAAATCCCCTCCTCCTTTATATTTCAGCTACTTTTGTGGCATTAGGGGCATTAATGGCACAACATGATGATTCCTCCAAAGAATGAGCAGTTTACTACATCAGCAGGACTTTGGTTGGTTATGAGCTTAATTATTTTGCAATGGAAAAGGCATGCCTAGCCATCATCTTTAGCTCCCAGAAACTTAGACACTACATGCTTAGTCATCCGGTTAAGCTAATCTCCAAAGTTGATCCGCTAAAATATTTGTTATCAAGAACAACATTGGCAAGTTGCATGGCTAAATGGGTCATGCTACTAAGTGAATTTTACATAGAGTACATGGATCACAAAGCAATAATAGGACAAGTCATTTTGGATCAATTAGTAGATGCTCCACTAGTTGATTCCGATCCTTTAGAGACAGATTTTCTAGATGAAGGAGTCTTTTTAGTTTCGGAAGCCAGTTAGTGTCCCTTCCATATTTGGCTTGGACTCATCAAGGGGCTTGGTCACAGGATAAGTGATGAGGTAGTTGGCTTGGAGGATTTTTTTAAACACAATGCTAAGGGGTTCTCCCCATTGAGTGAAATGTCATTTATTCCCCCCTTGGTTGTTTTGGTTTGACTGTTGTCAGGGTGCTCTTTGAGGCACTAATATGGCGTTTGGGATTGGCTGTTGTTGTGTAGGAGGATATTTTTGTGAGGTGGTGGCCACCTAAACATGTTTGGTGTCAGTGACACCATCATTAACAACATTTTTATTTTTATTCCAATATCGAGGCTTATCCCCAGAGGATTTCTCTTTATCGGCTTTAGGGTCAAACCATTATCTACCAGTACCCTTTTCACTTTATGACAATTCACCCCGACCTTAAGGTGAAGGGGGCGGTTATGACTTCTGTCAAGGCATGGCATGTCCTTCTGACTAAAACCTAATTGGTAGGTTGTGGACAGATTTCCTACCAAAGCTTGGAACTGTGTGGGATCGATATCATTAAGGACTTGGGTGTTTTGTAAAGCTTTGTTCAAGATGTCTTGATGCACAGGGGAAGATCTAAGAAAATATAGGATAGAAATTTGAGCTGAAGTCTTGCCCAAGTGGTCAAGGATGTTGTATTGTGAACTTTAGGATGGTAGCTGGGTGGATGCAAGAGTAGATGGGACCATGATGCGAGTTCGGCAGGTGGTAACAACATACTGTGGATCTTTTCTTTTGATGTGTATCATGGATACATGTGGCTCCACTTGTTTTATATATGTGAACACACCTTAGTAATTGTATGGCACATTTTTATAACTGATATTATTTGTGTTGTTATTTTGATTATTTTTGTTGCTAGGGCCAGGATTGGAATTGGACGTACTGGGACCCTGATTATGCTTGGGAAAAGCATTTTGATATATTTGGAGTTGAGCATTGGATGAATATGTTGTGTTAGCATCCACATGAATTTCACCCCAATCTATGAGACCTTCAACCTAAGTTTTTAGTCCTTGACACTTATCCAATGTGTGTCCCTTAATCTTGTGAAAATCACAATAGTCATTCTCTTTGAACCAAGTTGGCTTAGGCTTGGACTCATCGAGGGGCTTGGTCACAGGATAAGTGATGGGTTAGTTGGCTTGGAGGAGTTTGTTAAACACAATACTAAGCGGTTCTCCCAATTGAGTGAACTGACGTTTATTCCCCCCTTTGTTGTTTTGCTTTGGCTATTGTCGGGGTGCTCCTTAAGGCATTGATATGGCATTTGAGATTGACTTCTACTATTGAGGAGGATATTTTTGTGAGGTGGTGGCCACCTAAACAAGTTTGGTTTCAATGAAACCATCATTAACAACATTTTTATTTTTATTCCAATATCGAGGCCTATCCCCAGAGGATTTCTCTTTATCAAAATTGAAAAGTCCCTATTAGTGTCCCTACCCTAAATTGGAGGGACACAGCAGGAGATAGGGTGTGCCAGAAATGTGACCAGTGACCTTTAACTCCCCTAAATCATACTGAACAAGATGCAAAATGAGAGAAAAAGAACACTAACACCTCAACGATTAGCCTAGTTGGATTCAAAACAAAGAAAGATGAAAAGAAAAATTGATTATACCTTGTCTTGAATTGATCCTTTGGTTGGCCCTTGATGTAGATGGAGATATGTGCTCATTGGATGACAAATCTAATGCAAAGTGGTTGAAATGCAATGGAAGATACAAATGGCTAAGATGAATGGGCAGTGAATGCAAAGGGATGTGATAAAAAGCTTAAGGAATACAAGTATGGAGGCTCAAATGACTTAAGATCATAAGTTTGTTACAAAATTCAAGAGGTCCTCTAATGCATGTAAGAGGGGGGTATTTATAGAGGAATTTGAATTCTGTAGAGAATTCAAGGGCTAGGATTGAGCCACCATGGCCAAGATGAAGGGTTGTGATGAGTTGAGGACTCACAAGCCCTCACATCTTGACATGTGGAGGGTGAGTTTTCCAAGGGGAAAGGTGAGATGGATAAATTAAAAATGATGTGGAGGAAAGACAAGTACCTTTGGGGATGAGAGGATTTCTTCAAAAGGGAACCTCTTGTCCCCATATGAAGGTGAAAGTGAGATATGAGGAATTTTAGTATTCCTCAAAAAAGCCCCATGGAAAAGAGAAAAGTTGTTGGGGGAATAAATGTGAATTTTAAGTTCACATGATTGAAATGGATAAGGTGGTTGGGAGAATGAATATTAATTTTAAATTCATATGATAAGAACCTTGTGGATAAGACAAGGTTCTTATGGAGAAGGCTGAAAAGTGCCTTGTGGATAAAATAAGGCCCTTATAATGGAAGGTTCCTGGCCTCCATGTGACTTGATGTGACCTTTCAATGATCACATGAAGAAGAGGAGATTCCTTGAAGGAATCAAAAGTGAATTTTAAATTCACATGGAGAAGAGGGAGATTCTTGGAGGAAGAAAGAGTGAATTTTAAATTCACATGGGGAAGAGAACCTATACCAAATATGAAAGATGTGAAAGTTGACCAAAAAGGGCATGCTAAATGTAGCAAGGGGATTAGATTAAGGTTGTGCAAGTACATGATTAAGCAAGTTAATGAGGGATTAGAAGAAAGTGGGAAATGTAGGAGGATGTGAAATTAATCTTGATTAATTGGTGCACATCTTAATCCAGATTAGAGGAGGGGTTATGGAGGATGTGACAAGGAGAGAGAAAAAGAATGAATTTAAAATTGATTTAAATTCAAAAGGGGAAAATGACTAAATTAAATAATTGATATGTTTATTTAATTTAGAGAAGAAAGGAAAAAGGAAAAAGGAAAAAGTATTTAATTGTTAAATTAAATACATAAGGAACCATAGGCAGAAGGTGAAATATTAATTAAATAAATACATCAATTAATATTGATGTAAGGAGATAGAATTGGCCATATGGAAGTGGTCAAATTTGGATGTCTACATGTGACATGGGAAATTCCTGATTGGACTATCCTTTCCAATTTTCTAGTGACTTATTCCGAGAAGGTTTCTTCCAATAGCTCCTCACAATCAAATGTCCCTAGGTTGGTGTCTATGATGTTTGCCAACCTAGAGTCTAGCTTGTTGGTAGTGGGAGTGATCAGTTGGTGTTTATACCTCATTGTATAAGGTTCTTGTTCTACCTTTACATTTTTAGGCTTCACCTATTTTGAACTTTCAGCTGCTTGACCCTCCATTTGTGAAGTTCTTATAGAGGCTCTTGACATCGTTTAGTTCCTGCATTGACAACTCAATATTAGATTCATGGAAAGTATAAACCAGTATTAGAAAACTCACCTTCCCTATTACTCTGTGCTTCTTCATGTAGCCTCTTCATTCTTGGAAAAATTACACATTCACCAGAGGTGAAATCCAAATAGAAACATCACTAGAAAACCTCCAATTATTGTTGGGGTCGAGATCGAGATGCAGACCGGAATGGGGTTTGAACAAATTATATATCAGTACCGGGAATGAGGTCAGAATGGTTACCAAGACTAGAATCGGAATGGAAACCAAAATTGACACATTAGGAAGTTCCAAAACCCATGATCACTCTGCTTCCACATCCACCAAGGTAAAAAGTGTTGGATAGTCTAAAGTACATCGAAAGCGGGTTCAAAACCGAATCTGACATGTATTGTAGATAAAGGTTTATGGATAGAACCCTTCCTAGATCCAATTTCGGCCATGATCTCATATCACGTCATTATCAGAAAATCCTATATTCCCATTATAATGTTTGCAACAAGGTCACCTAATAAGCCGAGAAGGCTTAAAATAAACTCACGGACCTAACCCTCATACAATCGAGAGCAAACTTAGTGACTAGGGCATAAATTTTAAAGTGGCGTGAATACGAAACCCTTGCCCATTTGAATCTAAAAACCTAAGAAAATAGGGCATCAAAAACCCTACTTGGAAATGATCGAGCCATCATTCAACAAGGACTGGGAGCTATGTAACAGATCAAAGACTATAAAGAAACACCCTAAACCCTAGGGCACGAAGGTACGAATCTGAGCCAATCCGAAAATGACCGCGAAGAATAGAAAAAATGAAAAAAAAATACAAACACAAAGAAAAACAAGACAAGAAGGAAAAGAAAAACAAAGAGGAAAAGCCACAGCAAGGCAACATAGAAATATTTGAGGGTAAAACCCGCAAATCACGCAAAAAATGACAAACCAAAATAAAAGAAATGAAAGCAACAAAGGAAACATGGTGAAGAAGAACACCTACCTCAAAACACTACCTAACAAGTTGGCACTCGATCTAAATCCATGAGAAAATGATTAATCTTTGACGAAATTGTGCTTCTCTCCTCTATCTCGGCTCTAGTTCGATATCACTATTAAACAATAATAATAATAACCAGCAAATTAACCTTAATTAAGGTTAAAATTTCAAGCTCATATGTGTGAGGAGCCTACAATTAATTCAATTAATGCGGTAGGTTGGGTACGGGATTGCGATGGGAACAGGCACAAAACTATTGTGCAATTGAAGTAGAGCGGAAAACAAAAAACAAGAAAGTGGGAGCGGAAGTGGGATCAAGATTCGTTAGAGAACTTTTGTAAAGTTTCAAGTTTTGTTATGGTTCCAGTTCCAGTTCCACTCAAAGGTGAAAGCAAGAAGGGAAAAAACAAAAGAAGACAACAAGACCAAAATGAAATCAGAAGCGTTGACCCCGAGATTGTTGGAAAATAAGCCTCAATTTACTGGCTTGGACCTCTAAGAGAGGCTTGACAAATTTATGCCGTTATCGCTTTACTGCGGTGTTCTCTTTTGGTCAGATTGACCCTTTGGTTGTTGAGACTCTAAGGGTTGACACAGTGATGGGTCGATGGGTGTGGAGTTGGCAAATTGTTTGTTGGCCTCAGCTTTATCAGTAGAGTAGTCATCTATTGATGGAAGGAAATTCTGTCTCTGTGATGTGCCAATGGCTTCAAACAACAACTGTTATTGGCTTCATCCAATGGTGTTGGCTGCTTTCTATAGCATCCGAAGGCAAGTATCGTTGTTAATGTTTTCGCTGAGCAGAATTGCCTATGCGCATGATGCATGGTGGCTTGTCAAAGTGGTGAGCGTAGCGAAGAGAAGGTGGGCCCCAAGTTGCTTTATGCGAGGGGTTGTTCAGCTATGGACACTTGTCTGCACCTTGGGAGATCTCTGGGGAATCTAGCGGATGTCGCTAGAGATTCCCCAAAGGAGCTCCAACGGCTTCCATGTAAGCCAAGCATTGTGCACGAGCGGTGGACACATGGCAACCTCAGAAACTCATTCTGGGTGAGCTCATGGAAATCTTGGAGATTCCCTCCTAGATGCCCTAAAACCTCCTGAGTGGTAGACACATGGCTTGTGGGACCTGATAGAGCTGGTGGTTGGTGTTTAGGTGATAACGGATTATTGTCAGCTCATAATGTGATTCAATAGTTAGTGATAGCGAAGGGATCTCAGACTGCGAGGTTTGTTGACCAATCACTCATTGGTCAAGCGGTGGAATGAATAGCAATGTGACATGTGATGATTTATCATCGGTATTTTTTGCACCATTGTTGCAAAACAACATTTATTTCCGGAAGTTGGATTGGTGAAAAGAAAATTATTATGCAATCTTTTGTGATTAGATTTTGGCGATTGGTAGAGCCCGAATTGTATTTTCTCTACAACAAATTTATTACAGGGGTGGCTCGATGTAGGATTGTAGGTGGATCTGATCCCAGATGGATTTGGCATGTTAGTGAAGAATTTAATTTAATGCACCCTGATTGGTGGTTGTAGAGAGACTTGTAATAGTCGGTCTTGACTAGTAGTCATGGGACAGATTTGTAGAAGAAATAGTAGGATACTAAAGATGAGTATTGTATTCACTGTATATCGAAATAGCATTGTAATAGTGAGTGCATGAAAACTCCAGTGATGTTGTGAGCTAACTATGAGAGTGAGAGGACTGTAACTTTGTATGTAATCTTTTGCTTACTATAATACAAAGTGTCTTTCTTTTGGTGTGGTGGGTTTTTTCTCGAAAGGGTTTTCCCATGTAAATCTGGTGTTATCTCTGAAATAATTTTATTTATGTTACTCTTGTTACCCTTAATGTGTTCATCTTAAGTGTTTTAATGTTTTAAAACTGGTCTTTGCACGTCTCCTCTGTGGTTTTAGCGTTAGGAAAGTGTTTCCGCACCTTTTCTTTTCCTTACAAGTGGTATTAGAGCCTGGCCAATTGTGTTATCCTTGTTAGTAGGGCTGGTCTTTTGTGTTAATACTATTCTAGTGGGAGTCTTGCAAAGTTAGAACTTAGTTTTGTCTAAGATGGTGAGTACATCAGGAAGAGTTGATATTGAGAAATTCAATGGCGACAACTTTGAGTTGTGGAAACTCAAAGTGGAAGACCTGTTAGTGGATAGAGACCTCTAGGTAGTAGTGTCTGGAACTATGCCTTAAGGTATGAAGCATCCAGAATGGGACCTCATAGATAGAAAGGCGACAGGTCTGATAAGACTTTGTCTAGCTGATTCTATACTCCTGAATTTCCATGAGGAGAAGTCTGCAGCTTCGTTATGGAAGAATCTTGGCAATATTTATCAAGGAAAGTCTTTGGTAAATAAGTTATTCCTGAGGAATAAGTTGTACTCCTTGAAGATGGAAGAAGGTGCATCTATTGCAGACCATCTAAACTCATTTAATATGAGTGTTTCTCAGTTGGCATCTATGGGTGTAGAGATAGAGGAGGAGGATCATTGCATGCTCCTATTATGTTCGTTACCTGACACTTGGGATCATCTGGTGATGGCTATTGGAAGTATGACTACTACTTTCCAGATGGAAGATGTGGTTGCTTCGTTGTTGTCTGAAGAGATGAGGAAGAAGTCTTCTCAGATGGCCAAAGACACCCTTTTTGTTCGAGGTAGATCAAAGGAGAAAGGCAAGAAGAAGGATAAGAAATCCAAATCTAAATTTGTAGGGAGATCAAATTCTCCCTATTAAAATTCCAAGGTGAAATGCTAGAATTGTGGGTAGCCTAGTCATATCCAAAAGGATTGTAAGGAGAAGAAGAAGAAGTGTAACTCTTTAGACTATGTCTCTTCTTAGAGTGATGCAGATGCCTTCATTGTAGCCTTCGCAACTCAAGTATCAGATGATGCCTGGCTTGTTGACTCAGGTGCATCCTTTCACATGACGTCTCATAGAGAATGGTTCACTAAGTATGAGAAGTATAATGGTGGAAAGGTGTACTTGGTGAGTGATTCAACATTGGAGATTTTTGGCTGAAATAGAGTGAAGATATAGTTCCCTAATGGTAGTTCAAAGGGATTGGTGGTGTACTGCACATACAAGGTCTGGCTCATAACTTACTCTCTGTCAGTAAGCTGAATGATGCTAGAGTAGAAGTTTATTTCTCAAGTAAAGGATGTAAGATGGCTAGAGGTGCAATGGTAATGGCTAAGGGTGTACGTACTAGCACTTTGTACAAGCTAGATGCACGTCTTGTTCAATGCAACAAAACCTCTGTAAAGTCAAGAAAATTTGTTCTTGTAGAGGAAGATGAAGATGCTTCTCCGGGTGCAAATGTGATGGAGGTGAAACTCCCAGTAGAGAAGAGCATGTTGTGGCATCATAGACTCGGCCACATAGGTGAGAAAGGTTTAAAAAACTTAAAAAATCAAAATCTTGTTTAAGGGCTTGTAGATTGTAATCTTGAGTTTGATTTCTGTGAACACTGCATCTATGGAAAACAACAACATGTTTCCTTTCCCTCAAGTTCTCATAAATCAATTACTCGTCGTCCTGCTTCGATCTGCCCAGATGTGATCCAAACAGGTTCCAATGCCTGAAGAGCAAATATACCAAAACAAATGCGATTTCCCCGAGAAGATACTCCCTTGATTCTTCCCCTATGTTGGTGACAAAATTTTGTTCTTTTTGGGTTCTAGTCGATGGTTGTCTAATACTATTTGAATCCCATCTCTATTTCAGAACCGGATATGAAAGTTTCTTCTCATCCGGCTCCTTGTGAAGAATCTATGGCCAAATTTGATAAGAAATATTGAGATCCTTTGTTATATAGGAATAAATCTGTATTTACTCATTACACATATCATATACATATAATATGAGGATACAAATACCTCTTTCTGGTGTACTGTACTATGTTCATTCTTATGTGTTTGGTCTAGTGAATTTTCCTTTGATATCAAAGTCTAGATATTATGTTTCTTTTATTGATGACTATTCGAGAAGGGAATTTATATACTTTCTTAAAATTAAATTAGAAGTGTTCATTCATTTTAAAGAGTTTAAAAACTTGGTAGAGAATCAAACTGGAAGGAAAATAAAATGTTTGAGGACAGATAATTGTAGTGAGTTTTGTTCTGTAGATTTTGATAGATACTGTAAATACTATGGGATTAAAAGGCATAAAACTACACCTTATACTCCACAATAGAATGGAGTCGCTAAAAGGTTAAACAGTACTTTGATGGAAAAGGCAAGGAGTATGCTGAGTAGTGCTGGTCTAGAGCAGATTTTCTAGGATGAGGCCATGGCTACAGCATGTTACCTGGTAAATTGTTCTCCTTGCTCTACTCTTGTTGATAAGACACCTTTGAAAGTGTGGCCTAGTAAGAAGCCCTCTCTAAGACATGTTCATGTTTTTGGCTATGAGGCATATGCATATGTGCCAAATGAGAAAATATCTAAGTTGGAGAACAAAGTTGTTAAATGTATCTTCATTAGCTATGGTGTTGGTGTGAAGGGATATAAGATTTGGAATCCTAATACTGAGAAGGTTTTGTATAGCAGAAGTGTAATATTTCATGAGCTGAAACCTTCTACAACTGATCCACGGCTAGAGGCAGATCAAAGAGAAAAGAAGAATGATGTAGTTGAGATTCCCCAAACCCTAGAAAAGGGAGAACTGCATGGTGTACCTGAAACTAAGGAGAGCTCTAGTAGCTCTGAGAGTTCTAAAGATGAAGAACCACAACCTTAGCCAGTGAGAAGTTCTGCATGTCAAAAACAACAACCTGACAGGTATGGTTTCTCCATTTTGGATTCAAACTATGCCTATCCTTTAATTACTAGCATTGAGGAGCCTAGGACTATTAAAGAGGCAATTAATATGCCCAATGCAAATTACTGGTTGGAAGCCATGAATGAAGAAATGGAATCATTAGAAAAGAATGAAACCTCGGATTTGGTACCTTTGCCTGATAGAAGAAAGTCTATTGGTTGTAAATGGGTATTTAAGAGTCTTGAGGGTAGTGCTAAGAAGTATAAAGCAAGGTTGGTTGCAAAGGGGTATTCCCAAGTAGAGGGAATTGATTATGGCAAATTTTTTTCCCCTATAGCTAAGCTGACATCTATCAGATTTATGTTGCCACTTGCAACCATGTATGACTTAGAGAAAAAAATGTTTTTCCATGGAGAGCTGGAAGAAGAAATTTTACATGTCCCAACCTGAGCATTTCATTTAAAAAGGTAAAGAAAGCCTGGTCTGAAAATTAAAGAAATCTTTGTATGGTTTGAAGCAGTCTCCTAGAATGTGGTACTAGAAGTTTGAAATATTTGTGTTGTCTATGGGATTTATTAGATCAAAATCTGATCATTGTGTGTATTATAAAACTGAAAATGATCGTGTGTTTATTATTACCCTTTACGTGGACGATATGTTGTTCATAGGAAATAGTAAGTCTATGATTTCTGATCTTAAATCTTAGTTGTCTACAAAGTTTGAAATGAAATATCTGGGTGCAGCAAGGTATATTTTTGGGATGGAGATAACCAAGGACATAAATGGTAGAAAGCTTTGGGTCAGCCAAAGTAAGTACATCAACACTGTTCTGGAGAGATTTCATATGACTGATTGCAAGAAGCTAGTTGTTCCAGTTACCCAAGAACGAAACTATCTGTTGAAGACTATCCAAAATCTTCTACTGAGATGGAGGACATGACCAGAGTGCCTTATGCAAGTGTTGTTGACAATTTAATGTATGCGATGGTCTATATAAGGCCAGACATTGCCTAAGCAGTGGGATTACTTAGCCAATTTATGGAAAATCTAGGAAGGACACATTGGGATGTTGTAAACAGAGTGTTTAGATATCTGAGAGGTACCTCAGAATGTGCTCTATCTTACCATGGCAATAGAATGGTTGCATTGTAGAGAACTCTCAGCATTCATGGATATGTGGACTTTGATTGGGTAGGGGACATTGACAGCTAAAGATCCACCACTAGATATACTTTCATGTTAAATGGAGGTGCAATCAGTTGGATGAGAAAGTGATAGGTTGTAGTCGCTTTGTCCACGCTAGAGGCAGAATACATGGCAGCAACTCATGCCTACAAAGAAGTTGTTTGGCTTAGCCACTTATGTTCTAATATTGGTTTTATTGCGGGAAGATCACTATTTTTTGTGATAGTCAGAGTGCCATTTTTTTGGTAAAAAATCCAACTTTCTATGCCAGATAAAGCATATCGATGTGCAGTATCACTTCGTGAGAGATATGGTGGAGGATGGAAAGGTTTCTTTAGAAAAGGTGGATACTCTGAAAAATGTTGTTGATGCATGGACAAGTTCAGATGGTGTACAAGTTTGATGGGCCTTGGGGCCTATGATCGTAAATAAATTCAAAGTTTGGAGGAAGCCAGTAAGTCTTTGTCAAGTGGGAGCTTATTGGAAAATGTACCTCAATTTACTAGCTTGGACCTCTAAGAGAGGCTTGACAAATTTATGCCCTTATCACTTTACCGTGGTGTTCTCTTTTGGTCGGCTTGACCCTTTGGTCACTGAGACTTAGTCTGATCGGCGAGACTCAGAGCATTGTCACACGATGGGTCAACGGGTGTGGAGTTCACGGATTGTTTGTTGGCCTCGGCTTTAATATTTGAGAAATCATCTATCAGTGGAAGAAAATGATATGTCTCATCGATGTACCGATGCCTTGCATCAATGGCTGCTATCAGCTTCATTAGATAGTGCTGGCTACTTTTCGTGGCATCCAAAGGCAAGTATCATTGTTAACCTTTTCGTCGAGCGAAATTGCCTATGCGCATGACGCAGGGCTGCTTGTCAAAGTGGTGAGCATAATGAAGAGAAGGTGGGCCCCGAGCTGCTTTATGCGAGGGGTTGTCCAGCCGTGGACACTTTTCTAGGCCTCGGGAGTTCCCTAGGGAATCTAGCGGATGCTGCTAGAGATATCCCAAAGGAGCTCCAGTGGCTTCCACATAAGCCAAGTGGAGTGCACAAGTGATGGACACGTGGTAGTCTCAAAAGATCATTATGGGCGAGCTCATGGGAATCTTGGAGATTCCCTCCTCGATGCCTCAAAACCTCTTGAGTGGTGGACACGTGGCTTGTGGGACCCCATAGAGCTGGTGCTCGGTGTTTTGGCACTAGCGGATTATTGTCGATTCAGAAAGTGATACAATAATTAGTGATAGCGAAGGGATCTTGGACAATGGGGTTTGTTGACCGATCACTCCTCGGTCAAGAGGCAAAATGAAAAGCAGTGCGACACATGGTGATTTCTCATCAGTTGTTTTTGCACCATTGTTTGTCAGAAGTTGGATTGGTGAAAAGCAAATTATTATGTAGTCTTTTGTGATAGGCTTTTGGTGATTGGCAGAGCCTAAATTGTATTTTCTCTACAACAAATTTATTGTGGGGGTGGCTCGATGCAGGATTGCAGGTGGATCCGATCCAAAATCGATTTGGCGTGTTATTGAAGAATTTAATTTAATGCACCCTAATTGGTGGTTGTTGAGAGACTTGTAATAGTCAGTCTTAACTAGTAGTCATGGGACAAATTTATAGAAGAAATAGTAGGATACTGAAGATGAGTATTGTATTCACTATATACTAAAATAGCATTGTAACGGTGAGTGCATGAAAACTCAAGTGTTGTTGTGAGCTAACTATTAGAGTGAGAGGGTTGTAACTTTGTATGTAATATTTTGCTTACTGTAATACAAAGTTTCTTTCTCTTGGTGTGGTGGGTTTTTTCCCGAAAGGGTTTTCCCACGTAAATCTAGTGTTATCTCTAAAATAATTTTATTCTTGTTACTCTTGTTACCCCAAATGTGTTCATCTTAAGTGTTTTAATGTTTTAAAACTGGTCTTTACACATCTCCTCTGTGGTTTTAGTGTTAGGAAATTGTTTCCGCACCTTTGATTTTCCTTATAGAGACAAAACGGACAAAAGACAATGACGGAGTCGAAGGTGGGATGAGAAAAAAACTTAGAACTTTGTCCAAGTTATGAGTTCAAAATCTGTTCTGGATCCGGCCCCACAAAAAGAAAACAACACGAACCAAAAAAAGGCAACACATGAAGAAGCCAGTGGGAGTGGGATCGAAACTGAGTTAGGAAGTGAAACTTAAATGAGTTCCAAGTCAAGATTTAATTTCAGTTCTGGTTCCGCTAGAGCAAAAAAAAAACAAAAAAAAAGACTTGCATAAAAGAACAAATCCAAAATCTTTGTTGAAAAGACCCAAGGATAGGAAACAAAGAGGGGGACCCATTTTGACAAAGGCAAAAAGATGGGGTGGTTATGCAAGGCATAACAAGTCTCTTGAATTCCCTAGGTTAGAATATTTTTCTAAGTCGATTAGGGTGGGTGAGTTTGTATGGAAGTACAAAACTATGGCCATAGTAGGTGCAGGTGCCATTGACTACACTTTAGTACTCACAACAACCCAGATACCTAACTAACCAAAGTTGCCAACTTAGTAGGAAGGAATCCTTAGTAGCATGGAATAGTTAGATAGGTAGGGTTTACCACCAAAGCTCAGATGAAATTTTAAGAGGGTTTCCAACATTTCCTTCATAAGAAGGGAAGGGCCCCTTCTAGTTAGGAAGGTGTGTGCGGGACTATACGAGTCTGTGGTTGGTGGAAAAGCACTTGGATGATTCTTTCCCTCACATACAGATGGTGAGATGAGTCTTGGAATACATAGTATCCAGATGTGGACTTCTAATATTTTACCTCTTTAACTCTTGTTATAGTACTTGAATTTATGAATTCAGCTTTGCTCATGTTCTTTAAATAAAATACTATCTTAATTTTTATTACAATAGCTAATGGTTAGCATCTTACCATGTTTCTTTTCAAAAAAAAGTACTCTGGTTTGATTGAGATATCTTTTTTTTTAAGCTCAATTAATCTCGTTGTTACATGTGGTATCAAAGTGCAGTTGCACATTAGGGCCTATGATTCCATTACACAGGATATAATTTAGTGACCTTTTATATTAATGTGAAACATTTTTTTCTAGACATTGTACGAAGTAAGAAAACTGCTTGTAAGTCTATAGTAGGGAATGCTCGCTATTTGTAGTATAAGAAGGAGCGAGAAGCCTTAAAAAAGTCCGTAGAAGGGAAGAATGTAGAGTGTGAAGCTTGGTTGAAGGAGAATGAGAAATTTTCCCACACCATGGAAAATAATCATGATGTGAAGTCTAAAATAAAGTGTTCCAAGAAATCGGCTACCAGCATCCAAGCTAACTTGGATAAAAAACTACCTACAATCTGCCATATACCCAATGAGGGTAGTTGTAATAACCCAATAAAGAAACAAAGGAAAGACGAGGAGCACCTGCATGTGCATATTCCCCCTAAAATAATTGTAATCAGTTCTGACAAGTTTGAGGATTACACACCTCTGATTCCTTAAGATATAGTGGAATCTTACATATATGTATGCAAGTGTGCTGATAAAATAAAATTCTTATGTGCATGTTGAAAAAATATTGTGTAAAGAATTAAATTTGCAAAACTAAGTAACAAAAATTAAGTTGTGTTAACCATTGCATTAATACAAGTTAAAGGAAATTTGAACCTTAATCTAATACAATATTTAATAGTAACTTTAGGTAGAAGATATCTTTAAAAGATACATACATGCAGTAACCCTGAAGGGAGACATGATGTAGGTCAGACCTCTGGCAATGTTGATAATAAGTTAGATCAATTGCTTGGATGTCTTCAAGATACTAGGGCTCGGGTAGCTCACCTTGAAATGGAAAGAGTTGTGAAGGAACCCTCAAAGGGTGGTGACACTGAAAGTTTCTATGAGGATTTTATACCAAGTGAACAAGAGGATGAGATTCTGGGGGGAGGAACTCATAACTCGGGTAAAGATCAAGTAACTCTTGAACTATCGAAGAGACATGAGAAAGGTGACTCCCCCAAAATTTGATGGGTCACAATCTGGAGATGCCGCTGAGGCATGGCTTGTGGAAATGGAAAATTATTTTGAGATTAGAGATTACATTCAAGACAAGAAGGCATTGTCGGGAGCTTACCATTTTTCCAGAGAAGCATCCACATGGTGGATAGGAAATAAGTTGGAACTTGGAACAAAGGCCAAGGGATTGACATGGTCATAATTTGTAGTTATATTTAGGAAGAGGTGGTTGCCTCAATTATTTTACGACCAAAATTTGACCGTTTTCCAAAAATTTGACGCATGGAGATCTATCTATAAACCAATACTAGAAGAAATTCATATGTCTCCTAAAGTATGTTCCACAGTACCATGGGGATGAATATTTTTGGGTTAGAAATTTTATATTAGGGTTGAAACCGCAAATTGGGGGACAGGTGGATTTGTTTGGTCCGACCTCTATGGACCAAGCATATGAAAAATCAATCAGGCAAGAACAAAGGTTACAATCGATAACTGTAGACAGGGAAAAGAATAAGAAAGTTAAGTTGACGTCGACTTCTCAACCCTTTAAAAGAAAAGGGGACAAGCTCAATTTCCAATGTAAGAATGATAAAGGTCGTCGAGATCAGAAGGGTGGAGGTCAAAAGGATAGAAAATGTGGGGACAATCAAAATAATAACAACAAGAAAAATCAGGATGTTGGGAAACCCACTAAAAGAAGGGGACCGCCTGGAGTATGTTTCACATGTGGTGGGGACCATTATACAAACTAGTTTGCCACAAAGACAACCAGACCATCCCCTCGAGGAAATCAGTTACCATCTCAACAAGTTGTGTTCTAGTAGCATATCCATGTTGTGGTTGATAATAGGAAAGCGGAGTATCAGATTACTCCTATTGATACTTCAAGTAAGTTATTTGGAACCCCCATTTCAGTTCTTATTGACACTGGAGCAACTGAATGCTTGGTATCTCCTAGGGTTTTGAACAAGATATCTAGAAAAGTTGGTTATACAAAAAATACTTGTTCAGTAGATGATGATAACGATTCAAAGGCTCGGGTAGAGCAATGCTTAGTTGAGGCCCATATTGATTTACCCATTTTCTCAATAGAAGTAAACCTTTATGTGGCTCCCTCAGTTACTTATGATGTAATTCTAGGAATCAATTGGCTATGGAGGCACAGAGCCCAAGTAGATTGATTTTCCAATACGGTGGAGTGTCTAGAAAATATAGGGCATAAGGTGTTCATCCAAGGAATTGTAAGGTCGATCAATATAAGACAGATTTCTGCCATGCAACTTAAGAGGGCCAAACGTAAGGGTTGTCAATTATTTGCAATTAAAATGGAAGTAGTGGAAGAGTCGATGGAAATGAAGGAATTATATTGGTTTGATGAATTATCCTACCTTGAATCCCAGAAAGTGTCAGGAATGGAAGAAGAGACATCCTGGGATATGGGTGAGGATATAGATAAATCTCCATACCTACGAGAATTTGCAAATGTTTTTCTTGATGAGTTAACTAGTTTGCCACCCAAAAGGGCTTGTGATTTCACCATTGAGATAAATCTGGGGGTAGAACCAATAATTAAAGCCCCTTATCATATGATGACTATAGAATTGATGGAATTAAAATCTCAACTACAATAAATTTTGGAAAAAGGTCTTATATGACCTAGTGTATTGCCTTGGGGAGCACCGGTAATCTTTGTCAAAAAGGAGGGTACACTTAGGTTATGTATAGATTATCAAATGCTCAATAAGGTAACCATAAATAATAGATATCCCTTGCCACACATAGATGATATTTTTGATCAAATACAAGGGGCAATAGTGTTTTCCAAGATCAGTCGGTGATCAAGCTATCATCAACTGAGATTGAAGGAGGACATCCACAAAATGGCGTTCAAAACTAGATATAGACATGAATTCATGATATTACCCTTTTGGTTAACAAATGCCCTAGCTACATTTATAAACTTAATGAATAGTGTGTTCAGGGATTGTTTGGACAAGTTTGTGCTGGTGTTTTTGGATGATATTCTAATATACAACAAGAATGAGGAAGAACACCTTCAGCATTTGCTTTTTGTGCTTCAATGACTGAGAGAAAATAAAAATTTTGGTAAACTGTCCAAGTGGTCATTTTTCCAAGAAGAAGTATAGTACTTAGGGAATATTGTATCCACAGATGGAATTACAGTGGATCCAGCCAAAATTAAGGCCATTTTGGAATGGCCAGAGCTAGAGAATGTGCAGGAGGTCTGAAGTTTCATGGGGTTGGCCAGATACTTAGAAAATTTGGGGCTAATTTCTCTTGAATTGCATGTCCCATCACATCTCTTTAGAGAAAAGGGAAAATATTTATTTGGACAGATAATTGTTAGGAGGATTTTGAAATCTTGAAAGAGAAGCTAACAATAGCATCAGTACTACAAGTACTAGATCTAGAAGAACATTGTTTGGTCACCATAGATGCCCCAAGAGAAGGGTTGGGTGGTGTACTCATGCAAGATGAAAGAGTCATTTCCTATGAGTCCCAGAAATTGGAAAACTACAAACAAAACTATGCTCCCCATGATCTCAAATTGGCTGAATAGTGCACACACTACAATTATGGAGGCATTAATTGATGGGAAAACCTTTTGAATTGAGATATGACCACCAAGGGTTGCAGTATCTATTTACTCAACCAAATCTGAATGCTCGGCAAAGAAGGTGGCTTGAGATAATATCATATTATGACTTTAAAATCAACTACATCAAAGGGAAAGAGAATTGAGTGGTAGATGCTATGAGTAGAAGGAGGCATATATCCTCTATACTGACTGTTCAGACAAACTTTTCAAATCATGTACCTCAGTTCTCAGAAGGAGATGAATACTACAAACAGATTAAACATGCCTTATTAAAATACCCTCAAGATCATAGATATGATGGTTTTCAATTCAATACTAACAAGGTGCTTAGGTACAAGGGAAGGATGTACATTCTAGGCTCGGGGGAGTTAAGAAATTTGGTTCTTCAAGAAGCTCATAATGTACCCTATTCCGGACATCTAGGAGTAACTAAACTCATGGTAGATCTATTAAACCATTGTACTTTTGGAAAGGGTTTAAAAGGGATGCCACAAAATATGTGGTAGAGTGTTTACAATGCCTAAGACTTAAAGTAGAACATCAACACCCAGTAGGGTTGCTATATCCACATGAGATACCTAAGTGGAAGTGGCAAGTAATTTTCATGGATTTTGTGTAGGGACTTCCAAAGTCCATAAATAGGAACCAAAAAAATTTGGTGGTGGTGGATAAGCTTACTAAGGTAGTGCATTTTATTCCAAGGAACCTAACAGATGGGGCACCCATTAAAGCAAGGAAACTTGTGCAAGAAGTATTCAAGCAGCACAGAGTTCCAAAAAAGATTATTTATAATAGGGATGCCAGAATGACCTCCAAATTCTGGCAAATGCTTTTCACCTCTCTTGGAACCCGGCTAAATATAAGTTCAACATATCACCCGAAGACAGATGGTTAGACAGATTGGGTGAAGAAAGTAATAAAAGACCTAATGAGAGTCTACCACATGGATCAACAATACAAGTGGGAAGATTATCTTTTGCTTGTAGAATTTTCTTACAATAATACATATAATTATGCCATTAAGAAGGCACCATTTGAGATATTATATAGGTGCAAGTGCCACACTCCTATAAGCTGGGACAGGCTAGAAGATAGGATTAGCCTTGTCCCCAAAATTATCTCAGAGATGGAAGAACAGATCAGGATGATCGGGAAAATATTGGCAGAAGCCAATGACAAGTAAAAGAGTTATGTAGATACCAAAAGAACTACTAGATGGTTCTCAGTTGGAGACAAGGTTTTGTTAAGGGTCAAACCACAAAAAAGTGTCATTAGATTTGGAAATTATACAAAGTTAGCACCACATTATGTTGGACCTTTTGAGGTTTTGGAGGAAGTTAATCCAGTGGCCTATTAGATTTCTCTACCACCAGTCTTTTCTAGAATGTATGATAAATTTCATTTTTCATACTTGAAATATATTCCTAGTAGTAACCATGTGATTGATTAGAATGCCTTGTATGTGTAGGATCTAGGAGTGGTAATGATAGAGCCCATCAGAGTGCTCAAAATGTGTAAGATTTGTCTATGCAACCAAGAAGTTACTCAATGCAAGGTCCAATGGGACCAATACACCAAGGATGGTGCCACCTGGGAAGATTTCCAAGATATTAAGAAAACATTTTCTCATCTCTTGGATGATTATGAGATTCCTTTTTAATCTGTATACATTAACTTATGCTTTTATTTAAGGAACTAAAACATCATCGAGGATGATGACTCTTAAGGGGGGAGAGGTGTTACATCCCACCCTAGATGCTTAAAAATACTTTTTCTTTTTGCAATTATGTCAAATGAATGATGCAAATTTTCATTGACTATTGCATGACATTATGAGATCTTTTTTGATTGAGTTCTATATGAGAAAAAAGGAATTATGCCATTATGGTATGATCTATGATTTATTTCAATAGGAATAAATTGTGTCAGTGATGCCCTAGAAAAAGAAAAGTTCATTTTCATTAAAATCATAGATAGAGAATATGCAATGGGGATTTTATGATATTTAGATGTTAGACTAACTTATGTTTGTTTGGAATTTGATGCAGGGTAGCACGTACCATAACTTTTGAATGAGGGAAAGTATCATATTAGTAGAGAGGTAGTGTTGGGATGATTTGGAAATTTCCATCTAATTTGGGGCTAGGTTAAAAAGGATCTAGGAACCCTAGAATAATGTAATAGGAGTCTTATGTTAAGGTAAGTCTTTTGTGTGACCTTTTTGGATGTGGTTTTGTCGTAAGTGGTTTTAGGGTATGGAAACCAATTTTCTAATTTCTCATTGTTAAAAAATTAAGTCAAGAAATTGTATATGCACATGTAAGAAGAACCTGCATATGACACTATGAGTATACACATATGAACACAGGCGCATGATGGCAAGAAAATTCATGAGCCTATGATCATGCATATGCATGCACATACGCATATTGACACACACAGGCTTGAAATTTTGCATGGAAAACTATTCAATTTAATTTATTCCCTTTCGGATGGAAAACCTATGCTAGCATCTTGAACTCATCGATAAGGTATTACTACCTTTTGAGTTTGATAATTGTGCCAGTTGGCCTTACTAAACATATATGCTGCCATTATTAATACTTCTATAGGAAAAGTACAATGATGCATGATATTGCCTGAAGGCATTTAATTAAATACTTGAATACCTTCCTGAGGTTTGATAGAACAACATTTTAAATATATAAGTATTTAAGTGATTATATTTCCAAAAGTGAATATTTTATTAAAATTTTAAAAGAGGAAGTTATGTATGGTTTTCTGCCAAATTTATTGAGGTAAAGATTTAAATATTTAAAATATGTAATTATAATCCTGGCATTTGAAAGGAGGAGGTGGGGCCATCTTGAGTTGGAAGAATGAGTTATATCCTTATTGAATATAATTAAAACTTATATTGCCACCTTTCTTGCATGTATCACTGCAACAATCAAGATGTATCCTTCTTTTTAGCCACAAAGGTGGTGTAGTAGTTAGGAAAATATTGCATGGCTTTATCTCCCACTTATAAACTCATCCTTTGGTGTTATTTTTATTATTTATCAAAGTTCGATTTCCTTATTGTGGAGGAAGTTTGAGAAAATTTAGGAGGTTACTACAACCACCTTGCAACCATCCAACTTGTTTTTAGCAATTGTTTCTTTGGAAAAAACAAACTCATAATCTTGGCTAGGAGAAGAAGATTTGATGGTTTTTTTGGGAGGAAGAGAATAGTAGGTTGATATTAGAAGAGTTATCTTAAGCCACAAAATTGATATAAAAGAAGAATGCAGGCGTTTACAATAGGGGCTAAGTCTGAGCTAAGGAAAATCTAAAGTTCTTGCTTTCACATTACTCACTTTCAAAATTTCAAGTTCCAAAATTTCATACATAGAATGTACGACTCTTTGAGTAAATTATTTATGGGAAATAAGTGCTTCCTTGATAAAAGAAAATTCCATGAGAATATTGTAGCATGTGTTTACATTCTCTTAAACAGATATAACTATTTCTTACTCAAAATCTATTATGTACAGTATGATTGTGGTGTGCTTGAAGTAGCAAGTTGTTTATTATGTATTTGTTAGAGGAAATCCTTAGCTACAGCTTCTTGGCACCAAACCATCTTATTGGTTATTCTGGAAAGATCTTTTGTAGGCCAATGTTGTAGCATGAATTTAATTTTCCATTATTCTTCTAGCATGAAATGATAAGAAAAAAATAGGGTTAGAATGGAGCTTAACCATGAACAATGATATTAAAAGAATGGAAAGAATTAAAATACTAGAATGAACATGCAAATATTTAGACAATAAATAAAAGAGATTTTCAGTTAAAGGAAAATGAACTGTTATCGGTTGGTGCAAGAATTAATTTTTGGTTTATTTTTATATGCTACTAAGTATCTTGTCATGCATGCCATTTAGATGGTTAGTTTATATTAAGTGCAGTATGAGCACAGGAATTGTTTAGAGGGTTTAAAAAAGGTTTTTTCTTTGCCTTCTTGGTATAAAAACCCTTTTAAATTGCTTTACTAAGAGTTTTTTTTCTAAGCTTAACTGTTAGCCATGGGAGCCTTGATGGGTTTCGTAAAACCCTAGTCTTATGTATAATGGTCATATGTGGTAGGTAGTCAAGTAAGAGTTTTTTTCCTTGTAAAACCTAAATTAGGTCAAGAAATTTTTCCCTAGGATAGGTGTCCTTGTACGAGCAAAGGACAAAGAGAAGGTCTCTTGAATTCCCTAGGTTAGAAGATTTTTCCAAGTCAAGCAGGGTGGGTGAGTCTATACTGAAGTACAAAACTATGGCCATAGTAGGTGCAGGTGCCACTAACTACACTTTAGTACTCATAGCAACCTAGAAACCTAACTAACCAAAGTTTCTATCTTAATTGGAAGGTATCCTTAGTAGCATGGCAGAGTTAGATAGGTAGGGTTTACCACCAAAGCTCAGATGGCATTTTTAGATCATTTCCAACATTGCCTTTCATAAGAAGGGAAAGGCCCCTTCCAATTAGGAAGGTGTGTGGGAGGCTGCACAAGCTCGTGGTTGGCATAAAATAACTCAAATGATGTTTTCCCTCACATGCATATGGAAAGCCAAGTCTTGGAAGATACAGTATCTAGATGAGGACTTCTAATCTTTTACCTCTATAACTCTTCTTATAGTACTTGAATTTATGAATTTATCTTTTCTCATGTTCTTTAAATAGAATACTATCCTAATTGTTATTACAATAGCTAATGGTTAGCATCTTACCATGTTTCTTTTCAAAAAAATTACCCTAGTTTGAGTGAGATATCTTATTTGTTTTTAAGTTTAATAAATCTAGTTGTTACACTGTTCCACAAGAAAATCTTGTTTTGTGAAGAAAAAATGGTTTTCTAAATGATTCAATTCCATTGCATAGTACGGGTCTATAATCCAAAGGCTCTACACATCTTTTCCATTCCTTTATGAACACTACCTTTTTCACTAACTTTCAAGTCCATTATTCCAAGGCCCACCCAAGCTTCAACATTTTTAGGTTCTATCAAGTCCATTATTTGGAAGGAACTCATTTTGAAAGCCTTTTATGTTTCAAAATGTAACTAAAATTGTAGTTATATCATGAGTATCTCAACCAATAAAAAATTTATAGAACATTGCAACCTTTTGAAGACCCTTTAAAATATTAACTTATAGTAAACACATAGAGTTGAGAAAGATAGTGCTTCACTATTTATGGTTTATTTCTAGTTTAACATTGATGTAAAATAAATTAGTTAAAGCTAGAAGCCACTATCTTGAACTTCACCAAATTTTATCCCCTTAAGCCATCAAATTTTTTTTCCTAGGACCTTACTTCATAGATCCGCTTAAGCCATCCTATTACCCTAAACCCTAAACCCTAAACCCTAAACCTTAAACCCTAAACTCTAAATCCATCATTTTTTCCTAGGACCTTAATTCATAGATCCCCTTAAGCCATCCTATTACCCTAAACTATAAACCCTAAACTCTAAACCATAAACCCTAAAGCTATGATTTTGTCCTAGGACCTTAATTAAATTTGGTTGCCTTGGGAAATTTCACCAAATTTTATTCCCTTAAGCCATGTCATTTTGTCTTAGGACCTTAATTCATAGTTCCCCTTAAGCCATCCTACGAGGACCCCTTAAGCCATCATAATTTCTCCTAATTTAATGTAATTTTTAATGAGAATTTACATCACACTAATAGTTAGTTGTTTTCTTCATTTGTAACATACCTTAGATATAAATGAGGCTTACACATTTTTTCATTTGTATTCAATTAGGTCATTTTTATTGAATAGTTTAAGGGGATTTTTAAACATGTATCTTACATTTTAAAATTACAAATATAATGCAAGTTCACTTATATCTTGGAGATCATGGATCAATTCAATATTGATGATATCTATAATCCACCTCCATGCCCTCCATCTCCACCCCCTTCACCTCCACCTCCACCCACTCCACATCATAACCCCCCACCTCCACCACCTGAATCTGATGGTGCTTTCTTGCAAGAACGGATAATTGTGAATGTTAAATCCATTCAAGATTGAATCAACACTATTGGAAAATGTTGTTGATGCCACTAGGTCCATGGATTTGGTCTTAGATGAACATCAACAATGGCTAGAGGAGAGGAGAAAGTCCTATTCTGAAAAGGAAAACATAAAGAAATGAAGAGATGTTGTAGAGAGCCGCAAAACTTTATTAAGACAATAATCTTATTGAATTTTATTGAATAATTTTTCAATTCACACTAACAATGATAAAAAAATTATAAATAATTTGACCTTGGATGGCTATTTTATAAAGAATTTGGTTGGATGGATATTTTATAAAGAATTTGGTTGGATGGATATTTTATAAAGAATTTGGTTGGATGGATATTTTTAGTGATGAATTTATGAATTTGATTGGATGGATATTTTTAGTGATAAATTTATGAATTTGGTTAGATGGATATTTTTATTGATGAATTTATGAATTTGGTTGGATGGATATTTTTAGTGATGAATTTATGAATTTGGTTGGATAAATATTTTTAGTGGTGAATTTATGAATTTGGTTGGATGGATATTTTTTAGTGTTGAATTTATGAATATAATAGTATAATTTATGACTACTATCACAATGTTAAAGGGGATTAAACACTAAACCCTAAACCCTAAACCCTAAACCCTAAAGCCATCATTTTTTCCTAGGATAGTTAAGCCATAGACCTGCTTAAAAGTATACTTAAGACCTCTTAAAAACCATCATATATTATTAATTGCATCCTTTAAATGTACATTTTTTAAAATGCTATATATTTAACTTAATGAAATTTGGTTGCCTTGGGCAACTTCACCAAATTTTATCCCCTTAAGCCATCATTTTGTCCTAGGACCTTCATTCATAGATCCCCTTTTAAGCCATCCTATTATGACCCCTTAAGCCATCATAATTTCTCCTAATTTAATGTAATTTTTAATGAGATTTCACATCACATTAACATTTTTTTCATTTATATTGAATGGTTTAAAGGGATTTTCAAGAAAATGGTTTAAGGGGATTAAACTTTAAACCCTATACCCTAAATCCTAAAGCCATCATTTAGTCCTAGGATAGTTAAGCCATAGATCCCTTTAAAATATCACCAAATTTTATCCCCTTAAGCCATTGATTTCTCCTAGGACCTTAATTCATAGATCCCCTTAAATAGATATATTATGACCCCTTAAGCCATCATAATTTCTCTTGTTGGAAAAATGTAATTTTTAATGAGATTTCACATTGCATTAACAATTTTATTTTTTTTCATTTACATGCCTTAGACATAAATGAGCTTTTTGTGAATGTTTTAAGGTTTTTTTAGTATGTACATGTATTAAAATTACATAGTTATAGATCTTAAATTTTGAAATTTGTATGTACACATGGTAAAGTTGAATGATGTCTGCATGCATTATACATCCTTTTCTTATTTTAAATGTGTGTATCTTAGATTTTGAAATTTGCATGTACATGCTCAAGTTGAATCAATGTATGTATGTGTATGTATATGTATGTACATTCTTTTTTTTTTTTAAATCATGTACGTTTAAAATTTAACTATTTATGAACTTGTTTTTTAATTTTGTATAATTTAATGCAGATATATATATATATATATATATATATCATGGATCAATTCAATATTTATGGTATCATTAATCCACCTCCTTAACAACTTCCATTTCCACCACCTCCACCTCCAACCCTCCACCTCCACCTCCCCCTCCACCTCATAACATCCCACCTCCACCACTTGTAGGATCCAATGAGACTTGCTTGAGAGCACAAATCAATGAAAATTTTGCATCCATTCATAATCAAACCAATGTTATTCAAAATGAAGCATTGATCCCACCACATGTGAGGTTTTTTGCATCTGTGATGCAAAATGTTTTTGATGCCATCAGGTCAATTAATGTAGACTTAGATTGTAATCAATGATGGCGAGAGATGAGAGGATTTTATTTAGATGGTCTCTCCTATAAACAAATTTTGGATCTAAAAATAACAAAAATCCATCTAGCACCCTTTTTTTCTCGACCCTAACACTCACCAGCCCATTCTTGCAAATAAAAATAGAATATCCATGAGGTAATGTATACATCCTAAAATGACTACACATTTTTGGGAGTGATGATGGATGGTATTTGACCATCCACCACATGCTAATTTGGAGGTCCCTCTATACTTTTTGAGGAAACTATATGCAAATTTTGTTTTGGTTCAGAAGCCAAATTATTTTGATTTTAAATCATTTTAGGGTGTTGGTGGTGACATTCCCACAATAAAGGTTAGGAGCACGTGTTGATCCCTAATGCCTCGTGCATGCGCAACCTCTTGTTGCTCCTCTTACTCTTTCCATTCATACACCTATGCATCAACATGTGGTGATATATGTATTAGGATCTTTTAGTGTTCTCGTAGGAAACCTTGATGAGCATTCTTTTGTGATGGTGGTTAGGGAGCCTAGAGACCACAATGATGGAGGAGCATTCTATGGAGCTAGTTCTAGTACCACTCCATGAGTGTCGACACCCCATGTATATACTAGTTGCCATCAGCTATGTTATGGACCTGATTGGGCTATACCCAGTTCAATTAGACATGGATATTCTAGTGGATCATTTGGTTGCATCAGTTCATTCATAGAATTTCTTACTATAGAGCATCACCCTACAAAAAATGCGACATGGGTATAAATATGCATGTACATGTTGAATTTCTAAGAATTTTAATGAACATATATATCAAAAAAATTGCATTGTTTTAACGACCAAACTGTTTGGTGTAGATGACATTGAACATAGGGGAATCATCTACTCCTCGAGTACAAATGTCGACACCAGTGCAAGACGACAACCCTTATGGGGTATTTTGATTTCAATTGTTTAAATTATATATGAAATAACTTTTTAACTTGATTTTTTAATTTTTAATTTAAACATGAACATATGTTTTAAATATTTATGCTGGTTTAGGGGACTCAATCAACTTCCACGTCAATTCCACCTGAGGGGTTGTCGAGCACTCATCCATTGTCAAGCATCTCGCATTAGATGCAGGTACATTTATATTGTAAATTAATTAAAGTTACTATGCTTACAATTATGAATTTTGAATTCACTATATATAAAATATGCATGTACAAGTAAATATTATAAGTGTTATGTCTATATGTATGTCTAGGTTGATCAAGCAATGAGAATGGGGGTCAGAAACACATTTGATGTGGCGAAAACTCAAGATGCATCTAAATTTCAAGTTGTTTAAAAACGTTTCTACACAATGTGTGCACACTTGAATATATATATTTTAACTTAAAGTTTAAAAATTTGACCTTGTAGGACTTTGTTAGTGCCACTTTCTAGCTTGATGAGGTCACACCACCTCAACCGGGACATACAAAGTAGCAAGATATCATGGTAATTTAATTTTTTATTATATTTAAAGTCAATTACAAATTATACATTGTGAATAACTTAAATTAAATTTAAAATTAAATATATGCATTTATATACGCTAATACATGTTAAATTATTTTTCTTTTATAGCATGAGACACATCCTGTATCTGAGCATGTAGAGATAGGTCCTAGAACAAAGGGTGCACAACCTCTTACAGTACAATTTAAATATGATAAATTATAAATTAAATTGAATTAAATCATTTTGAATCGTAGACTTCCATCTAATTTCAACTTTCTTTCTCTTGTATATGTAGATTGTGTAACATAGGGTAATATCATGTTAGCAATGATTAAATGCATAAATAATAAACCTAAATAATCAAGAAAGAACAAAGGAGGAAACAACAAAACAAATGGAAATATCTCACCAAATGCCCTCAACCTCCATGAATCACCTTCCTTGCACCTTCTCTATTTGCTACAATAAGTGGAAGCCCTCATATTTTGTGTGAGAAACTTAAGTTTATGACATGACCTAGAAAGTGTTGAAGGATTTATTAAAGATTATGCAAGAGGAGATTGATCCTCCATGCAATAAGAAAATCTGCAAAAGACGATATTAGATAAAAAAGAAAAGAAGAGAAGAAGAAGAAGAATTAAGAGATATATTAAGAGAGATCCTGAAAATGAGAACAAGATTGTCATTTTATAGAAAATGCAATCTTGAATAGATGGACGAGATGAGAGATTGAGAAAATCCCCTAGAATCGATGGTTAAGATTCAAAATGACAACTCTCAATTAGGGTTAGGGTAAAAATCCCTAAATGTGTGGACAAGATTTAATTTAGGAAATTAAATCAATGGTGGAGAATAAATGTGACATTGAGATGAAATTAGTAAAAATCAAGAGATAAAGATTGAACAAGAGGATGTGATCAATTTATTTTAGAAATAACTTACTTTGTGGAGAGAAATGCTATTTTGAAATTAATATTTTAAATTAATTCCAAAATGGTGAATTCATGTGATAGTAAATAATAATAATTTAAAACTATTTACTTGGAAAGAGGGAAGTTGCCAATTTAAATAAAATGTTTTTATTTAAATTTAGAAAGAAAATCAATAAGACAATTTAATAATTAAAATTATTCAATTGTGGATGAAAATTAGAAAGTGGGTAATTTTAAATAAATGATTTTATTTAAAATTAGAAAGAAAGTTGGAGAGGATAATAATTAAATAAATAATAAGAATTTATTTAATTATGAGAAGACATAAATAATTAATGACGTATTAAATAAATAAGATCTATTTATTTAATAATCATGAGGAAGTAATAATCTAATAAATTTAAGAATTTATTTAATTATAGAGTGACACAAGCAATTAGCGACGTATTTAAATAATAAGTATAATTTATTTATTTAAATAGCCAGAAGGAATAATAGGCGTGAATTAATTAAATAATTAAAAATTATTTAATTAATAGTTGACATTGGACTATAGGACATAATTAATTGTTTTAATTATGTTGAGATGAAGCATGATATAAAAGAATGTGGTTTGCGGGTCTAGGCCATTTTTATGTGTCTACAGATTGATTTAGAGCATGCAAAGACAGGTCCAAGTACACCAAAGCATGTAGAGACAGGTCCAAGTGCACCATAGCATGTAGAGATAGGTCCAAGTGCACCAGAGCATGCATAGCAGTCTCACATGGTAATTTAATTTTATGATGAATTATAAATTAAACTGTCATTAAATCATTTTAATCCTCTTACATTTGATTTGATCTTTCTTTCTCTTGTACAAAGTGGTTTAGGTCATCTAGGTAGTCTGCGTAGTGTGAAGATGTCTCTTGATTATAGAGACGATATGAGTTAGATGATTTCATGGATTGTATTTGATTATTTCATGGACTACATATATTGTTTCTCATGGACTATATTTCATGGGTTGTATTTTGATGGACTTAATATATTGGTTTCATGGACTTAATATATTGTAAATCATGGACTTTATTATTGTTAAATAGTAGTTTACACATGTGCATTTATGCATTCTATGTGAAATTTTAATATGTAATTGATAGGAAATATTTGTACTTTACAAAAGATTCATAAGTAGGAGGTTTCTTCCACAGCATGTCAAATTATGATATTGCTATCAGGATTCAACCGTGTAGTTTTCGAGTCAAACTCATTCACCCATGATTCATGAGTAGTGGTTCACAAGAATCATGAATCATGGGTCAATGATTTTGACTCGAAAACTACACAGTTGAATCCTGATAGCAATATCATAATTTGACACGATGTGGAAGAAACCTCCTACTTATCAATTGATGAGCTAAATTGGCTCTATAATGAATGGTTCATAAGGCATAACACTTGCTAAAGGTTTTGCAAATGGGGTAGCAACCTAAGTGGGCTTAACCTTGGGGGAAACTCTGTGGTTAAGCACGCTGGAGCTAGAGCAATACTAGGATGGGTGACCTCCCGGGACAGACCAATGCTTCACCTCTATGAGCATCACCTAGATGCAATGAGTGCTAAGTGGACCATTCATTATCATGAGAGATAGTTTCTTGTGAACCACTACTCACGAATCATGGGTCAGTGAGTTTAACTCGAAAACTACATGGTTGAATCCTGATAGAAATATCATAAAAGATTCATAGTCAAGACATTAATAGGACATTAATGTGAAATTAAAGTTGAAATTAATAGGAAATTTCAATATTTGTACTTTACAAGTTTAGTGATTCATAGTCAAGGCGTTGACTAATGAAAGATGTATAAATGATATAATAAAGTATAAATAATTATAATTAAGCATATGAAATACTTCAAAGTACACGTCTCATATTTAATCACAATTGATATAATTAAGTAACTTAGAATTTAGGATGATTCATCATAGCAATCACTTTCCATACAATTTAAATAGTGTCAATGTTTATTTAATTCATGTCATAATAAGATGTCTTAAGGGGTCCTAATACAACATCTTAAGGGGATAAAAGAAGTTCTCAAAATTTGGTAAAGTTTCCCAAGGCAACCAAATTTAACAATAATATACATGATATTTAATGATTATACGATCAAATCTAAAGTTTCAAAGTAGAAAAAAATGCACTTTTAACAAACAAACTATATAAAAATATTGATTTTGATAAATAAAAGTGTAGAGTGTAATTGTGTGTGTACATGTATACAAATTTGTACAAAATGTGTAATTGTGTAATATGTATGTACATATATGTCAACTCAAAACAATGTTTACAATATTTGGCTACACCATCTCAAGAAAATATGAAACTTGTGTTTGGAATCTAGTAGGTCTTCATGCCATCTAATATCAAAATGATACAAGCAATATCAAAATCATCAAAACATGTATTTTAATTTATATAAAACTATCTATATGTACATGTGTACCTGTATTTAAAAGTATTCCACACATGTGTGTAGGTTGAATATTCATCCTCTCCTTTTTATTTCAAAGTATGAGATCAATGTGATGATGGCTTAAGGATACAAAAAAGGATAATAAATCAATTTTAACTATTAATGTACAAGCAATATCAATATATAATCAAAACACTTGTTTAAAAATAATTTAACTAATAATTACCTCTTTTTAACAAGTATTTCATGTTGTCTAAGTTGAATATAAATGGAATCTCCTTTTTGTCTCAAAGTATGTGATGATTTTTTCATGATGGCTTAAGGATATAAAAGGAAAATTTAAATCAATTTCAACCAATAACACACAAGCAATATCAAAACATGTATTTAATCTATTTAAAAGGACAATATAAAATTAAAACTATATTTACCTCCATTTATTTATTCCATTGTACCATCTGCATCCTCTCTTTATTCCAACACATCTATGATTGTCTCATTCTCTTCCATAGAAATTTTCCATAACTCTTTATTTGTAGGTCTTCCATGATACCTTGCTAGTTTTATATGTGTCACCACCACAAAATGTGAGTAGTGTATAATCTTCTTATGTGTTTCATAATCTCTGAATGCAGGCAGACCATTCTTCCTTATTAGGTATTTTCATAGCCAAGTGCCAACAACCACCACCAAACCTATACGATAATGTATGATAGCCATTGTTGATGGGTGTTTTTTCACCTTCTCAACACGAGCAGCACACAAGTATGCTAGCTCTCTTGAAAGACAACTTCCTACAACAAGGCGCAGAAAATTATCCCAAGGTCTCTTGGTTGTCAGGTTATGATAATTCTTGGAATAGTTCAATTGGTTGATGTGATTTGTTAGTAATCATAGGGTGGCCTTTATGGTTTACAAAGCATGAGAAGTTGGGTCTGCAAATGGAGTTTCAAAGTGATGGAAATGAATGAACAGTTGCTACAATTTATTGATAGCAATCTGGAACTCACTTTAATCACCAAGTTTGACATTGTGATGGTGCTTGGAACCCTACACTAACAAAGGACCAAAATAAATAGAAAAATTTGAAAGGGTTGAGAGAGTTGTTGAAAATATAAGCTATGAATGAATAGTAACAGTAGAGGTTGCTACAGTAGATAGACTTCCTAAACTAAATTTTGCTTGACCAAGAGAAACCTGCAGCTACACAAAATTAGTGCAATATTCTAAGGTCTGCTAATTTTCAGATTGTGCATCCACTTCATGAACATACAATTGAACTAGGTTGCAGCATGTAAGTTAGCTCAAACTAGCTTTACAAATTGATTCATCATCAACAAATCACAAAAAGAATCAATTGGAAGTGCATTAAATACTATAACAACCAACACCATTAAAGACATTCAAGAAAGTACAAGCTAAAACTAATATGGAAGTTGAACCATGCATGCATAATGAACAAACTCAAAAGAAACACTCATAAAACAATGCAATGCTTCTCTCTATTGCTACAAAATTCCCTTTACACCAATTCTCCAACACTTACAAATGAGGAGCAAGCCCCTTTTTATAGTTTTCCAAAATGGGAATGAATGGCCTGGATTAATTTAAAATGTGTGTTCTAGATTTGTTATAGATTAGGGTTTCACCTACCCCCAATATTTCATAATGTAAAATAGACTATTTTTTCTTCTTCCCTATTTTGTCTTGTAGCATGTTTTATCTTTTAGTTGTTGTAGTTGTTTTTTCCTCTAGCTATCTCCTTTGTTGTGGCTGAAAACCATCAAATTTTGCCCTCTATCTAATGTATTTGTAGCATTCTTCATTAAATATTGTTGTAGATTTGTGTCACTGAGAAGGAGATATGTTGCTCTTGATCCTAGTGGACAGCTCTTGACATATCATGATCGTTTGATGAAAGATAAAATAGCTCCTTCTCGCCACCCTTTGCAGTTTTTTCACTAACTTCTTTGACATAGGTCTCCTCCCAATGCCAACTTTGTTGATGGGTGCTAGGAGGAGAGTAAAGCATAAAATGAATGGTGATGAGAGCGACGTTCTTTTTCCTTGTTCATCTTTCTCAATGGGCCTCCTGACGAACCTATAGTAGATTCCATAAATCTTGCATACACGAAGTGCAATAAGTGGTTTCATATGTAAATCAAGGAAAATGTCAGTCAAATCCTACAAACTCATTGTTAGATCCATCCATGCATCATTAAAAGATCATAATACTCATCATTGTTCCATGTTTGGAGCTCATTTGGACCATAAACATAAATGTAGGCTCATGGGTGTGGGTTTCCCCTAGGCCGAAAGCCATTCAGGGTAGCTAGGAGTAGGATAGCATTGAGGCCACAGAGACCCATAGGCAGTCACCCATAGCAAAATTTTCAGACGGTGAACTTAGCGATCAAATTCCATGTGAGGCCCTTTGGCATGTGCATAAATCAATTATAAGGCACTTGAAGTTACCAGATTAAGCTTGATGCATTTGTGGGTTGGAGGCATGCAGGTGTAGGAATGTCGAAAGATGTTTGGAGTCTCCACTGTTAAGCAAAAAAAATCAAAGCACGAGGACCCGCAAGGAAAATCTTGCACTGCGAGACTTGTGGGTGCCTCAAATGTTAAGGGTTATGTGCAAAAGTTTGACAAATTTAGGAGACACATGAGGGAGCTACTAGGCTGCCATCCTATGTTCATCATTAGGAACAACATTGGAGGGACAAAGGTCCATAGGTGGCGGTCCTCTTAGGCAGACCCACAATGAGTCCATAGACTTAATCTTTACCGAGATGAAATTCAAAAGAGCAAAGGGAAACCACCCTTGTGGGATCCGCAGTGTGGATGGAAGTGGATGCCTAGATGCTAGGGAACAACAATGGAGGAGGGGTGACCCACAAAGGAATTCTCATGGATTGTGACAGAGGGACAATGGCCCACAAAGGAATTCCTATGGATGGCAACAAAGGGATAGCAGCCCGCAAAGGAATTCCCGCGGATGGTGACGAAGGGACAGCGACTCACAAAGGAATTCTCGCAACTTCACAAAACTTAGTAAATTTGAGATTTTTCAATTTTAGCACGTGGGAAAAGGGGTAGAAAGAGTGCTAAGACATATTTCCTTAAGATTTGACTCATTTCAAAAATGTGGAAATTTGGAATGCAAAATTCAGAGGGTCTAACACCCTTTACAACGACATTTCTCAAACAAACTTTCGCGGACAGACTTTCATGAGCGAACTTCTATAGTGAAATTCCCGCAATGTCTAAACACATGGAAAAATTGATGCAAACCCCTTTAGGCATGTGAAGACATTCATTTTATGGGCCCTAAATGATGAAAACTTGAAGTTACCACCCTTTTTGGAAATGCAGAGATTTGGAAGGGGGAAGCTGGAGGGTCTGTCGCCCTTAAAAATAGAAATCCACACAGGGAAACCTATACACAGTGACCCACAAGGAAATTCCCACAAACAATGATAGAGGGATGGTAGCTCGCAAATAAATTCCTGTGGACAGAAACGAAGGGATGGTGGCTCGCAAATAAATTATCGCAGAGGGCGACAAAGGGACGCCAACCCACAAAGGAATTCTCGTGGACTGTGATGGAGGGACGATGACAGAGGGACATCGACCTATAGAGAAATTTTTGTAACTTCCCAAAACTTAAGGAAACCTTGGAAGTTCACTTAGGCATCATGAAACCATCCCAAATCCATAGGAAACTTGTCCCCAAAGTCAAAAATGAAGGCAAAAGAAAAGCAAGCAAGCAGGAACCAAGTCAGCAAGAGCAAGGAAAAAAAAAAAAGGAGGTCCCTACCTTGGATGGGGCATGTGTGCAAAACATGCACAACAAATGGTGACTCACTAGGGAAATTCTTCGGAGCATTTCGACGACAAACTGGAATCATGAACCCAGAATCTCTGGTTTCGACCTTCACGCTAGGGAAAACAAACCAGGCACTCGACCAAAGGATCAAAACCACTAGTCAACCCAACCCTTAGTATGTTGGAAATCCAAGTGTATGAAAATGCATTCATTCCCATCCTTAAGTCACTTACAAGAACCTAAGCTATGTCAAGTTTATCTATGTAATTGATTCTAACTTCAAAAGCATCCTGTACATTTCATCGCTACGAGTCAGGCATCCATAGCCCTAACGAGTTTGTCATTGTGATTCTCTCAAACTTCTCTAGTATCGACCAGGAATCCATAAACCTAGTAGAGTTATTCATATCCTCCTAAAATTTGAATTTTCTTTCTTTTGATTTTCATCATTTTTCTTTCTTTCTTTTGATCATTTCTTTTAATTTTTCTTTTCTCTTCTTTCTTTTTCATTTCAACCCGCAGGCAATGAAGCTCACACTCAGGGCCGAGAATCACAATGGCGTGAAAGAAAAATTTTAGATTTTTCACTTAATTAGACTTCACAAAGGCCCTACAGCAACCTCTAGATTCTTAAAGTGTGAAAGAGATATAAGATTTTCAAAATACACCAAAATTAGACCAACCAAAGACTTATCCCCTTTTAACCAAACATCCAGGTCGCACACCACTAACAAAAGAGCCTCACTGTCCACTCTAAAAACTTGATTATATTTTTTCGAAGAAATACATAGAGTAATCCCCAGACAAAAAAAGGGTTGTTGTGCACAAAAACATAACCAACCAACAGCAGAGGGACCTTGAGAAAAGTATCAACAAAGCGAAAGCGAACGGAAATAAAAACACCTAAAATAACCAAAACGGGAAAGTGAAATCAACAGCAAAGAAACTACTCTAAAGCACACTAACCTATGACAAACCAAATAATCTAAGGAAAGCAGGAAAGCGAGATATGAACACAAAAGACCTACACTACCAAAAATGAACTATGTACAAAGATGTTTACAAAGAACCACGTTCAAGAAAGGAAAACTGATGGTGGCACCCATTGGATTTCGTAATGCATGTATAAGAAAAAGGGCAATCATTATAGTTCTAAGCCATGCAAACTCATTCTTATATTCAAAAAAATGAAGCTCGATGTTGCAACATTCAAATTCAATAACAAACTTAGAAAGAAATAGTAGCTAAGGTGACTCATTAAACCCATGGTCAATCCATAAACATGTTTGTCTCCCCTCATTCCCAAAATCAAAATGATAAACACAACTATAGGTATTCATAGGAGCAAGGAAAGACAAAACCTAGATGTCGCCATGTGAAGGTGGAAATGTTTGACAGTCGAGAGTGAGCACTGTATTGTCAGTCGTTGTGTTGTCAGCCTCGGGTGGATGGTGTAGCATCCCCCTTACATTACAAATCTACATATCATAATCAAATTGATCAAGCAATACACATTGTGAAGAAAATTTCTCAAATGCATGAAACCTTGTACCTGATCTCAGGTTGGCACAAGGCTAGGAGAACGAGGTAGCAAACACCTCTTCCAAGTTACCAGTGGGACCCACAGCCTCTATCGATTGTTCTTCAAGGAGATACACACTATCATGTTGATCCTTTGTAGTGCATGGCTCTGTTGAATTATTGTCTTCAAAAGGAAACATATTATCCCATCTCATTTCCCTCATGTTGACTTCAATGTGTGTGTGGTTCATGTCATAAAAATATGTCATGGATGAATTTGTTCTGTCACAACTCTTGGAATGCATAAGAGGGTCAGCAACAGACAAGGAGGAAAGACCTCCAGTCGTAGCTCATAGTTGGTAAGGCATATAATTTTCATGGGTAGCTACCAGGACATCCTCACGTTGGTCCTCTTCTCCTTGTAATTCATATGTTGCATCAGGATATTCATTCATTTCCTCTTGTTCACTGTCACTATAGATGGAGAAGGAGTCCCTCTCCTAGTTTGGGAGCTCTAATGTTTCACCATTTGGGGCTCAGGTGATATTTCTACATCATTGCCATCTTCTGAAATGTACTCCTCCTCAGTGTCGTTATACCTTTTTGGAAAAACTCCAAGTGGGAAGAAATCAGCAAGGGACACTGGCTCATCAAGGGGACCAAAATTTACTATGTGATTTTCCTCCAAGGATTCCCCATAAAGCCTATTATTCATGGTGTATGAATACCCTTCAAGAGGAAAAGGTTCTTGATGATCAATGGACAACCTTCCCATTTGCTCTGCTTCATCATTTGGAGGTTCGAGACTATGTTGTTACTCTTTTGTTTTTGTCCCAACATCTTCTTGGGAGTTTCCCTCAGCTAAGTTGTCACTTGGATCTATTTTGTGGACGTCTAGCTCAAACCTTGAAACAACTGCAGGAAGTTGTGAACTCGGTTGCTCCACTTGTTCTTTAACTTGCTTGATGGCCTCTTGACATAACTCGCACATGAATTTTGAGTGTGCTAAATCATGGAGCCTACACCAACCTGGCAACAACAACACCTCCAAATCTACTTGGTTTTTTAGCTCTTACCAATCCCTCATGAGTCTTGTGACTATTTCATCATATCTTTCCATTATCGGATCCTCATCAGCAATTAGGAAGGAAGTTTGATAGTAGATAGTCACGGCCTGTGGTTGTTCCTACTCCTTTGAATCCTCATTTTCAGATGCTTGATAACTACCATTTATGAAGTTAAGGTCTTCTAATATTATTTCTCTTATTCTTTCATCATCATTGTTTTTATGCCCCAAGGCTTTCAACCTCTTTTTCTCTCTGATTTTCAACATCTACATTGGTTGTCCTAGCATATGTTATTGTGAACTTTGTTAATTCATCTTCAATTTCCAACTATTCTTCTTCTTGAGTGAATTATTGCTCTTTGTCTATGGAGAAAATATCCTATAATCCCTTTCCAAATGAACTTTCATCAAGGCTCCCTGTTGTCCTTAGGAATCCTACTCCTTCCTTTTGATTTTCAACATCTATGTCTGCTACCCGAGCACTTGATTCTACAAAATTTCTTAATTTAGCTTCATTGTGTTGTCCTCCAAATGTTGATAGTTCTCCCGCCTCAGTGGATGACCTCTCCTTATTGGGATTTGGCTGCTCTAACTTGTCTAAATAGATCTTGACTTGGGAAATAATGTTTGCACATGATGGACAAGTAAATTGTGAGTGAAGTGCATTATGGGATCTGCACCAACTAGACATCAGTATCTCCTCTAGTATTAGTCTATCCTTGCTAACCAAGTGTTCTTGGATCAACTCTTTGAAGGGCTTGGCTGCCATGTCAATCAATTCTTCTTTTGGGTCTGATGGAGCCAAGGGTTGGTATATTTTCCAAAAGGAAATTTCTCCCTGCAAGAACATTTCAATTCTTCCCAAGAATGTTAGACATTCCAATTCTTTGTGTCTATGAGTGTCATGGATTATGCATTTTTCAGCTAATGAAAATTGTTGCAATGGCCTCCTCAATCTCCTATTTAAATCTTCTTGCAGTTGAGTGATGTTAATTTGCAAATGCTACTCCATCTTGGCTCAGATGTTGCCTTGTCTTCAATTTTTTTATTTTAAAATTCAAGCATGTAATGAGATCTTCTCTATCTCAGATTTTACTTGAAATTACTTTTCAACTTCCAAATTTTAGTTTTGTAGCCTCAAGCTCAGTCATGCCCTCCTTCTAGCACCAGCTCTATTGATGGGTTTTTTTGCACCTTCTCAACACAGCTAGCACACAAGTAATGCTACCTCTCTTGAAAGACAACTTCCTACAACAAGTTGCAGAAAATTATCCCAAGGTCTCTCGGGTGTCAGGTCATGACAATGCTTGGAATAGTTCAATTCGTTGATGTGATTTGTTGGTAATTACAAGGTGGCATTTATGGTTTACAAAGCATGGGAATTTGGGTCTGCAAATGGAGTTTCAAAGTACTGGAAAAGAATGAATAGTTGCTGAAATTTCTTGACAGTAGTCTCAAATTCACTTTAATCACCAAGTTTGACATTGTGATGGTGCTTGGAATCCTACACTAACAAAGGACCAAAATAAATAGAAAAAGTTGAAAGGGTTGAGAGACTTGTTGAAAATCTAAGCTATGAATGAATAGTAACAATAGAGGTTGCTACTGTAGATAGACTTCCTAAACTAAATTTTGCTTGACCAAGAGAAACCTGCAGCTACACAAAATCAGTGCAGTCTTCTAAGGGCTGCTAATTTTTAGATTGTGCATCCACTTCATGAACATACAATTGAACTAGGTTGCAGCAAGTAAGTTAGCTCAAACTAGCTTTACAAAGTGAATCATCATCAACAAATCACATAAAGAATCAACTGGAAGTGTATTAAATACTGTAACAACCAACACCATTAAAGAAATTCAAAAAACTAAAAGCTAAAATTAATTTGGAAGTTGAACCATGCATGCATAATGAATAAAATCAAAAGAAACACCCATAAAACAATGCAATGCTTCTCTCTATTGCTACAAAATTCCCTTTACACCAGTTCTCCAACACTTACAAATGAGGAGCAAGCCCCTATTTATAGTTTTCCAAAAGGGGAATGAATGGCCAGGATTAATTTACAATGTGTGGTCTAGATTTGTTATAGATTAGGGTTTCACCTACCCCCAAAATTTCATAATGTAAAATAGACTATTTTGTCTTCTTCCATGTTTTGTCTTGTAGCATGTTTTGTCCTCTAGTTATCTCCTTTGTTGTGGTTGAAAACCATCAAAGTTTTCCCTCTATCTAATGTATTTGCACCAGTCTTCATTGAATCTTGTTGTCGATTTGTGTCATTGAGAAGGAGATATGTTGCTCTTGATCCGAGTGGACAGCTCCTGACAGATCATGATCGTTTGATGAAAGATAAAATAGCTTCTTCTCACCACCCTTTGCAGTTTTGTTATTGACTTCCTTGACATAGGCCTCCTCCCAATGCCAGCTCTGTTGTTGGGTGCTAGGAGGAGAGGCGAGCATAACATGAATGGTGATGGGAGCCATGTTCCTTTTCCTTCTTCAACTTTCTTAATGGGCCTCCCCGATGGACCCGCAGTAGGTTCCATAAATCGTGCATACATGAAGTGGAGTAAGTGATTTCATACATAAATCAAGGAAAATTTTAGTCAAATCCTACAAACTCATTGTTAGATCCATCCATGCATCATAAGAAGATCATAATACTCATCATCATTCCACGTTTGGAGCTCATTTGGACCATAAACATAAATTTGGGTTTAGGGGTGCAGGTTTCCCCTAGGCCAAAAGTCGTTCAAAGTAGCTAGGAGCAAGACGGCGTTGAGGCCATGAAGACGCACAAGAAATCACCCGCAACAAAAAAAATTCATTGTGAACTTAGCAATCAAATTCCATGTGAGGTGCTTTGGCACGTGCATAAATCAATTGTAAGGCACTTGAAGTTACCAGATTAAGCTTGATGCATTTGTGGGTCTGAGGCATGCAGGTGTAGGAAGGTCTAAGGATGTTTGGAGTCTTCGTTGTTAAGCAATGAAATTCAGAGTATGATGATCCGCAAGCAAAATTCTGCATTGCAGGACCCACGAGTGCCTTAGATGTTAAGGGTGATGTGCGAAAGTTTGACCAATTTAGGAGATGTGGGAGGGAGCTATCAGATTGCCATTGTATGTTCATCATTAGGAATGGAATTGGAGGTGTTGTGGTATGCAAGCGGTGGTCTTCTTAGGCAGACCTGCAACGAGCCCATAGACTTAAGCTTTGTCAAGATGGGATTCAAAAGAACAAAGGGAAACCACCCTTATGGGATCCACAATGCAGACAAAAGTGGGTGCTTGGATGCTAGGGAACGACAACAGAGGATGGGCAACCCACAAAGGAATTCCTATGGATGGTGACGGAGGGACGATGGCCTACAAAGGAATTCTCGCAAATGGTGACGGAGGGACAGCGACCCACAAAGGCATTATCATAGAGGGCGACAAAGGGATGGCGGTCCGCAAAGGAATTCCCACAACTTAACAAAACTTATTAAATTTGAGATTTTTCAATTTTAGCACATGGGAAAAGGGGTAGAAAGAGTGTTAAGACATATTTCCTTAAGATTTGACTCATTTTTAAAAATGCGGGTATTTGGAATGCAGAAGTCGGAGGGTATGTTGCCCTTTACAATGGAATTTCTCAAACGGACTTCTGTGGATGGACTTTTGTGAGCGGACTTTTGTAGATGGACTTCCGCGAGAGAACTTCTACAATGAAATTTCCACAATGTCTAAACACATGGTAAATTTGATGTAAACCCCTATAGGCATGTGAAGACATTCATTTTATGGGCCCTAATTGATGAAAACTTAAAGTTACCACCCTTTTTGGAAATGTAGAGATTTGGAAGGGGGAAGTCGGAGGGTCAGCCACCCTTAAAAATGACAATCCACACACAGAAACCTGCACACAGTGAATCCCAAGGAAATTCTCACGAATGATAGTGGAGGGATGACGGCTCACAATGAAATCCTCGTGGATGGTGATGGAAGGATGGTGGCCCGCAAAGAAATTCTCGTGGATGGTGACGGAGGGACGACCACCAGCAAAGGAATTCCTACGAATGGAGACGGAGGGACGATGACCGGCAAAGGAATTCTCATGAACAATGACGGAGGGACGGCGACCTGCAGAGAAATTTTTGTAACTTCCTGAAACTTGACAAAACCTTGGAATTTCACTTATGCATCATGAAAAAATCCCAAATCCATAGGCAAGTTGTCTCCAAAGTAAAAAATGAAGGCAAAAGCGAATCAAGCAAGAACCAAGTCAGGAGAAACAAGGCAAAAGTGTTAAAAAAGGGGTTCCCTGCCTTCAGTGAGGTGTGTGTGCAAAACATGCACAATAGCCATAATCAAAGAAGTTCTCAAAATTTTCTTAAGAGGATCAAAGAAGTTCTCAAAATTTTCTTAAGGGGATCAGAGACATGTTATCAAAATTTGCTTAGGGGGATGTCTTAAGGGGATCACCATACCTATTAGATAATGATAGCCATCATCATATTCTTGAGGTGTTGTTAACTTATGTTTAGTCTCCACACAATGAACCAACCAATATTTTGTTTCCTCTTCATTCCCCTTAGGTGCAACAAAAGCATACACATGTCCTGCAAACAAAATTTGGTTTAATAACTTACACATGTCCATATAATATGACCAATCTACATAAATCCATTCATATGTATATAAATAAATAAAAGTATTGCAAAATAGTAATAAAGTGAAATAAATTGAATTAAATTACCTTCTTTTACAAGGTTTGAAACATGTTCATAGTCGTCTGACACAAACACTTGATCACTATCTCCAATTGTTGTTTCATATTGATCATGTGCTTGTGTAGGTGTCAATGATCTTTGCTTCCACTCTTCAACCCATTCTGTATTTTCACATGCTTCTCAATCTCCTGAACTATAAAACTAACAAAAAAATGCAAGCTCCCTTGTCCATATAGTCCACGTGCTTTCATTCAAACTCTTAAATGAATTCCATTTAGTAGATCCATTGATTGTTTCGCAATCAAGTCTAGGTAGAATGTTATCTTCTTCAACCAACCAAAAGAATTGATGAAATATAGAGTACTCACTTGAACTAGGTGTAAATAATCTTGTATTTCACCAATCCATAATCCCTCATGCATCTTTAAATTTTACTTCATCCTAAAATTTCAATTGTTCTCTAGCAAGAATTATTTTAACACATGCACCTGCTCCATCATGTTCTCCTTTACCATGTCTAGCTTAAAAAAAAGTCTACATATGTTGGACATTATGTTCCTTGTGAACCCTACTTAGCCAATAGAACATTTGAGCATTCTTGAATTGTCTTGTACAATTATTTGACCATATGAGATGTTATGTCATATGGATTCCTCTTTCTCTTAAATTTGTATAAAATATATTCAATTGGTATTTAACAAACTTTGACGAGTTTAATCAGTTTTCACTCAAATAGAAATGATACTCCCTCAAAAAAATTATATCATCCTCTGTGCTATCATCTACATGTCTATAAACAATATGAACAAACATAGCCACTTGCACTGAATTGTAATATTGTGATTGAATTTCCTCTTGCAGAGCTAGAGTATAGTTTTCCACAAAATCAACCACTGATAGTATAGTACCACCTAGAAATGTGTTTCTACATGCACGAAATTGGTCATCAAGCCATCAAGCATGTTGAGAGTGCTTAACATATTTTGGTACAATCTTACTCTTAAATTATGATATGAATGCATGTACACTAACTTTTTTTGTAATTAAATCACAACGATTTCCAATTTTTCCATCTTTTAAAGAATAGTCAACATTCTTAAATCTTTTAACATCCACTAATTGTTGTCCAAAATCATTATCAACACTTTCATGCATACAAACTCTTAAGAATGAAACATTGCCACAACTAGTGCATTGTCTAAAAATACATGAACTTAAATAAAATAATTTCCCATTAGATCTTTAACAAAATAAACTTGATATAAACTCCCTTATTGTTTCAGGTGGCATATTAATACCACATTTTGCATAATCATGTTAGTATGTAAAGTAAAATGTATATATCAAAAAAAATCATTAAAATAATGAAATTGAACATGCATTTTACAACAACAAGATATTTGTTTCTTATTAATTTTTACATACCAAGTTTTATATTTTTCAAAATACCTTTGACTTATTTTAATATTACTAGGTAGCACTAAATCACCACAAAAATTTCTATAAAATTTAATTTGCATTGTATATAATAGGTGTTCTGGATTAGGATCATGAACTTTGAACCCCACTCTTAATTTTAAAACATCTCTAGCATTAGATGACACCCTAGTATTATCATGCCAATATTTTTCAATCAAATATTTAATTTCAACATTCAATTTCATGTTAGACCTCGGGAGTCAACCATTAAAACTCCAACATTGGTTGATTGGATAATTTTCTATACTTTCTCTTCTCTTTTCCACTCTTAGCAATGTTTTAGGATGTATTTTTTGAATTTCACTAATATTGCTTACCATTCTTTTATTCAAAGGTTTTTTATTAACTATAATAGTTGTTATAGCTTTTCTTGTTGCATTCTTATCTTTAGATCAGCTATTTTTTCCAATAGACTCAATGGCACTAGAAATAGTAGACATAGCATGTTTTAGTGATTGATCTTTTCTTCTTGGTTTAACAAAAATGCCTAACATTTTCATTACTTTGAATCTCATTTTCCACATTCTCATCAATTGCATCATTAGTTGACGTTGAAATGAAATATTTTTACAATAAAATAATTCTTTGTATAATCTGTTGGCATGCGTTCTTATTTGTCTCCAAGAAATCTTACTAGGAAGATTATCCAAAACATCACTTTCAATTTTTTTAAAAAATATTTTCATTTTCAACATCACATCCTAGATTTTCATTTTCAACTTCAACTTCAAAACGATTTTCATTTTCATAAAAAAAAATGGTTTTCATTTTCACTTTCATCAAAAGGATTTTCATTTTCATTTTCAATAACAAAATGATTTTCATTTTCATTTTCAACAACAAAACAATTTTCATCTTCATTTTCAACAACAAAATGATTTTCATTTTCAATTTAATTTTCAACAATTTGTATAAAATCTTCTTCTCTACGAATATTATCAATGTCAACATCCTTAAATCCAACATCTTCTAAAATTTCTACAAACAAAGTTTCCATTTCACTCAAAGGTGGATTTAAAGATGTACCTAGATTTGTGACTATTGAAACATTCTCCATAGCATTGAAAGGGGGCTTTGAAGACATACCAGGACTAGTTTGTATAATCATATTATTTTTGAAGTTAACCTCTTGCAAATTAGCATCGTCTACAACCATGGTCTCCTCAATGTTTTTATCTTCAATAGTTGTGGAATTGGATGCTTCAACATTATTCATTGATGGAATCCTCATTCTTCTATCTCTTTGCATTTTTGCCTCTTTCTCTCTCTTTTCTTCAATTTCTTTAGGGGTCAATACCTTCCTATATTTCCTCTTATTATGAGCTTGTGAACCCATGATTATAAAATTATCAAACACAAATGAATGTCAATAGTGAAATTCTTCCTCTTTTGTTCCACCTTCAAATGAGTAGAAAATGAACACAATTCCACTCAAAAAATTGTTCCAATGATGCCTCCTTTCAAAAATTCAATTTAAAGTGCAAGTTGAAGACCTATAAAGATAAAAATTGATAGAAACTAGGTGAAATTGTTGCAGTTGGCCGTACATGTCAAGTTGGAGAATTTATAGTAACATTTTTCCAATAAATATAAAAAAATTGTCAAAAAAGAAACGGGATCCCGTTTTATAATTGGGATCCCATAGTAAACAGGATCTTGTTTATGAAACGAGATCTCATTTTATAGTCGGGACCCTATAGTAAATGGAATCCTATTTCGTTTTCAACAATCTAAATAATAAATAAAAATAAATGGGATCTATCGATTTACAAAACGGGATCCCGTTTCTTAAAATTCAAATTTTTGGTTGGGTTTTTGGCTTGTTTTTCAGTTTGGGAAAAGGCTTGGGGACCCAAACCTAAGCTTTGGACCTGGTTTGACTTGTAACTTGAAGGTCATCTCAATGTCACAAGAAAATGGTGACTTTGGACATATGTCTAAAGACCATTTTTGCAAAAAAAAATGATGAAATTAAAACCCATTATAGATGAGACAGTGCAGATTCCAAATATCTAATTTTCTTACAATTGAATTATTTTTTTCTATTTTTCAATTAATTTTTGATGAAACTAGTCCATAAACTTGAAATATCAGGGTTTTTAGTATTTCAATAACTTTTTATTAGAATATTGTTTTGTAATACGAATTGCACGAAAACATATTTCAGACAATTATTTTCAATTTGAAAAAAAAATCAAAAAATGATAATTTTAGGTCATCTTATGTGTGTACATGATTTTTCAAAATTACAAATATGGCCAATAAAAATTTAACAAAAAAAATATTCAATAAAAAATTACAAAAAAATATAGAAAACATGCTTTAGTGAGTTACAAATATTTTTTCAAATGGATTTAGAAAAATATGATTATTTAGGTCAAAATATGGATGGCGTACACGTGCATGGTATGGTAAAAAAAAGTGACTTTTAAATAGTGATTTTTAGAAACACCTATTGGAAATCAATTTGTATCATCTGGGCGTTGAAATAAATTACATATTTGGAAACTAGACTCTGAGTACTACATTTTATGATTTTTGACTTTTTTCAAGATTCCATCTCTAAGTGCTTCAAATTTCAAGGTCAAATGTGACAAATTCTGAAAATTAGGGAAAACACCCACTTTTTGGCCAAGAAGTGGACTCAACTTCTTACCAACACCCTTAGGGCTCCTTTAGTTAATTGAGCTTAATTTTCCTTGATTGGCCCCTTAATTCACTTACCAAGCCTATTTTAATTATATTTTCCAAATAGGAAACCCAACATTCATTACTGCCTTAACACTTTACCTTGAGCTTGATGCATGTCCTAGGTTTAGGGACCTAGGACCCATTCACCCATGGGTGAATGGGTTCTCCCTTAGACCTAAGACCTATATTCAAATTTTGTTTTAATGATATTTTAATGTTTTCAAATCTATATTCAAATGTTGACTTATGATATTTGAATTTTGAGAAATTAAGGATGCATATCTATAAATATAGATTTTCAAATGTTCAATTACAAGAGCTAAAGTGGTGATCAAAGGCATTCAAGAGCATATTTATTAAAGATTTATTGTAGTAATCAAGATCCAATTGTCATGTCAAAGTCTTCTTGCATCATGCATGTTATTGGAGCTAATATGGTGATGTAGGTTTCATGATCCATTCAAGTATTCAAAGTTATTATTTCAAGCAAGATTCAAGTGTCAAGATCCACATCCATTGAATCCATTTCATGCAACTTGAAAATTTACATTCAAAGGTTTATGCAAGGGTTTGTTGAGTGGTAACATTGCTTTGTTCATTCTTCATTCCCTCTTTCATGTTTCATTTCATTTCATAGTATAATTACCAAAACAGGGTTTGACCAAGGCAAACCCCCATTCACCAAAAAAAAAAATTTCCCTCTTGATTTGTGTTTGTAAATTTAGGTGGAAGAAATATTGAGGATCCTTTGAAGAGAAAAATTGAAGAAGTTGTCAAAGTTGCAAAATTTGTCGTCTCACGAAAACTCACAAAATTTATTTTCGGTTCTCCAAACCTAGAACCTGGACAAATTGGAAGATTCAGATTTGTAACAGAGGCTCCCAAAAGTTGCAAAAAAACCCTAACCCAGGACCCATTTTCCCCTGGGTGAATGAGTCCTAGATCAACTTCAAAAACTATCTTTTGGTGGTTGGTACATTCAAATCTGCCCCTCTCTAATCTAAAATCTATTTTATGGTTTTTTCATAATTAAGTTTAATCTTGCTATTCCAAGTGTTAGATTGCATTTTGGTGTTAGTTTACTAGTTTTATTTTTTCTCTCCAAATTTTTGTTTGACGTTGACCCCCATCCTAACACAAAAAGAAAATCTAAAGATTCACACCTTGAGTTGACTCACTTAAGGGTTGTAAGGAAATTATTTGTGTGGATCTCATTTCCTAATGAAATTGAGGAAGATAGGTCCATCATAACCATTTCTATTGATGCAAACCTATTTTTCTGTGTTTCATATGTATAAGTGTAGTTTTCAAAAAAAATAGTTTAATTATTATTTATATTTATATTTATATTTTTACTAAAAGTAGGTTATCAACACCAAAATATAAGGTTAATTATCTTGTCAAGAAAAAATATTTATATTTATTAAAAATGAAAAAAAAGATGATGCACTATATAAAATATTTTATATCAATATGGTATAATCATTTTTTATTTTGGATAAATAGTTAAGATAGAAAGTGACGTCCAATGGAAACAATTATGTTTTCAATACACAAGCATTCTAATATTTATTTTAAAAAAATTATTTATCAAAATAGGGAAAGAATATATCCATGCACTGAAGTTTCATGTTATAAATACACCCAAAAAAATTGAAGGAAAAAAATAAAATTTACAACATAAAGAGCAACGCTCCATTTAACTTCATTTTTCAACATTTTATCAACAACTAAATTATAGTTTCAATTATATAAGAAATATATTCAAATATTTTTTTTATTTTTTCAAAAAAAAAAACATAATTTAGACATTCAATTTATATATTTATTAGTTGACATCATTTCAAAATTCAAAAAATATATTTCACATTATAATAATCATCCCTAAACCATCTATAACCTTCCCAAAATTTCACTAATCATCCTACAACACCTCAAAACATTCCCAAAACCATCAACCAAACATATCTAACCACTATCCTCCATATTCATTATCAACCTATGAACGAAACCAAAGGATTGAATATCTTGAACATCATTTGAAAGAGCTTAAAAAATATCTAGAATCTTGACATTCGAATGAAGTGATGCAATCATCTCATAAGCCTTTATCACCACCCAAAACTACATCATCCAAGTTCAATGTCCATGACTTTCTGTAAAGGATAAATTAGAAACCCAAATCTAAGTCCTCAAACACAAATTATATTGTGCAATCCTACCATTTCATGCAACTATCTTCATCCCCCATAAGTCAAAATAAACAAGTCATGATTCTTCCAACCAAGTTAATGATTTAATCCATTCATCCTCTCCTATCATACCATATACATCTAATGATTCATGTCAATCTCTTAGTCCAAAGCATGCTAACATAGACTCCCCTACACATCAAGATCAAAGTATTCTTTCCCCTCCATCCAATGATACCAAAATTTTGCAACCCCTTCCAATCTTTGACCAAGATCCCATCTCTCAAGAACCTCATGATGATCCCCTTATCTCTTTTTGTTTCATCCAAGATGATCCCCTACCATCTCAAGAGAAAAGTATCCTTCCAATTCCTCCTTCCACCTCATCTAATGAATCCATACCATCTCATGATTCCATTGCATCCCAAGAGCAAGACAATTCTTCCACCTATCCAGTGATTTCCTACCATCTGATGATCATGATATGCTTTCCACAAAATCTTAGGATTCCATTCCTCATCAAGATCAAGATATACCTCCATTCAAGGATACCCTTTCATTCAATGATGATGCTCATCCTTCTCATGATCAATATATACCTTTCATACTTCCTAATAAAGAGAAATATACTCCATCTCCTCCACCTAATGATTCTTTTCCAAGTCAAGATCAAAGTACCCCATCATCCCCATGTCAAGATCCTATCATCCATCTTGATTCCCTTCATCATCACAATCCTCCACAAGAGCCTATCACACATATTCAATCTATCCATGAACCTCACACCTATAAAATAGGTTCCTCCACATTTATCAACTCTAGTTTACTTCCAATACCTATCCTTTCATCCATATCATATCCTCCCCAAAATTGACTCGCATCATGTTTCATAAACAATACTTATCCCATTGGCAAATGAATGTGTCAAGGTATGAACTACAAAGTCAAAGGACTAGGCCTTCATGAAAAAGGTATCCTAGAACCCCTTTATATCCAAGAAAATCCACATTATCATGGCCTTGGTTATACACTTCACACTCTAGACATTGGTACCCATTGTAAGTCTAGATTTCATCAAAATAAACCTAACTATCCTATTCCATCAAACCTTCCATCTATCCTAGTTCCTTATCCTAGTCTATCAAACCTTCCATCTATCCTTGGTCCTTATCATACAAACTCTATTCCATCAACCCTTCCATCCATATTGGGTCCCTACATCCCTCCATCTCCTACTCATCAAGAACAACAAAGGCACACATCCTTGATGCCCTCTCAAAATTCTACCTACATTAACCCATCCATAATACCTCCATATCATTCATCTCCATCCACCCATCCCATTGCTCTTGGAAGCAATTTGGGTGCCAAATGTCAAAAGCTTCCATATCAAAATCCATATATATCAAAGGATCAACATGTCTCCTTGAAGAGACATGCAAAAATAAAATAAAATATGGTCCAAAGTCAAAATAAAAAAAATCAAAGGCCACAAAGGCCCCTAAATCAAAAATAAAAAATTCTAAGGCCACAAAGGCCCACAAAGCCAAAAGAAAAATTTCAAAGGCCACAAAGGCCCATGAATCAAAAATCAAAGTCAAAAGCTATGTGGATTCTTAAAAGTCTCATAGAAGCAATAAAATCTAAATTGGCATCCAAATTTTCTAAAGCTTCCTCCAATCTTCCATCTAAAAACCTGTCACCTTCCAAATCTATTTTTCCTCCATCACTCCACCACCCTTCAAGGTGTGTGCCGATGTTGATCTTTCCATCCTTTTCGCATAACTATAAAAAAGAATTCCAGCCTCCTATCCATTATCCAACATTCATCCCCCATTATCCTCCTTTAATCCAAACCCTTGCATAAGTCTTTAGCTTCTTCCATTATGCCATTAATCTACCAACGTTTATGATTCTAATCCTCATTGCCATAGTTTCTTAGAACACATATTTGAGGGATATTGACCATGAAACATGATGCTTGAGTCCTTCTTCCATCTCTCTATCATTTCCATATTTATTTATCCCTATCCATATCCTATCTTCCATATTCCTCTTGCACTTTACACTTGGGGGCAAGTTATGTCCATCTTATAATTCATATCCATTATCCTATTTGCATTCATCCTTTACCTTTCCACCTTTGATCTTGACAAGGTTAAGGATCTTCTTGAGTTTCATACATTTTATCCTATACACTTTATCCAAACCTTCCATACCATATCCTCCATCATATATCTTATCATATTCATTTTTATCCATATCATCCATGCCATATCCTTCACCTTATCCATATTCCACCATCCTATCTAAATGCATCCTTTCTTCCCTTCCTTGGTCTTAATGAGGAAAAGGGGAAAAATACTTAGGTATTGTGTCCATACCTTATCTATTTTATCTTGATCATCCTATTCATTATCCTTATCCTTGCATTCTTCCATTCTATATCTCCTAGCTTATCAAAATCCATGTCCCATTTCCTTCCCTTGTTCTTGATGAGATTAAGGGAAAAATTACAAACACATGCTTTGGATTTCCTTTCATATCCTTATGTGTTACCATTCCATCATAGTTTACATCCTTATCATTTATCCATGATTACACTACCCCAAGGTGGGTCATCATGTCCCTTTGCAACCTTGAATCTTATCATGTAAATTATATTTGAGCTTAGTTGTAAAACATTATCCAATCCTCATATCTTTTGTCAATCAATCATCAACAATCATCAACGTTATCGTACTTAGAGGAATTAGTTATCCTAAGTACTTATCATCATCATGCCTTATGGAATCAATCATTCCTGGCATCTTAATCAACCAACCATTATCATCTTTTGACAAGAGATATGTTGCTTGTGTGACATGTTTTGCAGTGAATCTTTCATTTTGATCTATGATTTATCCATGGTTGCATTACCTCTACTACAGAAGATCTTATTCCTTCAATCATTCATCTATCACATTTCATCTCACTCCATCTTTAAACATAAAAGAAATCCATAAAAAATCATAAAATGTGTTGAAAAAATCCATAAAAATCATAAAATGTCTTAAAAAAATCCACAAAAATCATAAAATGTCTTAAAAAAATTCATAAAAATCATAAAATGTCTTGAAAAAGGCCATAAAAATCATAAAATGTCCTGAAAAAATCCATAAAAATCATAAAATGTCTTTGAAAAAATCAAAAATTAGGAAAAATCCAAAAAATTCAAATATTTCAGAAAACCAAAAAATCAAATATTCTGAAAAACCAAAAAAAAAAACCTCAAAAATCCCTAAATAGTGACACTTTTAGATCACCACGCAGATTTGAATTTAACAAAATAAAAATGTGTCATGATTGACAATCAAGCAAACATCATAACATACCTATCAATCCCTCTTTCAAATCCAACCAACCACATAACTATGACAAGAATCAGACTTACATCAAAGCATGATGCTTGTTTGTTTGTCAATTTTTGATGATTCTATAATTTTATCTTTGGTGGCATGTCTTTTAGCTTCTCAAGGATGTCTTGGACTAGAGAGGCGAGGATGGGGCATGCTCACTTGTTTGTTGTCTACGGATTGTTTCTTATTCACAGAATGACTTGTCTTAGGACATGGTTATCTAAAACCATCAATGACCTATGAGTCTAGTTTGGATGAGAACATTCATTATCTGATAGTGTCTTCCATGCAATAAGTATTCCGAGCATCTAAGATTCTTATAACTAGATTTTTATACTTTACTGCTAAATAAAAATGCAAACAGAATTCAGGTCATCTATGTTAGATGTTGTGGTCGAGTTGTTGATATATGGTTGTCATTGATGTTAACACTATTAGCATTAATGCCTTTAAGATTGTATATGTCGAGGATATTGAGAAAATTGTAATAAAATATGTTATAGGTTATCTATGAAGCAGTGAAGATCAGTATGGTAGAAAGTTCAGTGTGTTGATAGCGAGATGTTGTGGATTAAAGGGTTTGTTTTCAAGCCTATCTAGTTTCTACTCTGAAAGTTTCAGAGGTGTGCATGAAGATTTCAGCAAGTTATAAGTTTTTGTGTTCTAACAGCTATTTTGTTACTACAAATGGTGTTCATGGAAGAAGATAATGTGTATTTGATAATCAAAGTTGTTGCATCTATTATTGTGGTGTTCATGGGCATTTCTAGATCGTGTTTTATCTATGTTTCACGTCCACATTAATCATTGTGCTCACAATCCAAGATTTTCTCTTGCATGCTCATGTCTTTCATGTTAATGGTCGACAAGGTGTTTGAAGTGTGTTGTGGATCTTCGAGGAAGAATCTTTGAAGGTGTTTTGTGTTCAACAACATTTTTTTGGGTCTCTACTATATTGTGGCCGACCTTGGTTGATGCACATTGATAGTCTTTATTATTTTGGGCCGACAGTTTGTATTCATTCTATTATTTTGTTGAAGTTGACATGAAGCAATGTAATTACTTGTTGTGGATATATATAAGTGATTGTTTCTTCATTTGATAAGTATGTGAAGTGTGAAGTGTGTGAGTGCTATGTGCAAAAAAGGTTCAGATCATTCAAAGGCAGAGCAGTGTGAAGAAGAGTGAAAGAAAGTGAAGAAGTGTTCATGTGCTTTATCAGAACTATAGTCAGGCATTAGCAGATGTTGCTTTCTCAATTCAAATTCTTTAGATGGATTTAATCTGAATATTTTTTGTAAGACAGTGAGTCTTCCTTTGAGTAGTGAACTCTAGGAAGTGTGTCTGAAAGCATGTGCATCCCTCATATATTATTCTTATACTTTTAACAGGGTATAACTTGTGGATTAACCTCCACCGTGGTTTTTCCCCTAACAGGGTTTCCATGTAAAAATCTTGGTGTTATGTGTGTTTTTGATGTGTTACTAATTCATGCTTTCATTGTTATTAATCAGATCTAAGAATAAAGGTTAATAAGTTTGAAATTTTGTGACAACTGATTCACCACCCCCCCCCCCCACACACACCCTCTTAGTTGTCTACCCTTGTGTTGCCAACAATTGGTATCAAAGCAGGTTCCTTGGAAGAAGTTTAACAACTTGAAGTGATCCAGGATGGCGACATACAAGAAGGATAGTCTAAGATTGATGGAACAAATTATTCTTTGTGGAAGACTCGAATGGAGTGTCATCTTAGATGCATTGGTGAATCCTACTAGAACATTACATGTAATAGGTATGATACTCCTCAGAATGTTCCTACTACTATTGTTGAGATTAGGGATGTTGAATATAATATCAGGGCTAAGGAAGCATTGTTGAGTGCTTTCACTGATTTTGAGATGACGAATGTTATGGATCTGAGGACTGCTTATGAGATCTGGAAAAAGTTGGAAACTTTATATGAAGGTGATGCTAATGTGAAGATGGCTAAGCTATAGAATCTGAAAGGAAAATGGGTATGTGTAGGATCATCATGGAAAAAATAGGCCCTTAAGTGGCAATGAAAATTTAGAAAATCAAAGTTAGGCAACTTGACGCAAAAATTTGAATAAGTTATCTATATTATTTCAAAAATATGTAACAATAGAATTTGTAGTAAATTGAATGTAGTTTCTAAACTACTAGGTTTATTGAAAAAATATATATATTTGGTGAAAATTTGAAATTTCAATGCAGTAGTACTTAAATTTCAAGGAAAAAATAAGAAGTAGGCGTCTTTCTGACCACCCTAACCACAATAAAATGATAATATTTTTTTATAATATTTTAGATATAAGTAGAGGACTCATGTCCCGATGTGATGCATATTTTTTTGTAATTTTTTTCCAAGTAAATAATTAATTATGATTTTTTTTATTATAACTTTTAAAAAATATAAAAAAAATTGTACGTCTGACCACCTTAACTTGGTCAAAACTTCATGAAATTCAATTTTATTGTTTTAATCCTATAGTATGTGAAGCATAGAATGTGATGCATGTTTCAGATTCAAAAAATGTTATACCATTTGAAAGATATATTTTTTTTTCAATCAGCCTATCAATCAGGACTTTAGTCATAATTCAAATAGAAAATGAATAATAATTATTTATTAAATTCAAAGTAAAGAATAATTTATGGAAAGTTGAGAATCTCCTTTAAAAACCCTTTTCATTTCATCAATTTTGGGTAAAAAAAAGTCATCAGCCACATGGGCCATCATATCACTTACATATCACCACTTTTTGGCCCATCATGATCCTGCACATACCCAAATATGAACTATTGAAAATGGGTAATGATGAGAATATCGCTAACTTCATGCAGAGAGTGAATGAACTTGTGTGTGGTATCAGATGTGTTGGTGGACAGGTGGATGAATCAAAGATTGTTGCTAAAGTGCTTAGATCCTTGCCTGATGCATACAAAATCAAAGCTGCAACCATTGAGGAGCTCTGAACTGTGACAAATATAACCAGAGATATGTTGGTTGGTAAACTTACTGCTTATGAGTTGAGTAAATTCGGTGGTGCCCCTCCGAAGACATAATCTGCATTTAAAGCTACTACTTCTAGGAGAGACAAGAAGAGATATGATCTGGGTGAAAATTCTTCTAGAAAGGTATTCAGATATGAGGAAGAAATGAGACAGATTGAAGAAGAAGAAAGAGAACTGAATGAGCTTGAAGCACTTATTGTCAAAAGGGAAGCCAGAGGAGAAGGTAAGTATAAAGGAAAGTTTCCTATTTAATTTTTCTCTTGCAATAAGATAGGTCATTTTGCATCAAGGTGTCCAGAAAGAGTTCCTAAGCTAAGACCTTACAAGCCTAAATTTTAAAAGAAGTGTTACTATGTTGCTGATGAAGGTGTGATAGATGATGAATCTAACAAAGGGAATGTAAGTGAAGATGAGTTTTTATTTATTGTTATCAAGGAAAATAATCTTGTGTCTACTGAATTTGCTAGTTGTACAAATGTGGAGAGAGCTGTAGCTACTCAAGTTGAAGAAAAATATAAATGGGTAATTGACAGTGGATGTTCACATCACATGATAGGTGATAAAAATAAATTTGTAAGCCTGGAGAAGTATGATGGTGGTGTTGTAGGATTTGGTGATAACAATGGTGGTATAATCCATGGTCGAGGATGTATTTATTTTGATGGTAAGCACAATATTGATGATGTTCTTTATGTTGAAGGGTTGAAGCATAATATTTTGAGTGTTGGATAGATGGTTGATAAGGGATACAATCTTCAATTCAAAGATGGAAAATGTAGCATACTGGGAAGTTCTAGAAATGTGATTGCTTCAGGTACTAAAACTAAAGGTAACATCTTTCATCTAAATGTTGCTAGTAAAAGTTGTATGATTGCTCAAATTGATGAAAGTTGGTTGTGGCATAGAAGAATGTGTCATGTAAACTTTGACAATATTATCAAGATAAGTTCCTCACAGGTTGTGAGAGATCTTCCTAAGTTGGTGAAGCCTACTGTGAACCCCCTATCCTATACCTGCACAAACATGAGAAACAAACACACAATTAGATTCATATGCAAGTGAGAACAAGGATTCCCCATGAAATTCATTAACAATACTCAAAATAGGAAACAAAATGAAAAACAAACAAGAAACTAATTTAAATCCTATTCAAGCAATGCAAACACTTAATCCCATGGGGGAATTGGTGTCAATTATGTGTAGAAATTGGCCCTTTCCCAACTCCTTTGTAAGTTTGATGATTTGATGGAGATTGATCCACATTTTTGATGAAGAACAAGATGATTTCTTGACAAAACCTGCCATGACCTAGCTATGGTGATGACAAATTCTCAAGAAAATATGTGAAGTTGTTCTCAATGTGAAGATAATGACTCTACTCTCAAATTGTAGATGATGAATGAGAGGAATAATCTCTCATTTATAGATTTCAAATTGGAAGAAAGAGTAAGATTTGAGCAATTTGGGATCATTCAACATCCAATGGTCGAGTGCCACTTGTCAAGATGTGAATGGGTGAAGGTTGAGCACATTTTGGTGATTGTGCACAATAAATGATATTAGGTGGATTTTCAAATTTGTGAAATGACATGTAAGAGGGAAAAAAGAATGAAATAAATGCTACTTGGCTCAATGCACAAAGACATGTAAGAGGAATGAATGTCTTGTTGGAAGGAAAAATCCACTTGAAGGGATTTTCAAATTTGGAAGAATATTCCCCTCTTTATTCCATGTTGAGGGAAAATAGGCATTTTAATAAATCAAAATAAATGATTTATTGTGCAAGTTGCATTCTCTAAAGGATGTGACATGGTTTAGGATTAAATTAATCATAGGTTAATTAATTTAATGATAGATTTAGGAGATGTGACAATTTTGACTTAAATTTATGAATTGATTTAAATCAGAAATTGAGAGGAAAGGTTTAATTAAATAAATGATTTGATTTATTTAACCAAAGGGGATAGTGTTAGATTAAATAAAATAAGGTTTAATTTATTCAATTTAATAAGGGAACTTTAGAGATTTAAATAAATAAAGTAAATTATTTAATTAAACAAAGACTTAAAGTTAATTAAATTAAATTGATTAATTTAATCAATAAGGAAGAATGACTTAATTAGATAAATAATGATTTATTTATTTAAGAGATGAAAGTGATGACAAGATGAGATGGTGATTCAAGATGAAATGATGTTAGTAGTTAGGATCAAGTGTGTCGGTCAAGTTTCCATGTCTACACCTACTAATACCATATGCAAGGAATGCCAGTTAGGAAAACAAACTAGAATTTCATTTCAAAGCAAACAACATTGTTCAAATGAAATGTTGGAGCTTGTGCATATTGACTTGTGTGGTCCTACTAGAATTAGAAGTCTACAAGGTTATAGGTACTTCATGTTGCTTATTGATGATTACTCTAGGATGATGTGGGTTACTTTCTCAAGGGAGAAATTTGAAGCTCTAGAAAATTTCAAGATATTTAAGGCTATGGTTGATACAAAGATAGGTCTTAAGATTAAGTGTCTGAGATTAGATAGAGGTGGTGAATTTACTTCTGGTGAGTTTAATTCTTTCTTTGAAGAACATGTGATAAAGAGACAATTATCTGCACTGCGGACCCCTCAATAGAATAGAGTTGTGGAAAGGAAGAATATGAAAGTTCCAGATGTTGCTAGAACTATGATGTTGGAAGGAAATGTCCCTCATATCCATTGGAGAGAAGCTATGAGACTGTTTATTGCTTATGTTGCTTACAAAAACTACAAAGTTTATCAGTTGGATGTCAAGTTATCATTTCTAAATGGTGAATTAGAGGAAGAGGTGTATATTGAGCAACCTGGTGGATTTTAATTGACTTATCAAGGAGATATGGTTTGTTGGTTGAAGAAAGCATTATATGGACTCAAGAAATCCCCTAGAGCTTGGTATGCCAGATTGGATAAGTACTTGTTGAAGCTTGGATTTAACAAAGGTACTGTTGATAGTAATCCATATTTCAAGATTGATAATGATAAAGATTTGTTTGTGGAAGTCTTTGTTGATGATACCATTTTTGGAGGATATGATGGTTTGTGCATGAAGCTTGCTAATGAGATGCAAAATGAGTTTGAGATGTCAATGATTGGAGAGTTGAAATTATTTTTGGGATTTCAAATTACTCAAGTAGATAAAGGGATTGTTATATCTCAGTCCAAGTATGTGAGAGAACTGCTAAAGAAGTTTGGTATAAAAGATTCAAAATCAATCAGTACACCCATGGTGACTGGATGTAAGTTGACACAAGATAATGATTCTTTGAAGGCAAATCAAACTAGATACAAATCAATGATTGGCGGATTGCTTTATTTGACTCAAACTAGACCTAATATCATGAAAGTTATATGCATTGTTGCTAGATTTCAAGCTTATCCTAAGGAATCTCATGTGACTATTGTGAAGAGAATTTTGAGATACTTGAAGGGAACAGTTGATTTTGGCCTTTGGTATCCTAAAGATGATGATATTACTTTAAGTTCCTTTACTGATGTTGATTGGGCAGGAGATGTGAATGACAAGAAAAGTACTAGTGGTGGTGTATTTTTCTTGGGAAAGAAACTGATCTCATGGTTAAGCAAAAAATAGAATGTCATTTCTTTGTCTACTACAGAGGTGAAATATATTGTTGTTGCTAAAAATTGTACTCAAGCATTATGGATGAAGCAGATGTTGAGAGATATCAGAGTTGTGTATGATGAACCTATTGCCATATTCTGTGATAATTCAAGTGCTATAAACATTTCTAAAAATCTGGTGTTGCATTCAAAGACCAAGCATATATCTATCAAGTACCACTTTTTGAGAGATAAAGTGAGTGATAATGAAGTCAGACTGGAGTATGTGCCTACTAAGGAAAATATTAAAGACATATTTACTAAGCCTTTGCCCAAGCATACTTTTGAGTATCTCAGAGGGAAGTTAGGGGTGATTACCCCACCTAATCATAACTAAGATGCATAGTCTTTCCATTAGTTTGTGCATTCGCAGTCATATCTTTATTCAGATTAATGTTGTGGTGGCTTCTACTCAGGGGTAGTAGTCAGATGATTCAAATATGTGGTTTAGAGATTTTGTACCTTTTCCATTGACGTCAAAGGGGGAGAAGAGTAAGAGTAATGTGAAAAACCTCTTGGAGAACTAAGGGAGAGAAGAGCAATGTGTAAAGGGGAGATTGTTGGAAGAAGAGTTAGTTGCATTAATGGTGTGTTTTTCACATCATGTGTTGCCATCAATACCAAAGGGGGAGATTGTTGGATGTTGTGGTTGAGTTGTTGATGTGTGGTTTTCATTGATGTCAACACTATTAGTATTAATGTCATTAAGACTGTATATGTCGAGGATATTGAGAAAATTATAATAAAATATGTTACAGGTTGTCTGTGAAGCAGTGAAGATCAGTATGGTAGAAAGTTCAGTGTGTTGATAGTGATATGTTGTGGATTAAAGGGTTTTTTTTCAATCCTATCTAGTTTCTATTCTGAAAGTTTCAGAGGTGCGCATGAAGATTTGAGCAAGTTATAAGTTTTTGTGTTCTGACAACTATTATGTTACTACAAATGGTGTTCATGGAAGAAGATAACGTGTATTTGATAATCAAAGTTTTTGTGTATGTTACTATGGTTTTCATGGACATTTCTAGATCATGTTCTATCTGTGTTGCACATCTGCATTGATTATTGTGCTCGCGATCTAGGATTTTCTCTTGCATGTTCATGTTTTTCATGTTCATGGCTGACAAGGTGTTTGAAGCATGTTGTGGATCTTAGAGGAAGAATATTTAAAGGTGTTTTATGTTTGAGAACATTGTTTTGGGTCTCTACTATGTTGTGGTCGACCTTGGTTGATGCGCATTGATAATCTTTATTATTTTGGGCTAACAATGTGCATTCATTCTATTATTTTGTTGAAGCCGACATGAAGCAATGTAATTTCTTGTTGCAGATATATGTAAGTGATTCTTTCTTCATTTGAGAAGTATGTGAAGTGCGAAGTGTGTGAGTTCTATGTGTGAAAAAGGTTCAGATCATTTAAAGGTAGAGTAGAGTGTGAAGAAGAGTGAAAGAAAGTGAAGAAGTGTTCATGTGCTTAACCGGAACTATAGTCAGGCATTAGCAGATGCTACTTTCTCAGTTCAAATTCTTCAGATGGATTTAATCTAAATATTTTTTGTAAGATAGTGAGTCTTCCTTTGAGTAGTGAGATCTAGGCAGTGTGCCTGAATGCATGTGAATTCCTCATATATTCTTCCTATACTTTTAACAGGGTATAACTTGTGGATTAACCTCCAATGTGGTTTTTCCCCTAATAGGGTTTCCACGCAAAAATCTTGGTGTTATGTGTGTTTATAATGTGTTGTTGATTCACGCTTTCACTATTATTAATCAGATATGAGAATAAAGGTTAATAAGTTTAATAAGTTTGAAATTTTGTGACAATTGATTCACCCCCCCCTCTCAATTGTCTGCCCGTGTGTTGCCAATAGTCTAGACGTTCATTTTATCTAGACGCTTATACTAATTTGTGAAATAATAAGCTCTATGATGATAAAGCACTATGTAAAGCACAAGAAGCTTCATCACCTTCATTTTCTTCATATCTCTTTTCATTTATCATTTCTTCCACCATCCATTTCCTTCATCATTTCATTTTCTTCATGCTCCTTATTTCAAAGAATGATTACTTGGTTTATCTAACTGATGCATGTCTTTTACTTCAAATATCAAATCAATCAACTTGACTTTTAGCATGGGAATCCACTGCTCCTTGATCATTCAATCTATTAATCAATCATTGTTTTGTGCTAGCATCAATCTCAATTAGCTTAATTAGCTCATCAACCCCACTATACTAATCATTTCAATCAATTGTTTAGTTACGCCTATCAGTTGTACATTTTCATCAAATGTACATCTTCGCTTATCAATTGTGCATTTTCATCAAATGTGCATCGCTTCTTAATCACTCACGTAAAGTCAATTATCAAATCTTCTCCTCATGATCTATCGAGAGATTAATCTTATCATAGCTTGTTTGATCAATCTCTCGAGGGGGCATATCATATTCATCATCCTTACTAGGATTTCCCTAGGGCATGTATTAATTAATCAATCTTTTTCTTTGAAATAACGCAACAAGCTGCATTGTCTCAAAGAGGGGAAAAATGTAGATGCATTAAAATGTCCTCATAATCATTTTTATCCATGATCTCCATATTTATAAAACCATTCAAATATTATAAGCATTTATAGGCATTTAATCATAATCATTTATCATTTAGGCATAGATCACTAAAATATCATTTGCATTCACATTAATCATCATCCATTTATATAGTCCATAAAATCATTTAATCATTTATCCATTTCATTTAGATGATCCATTTACATATTTCACTAATCCTTATCATTTCATTAATCATCTATGTTCATAAGTCACTTAAATCCGTTGCATAATCATATCTCCATAAATTCATTAAAATATTGCATATTTCAATTAAATATATTTGCATTGATCATTTAAATATCATTTGCATTCACACACGAACATTTATCCATTCACATATTTTTTTAAATAATTTAAATTCATAAAATCATTAATCATTAAATCTATTTTCATCAAATCAATCATTTAAATTCGCAAATGCACTTAATTCTATGCTTTTAAACATACATTATATCATAAATCTATTTACTTTCATTTTAATCAATTTCAAAATGCATTTTCACCATCTCATTTATTTATCCCACATTCTTCCCAAGATGTGGATTTTTCCCACGAGGACATCTATAAAAGCCTCTTCTTTTCACCAAAAAGCACACACAACTCCAATCTCATTCTAATCAAAATCCAGCTTTGCATAGCTTCTTATGCTTTTGCTCATAAAAAAATCTAAGAGCAAAGACAAGATATTGTGGAAAAGGATAACAATGGAGTTTAATTTATGTTGAAGGCATTTGCTTTATTTTTTACATAATTTAGTTTTATTTTTGCATATTTTTTTAATCAAGAAAGACTCCATTGATGTCATGCTACAATTATGATTTGAGGTTTATAGTTTAAATCAATTTGGATTTTCCAATTTTAGCATGTACAGTTTCCTCTATATAAGTGTGACACAAAAAAGCTATAATAAATATTGACCATCCATTTGATCAAGAAAATACTCACCCTTCATTTTTCCCATGTGACTCTCAAACATGTCAAATGACTCATTCTCTACCATTAGATTGAGCATCACATGTGCTCTTTAAAGAGACACTTTTCCATGTGTCCTTTGAGGACTCTTGCTAATGTGTCTTTTGAGGAGACACTTGTAACCTCTCTTCCCAATGTGTCCTCACACATGTGTGAGATGAAACATGTCTTTATTTATCTCCTCCCAAGGTGTGCTCACACATGTGTAGGAGATACTTATCCTCATCCACTCTTCCTTGTGTTTGTCCTCACACATGTGTCATAGCTCTCTTTTCCAAATTTCCTTTTGACAAATGTGAGGACTCATCCTCCATCATTATATATGGTCAAACAAATCCTATCCCCTTATCTTTCCTCAATCCTCTCCTTTATCAAATCCATCAATCTAGTGGTGCCACTTGACATCCTCCTATCAATCCTTACCTCTCATGAATCCTCCACCATTTATTTTCAAGTTAAATCTTAACCATCTATCTCCCACCAATAAATCTATAAATCAAAGTCCCTCTGAGCTATTTGGATCACCACATTCTATCCTAAAGTCATGTTATCATTTTAAAAAGAAACCTACATTTTTCCATCCCTCCAACACTCATCTACTCCACTTGTAGAGAAAATCAAGAGGGTTGAGAGACTCATCTCTCAACACATGGATATTTCTCTTCTAACTCAATCGAAGGAGGACTGAAAATCAAGTTAAGAGGTTATCTCTTATTTTAATATTTATTTTTCATTTTCTTGATATACCATTCATAGTTCAAATTAATCTCATATCTTACTTGGTCATCCTTACATAAAAAAATGTCAAAAAATTTCCTCTATGCTATTATTAGTATATAAAATACCTTCACAAGGATGAATTTATTACTGTTTCAAGAGATTTATATATGCCACTATTTAAAAATAAATCACTTTGAATACATTCACTAAGACACCTAAAGAATCACCCTATGAGTGTAAGTTCATACATTATACCATTTGTACACATGCTTCAAAGAAGAAAAATAGAAAATAAATGAAAAGAAAATTTAACCATTTGAAAGACCAAATAAACCCATAATTATATGAGAATAAATAACAATAGCTCTATCATATTATGGTGAAAAATATAAAAAGGTATAACCTACAAGAATAGCATATCCACATGTTGTATATAACCTATAATATTTTATAATCATAGCTTAGATATTTTTTTTTTTTAAATATTATCATGAGCAACATGTTTCATGTGTGCTAAGAAAGATAGAAAACATAAAGACATTACAATCAATAACCAAATATATAGCATGTTTTAAAAAACTAGCCAAGTTACATGTATAATGAATAAATAAACAAAAAGGAAGAAAGTTTGTAATCTACAAGTGGATCATACTTCTTCGAGAAAATATGAAAAATAGTAATGAAATACAAAACCAAAATAATATGCCTCTCCAACACACTTATAAAAAAATACTCTATATAGTGATGAAAAAGCACTACTAGTAAGGAACTCAAGGGTTGGATATGAGGACATTAAGATTCATGATTAGGTATCAATATAATTGTATCATAGAAGAATATTTTTTGATATAAAGTTTGATATTTTTTCTTCCCTCATGCTTTTTATTTTTTGTATTTGTGATATTTTTCATGTTCTTAGTTATCATGTGGATGATGGAAAGGAATTTTTAGTGGTGATGACACAAGTGACCATGAACATTTTTCTTTGGGTTCTTGTCATTAAATTTTATTTTTTATATTTATTTGTTTTGTTTCATCCCTATTGATTTGGGATGATGTAAATGTATAGAGTGCTTGGAGTCCACTCTCATAATTTTATCGACCAAAAACATAATTTATTTTTATTTTTGGTTTTGTTACTAGTCTTATTTATGGATCCATCCTTTTTGCCTCCTTTTCTCATGTTTTTTTGTTGTCTCGAGTGTTATTTTTTGGACTTCACCATTTTATGCTTTTATTCTCATTTCACTAATATAAAAATATATAAGCCATTGCTTCCACTAAAATGTTGGTTTCCTCATAAACTAAGCCATAAAAACTAGAACAATTTAATAAATTATAAGGGCACTATGCCATTAAGTTAGTTAATCTCTAATTCAAGAATATAAAATTGAATACAATTAGGGAGGGAGGTTGGGATCTCTTTCATGAATTTTGTTCTCCCATAAATATAAATGTTGTAACTATGATAGTTTTCCAAACTACAAGGAATGTAGCTAGTGAATTGGTTACAATATAACTTTAAATTGTGGGGATGAGTATAGTTAGAAATGATAGTGGGAATCATTACTCTCAAGTTTTGAAGAGGAATACCACCACTTTGAGGTTGAGTAAGAATATATAATTCAATAGGAATGCTATCATCATGGAGCTTATTATCATCCAAATGCAAGTTAGTTAAATAAGAAGATCAAATTATGCATATAAGTTGGTTTCCTCCTAAATAAAGGGTTTCTAAAAATAAAATAAAGTCTGAAAATTCAAAGGGAAAATTTACACTCAAATTTTATTATGTATTACACTATGTGTGTTCATGGTTATAGTTCATCATCGAGGTTCTTAAATTTATCTTGTATGGTTAGAGTGACTTTTTGAAAGTACTACACCATCATTTCATGTTTTGGAACATACTTATAGTGGTTCATTCCAAGATTGGATGCACATCCTCCTATGTTGGCTAAAATGGTCCACTTATGGATCCTAAACCTACATCTCTCTTGGTCTACCTATTTAGGTTACACCAATCCATCCAAGGATCCTATGCCTCTTACATATATACACATTGATTTTTAGCATCGCAAAGTAGTTGTTATTCATACTTATTTTAGTTTTGATATTATATGTTATTGATGGAATTTGGTACATGTAGGTATGAAGATGAAACTATCATCACATGATGAATGAATGAAACATCATAAATATCCATATCCTTTAATAATTTTTTTTTTCATTTACTTTTATGTTAGCTACTTGTTTAATTTGACATGTATTATTCATTATAGTCACATGCAAGTCAAACTAAGGGAAAAAATATAGAGGTGAAAAGTGCACCCTTAATACTTCTCCCCACTCATTTTGGAATTATTTTTTACACTTTGTACCCAATGAAATATTTTATTTTTCAAATGAAATGTTTATGTATAAGAGTTCACATTCAATTTGAACCTAAACTAAAATCAATTCCCCATTCCCCATTGGTATTGACACAAATTAATCTTCGTATTCCTAGTCTCAAGTCAAGAATACTCTAAGAGATCTAATATTGGATCAAGATTGATAGAGCTACCAAGAATCTTATTCAAAATCTAAATTTAATCATGGGCCCAAGATAGCTTGATTCCTACTAGCCATTATCCATTGACCTATGTACCAATATTCAAATTTTGAATGCTAGTGTGTTGTGTAAGAGGATAAATCCCTAAACAATTTAGATAAAAAAATGATCATTACATCATTTGATCATATAGAGAATTGAATCAACATCTACATATATGTAGATAGGTACACATGAATTTTCATTCTTCTTAGTCTCTCTTCAATCTTGTTTAAACATTGTTAATTGATACATAGGGCTCAACAACAATCAAAGTAAATTTTGAATTCCCCTACTTAATAGAAAGTCTAACTAATTATTTTAAGCACCATCTAGTCTAGAAGTACACATAAGTGAACAAATTTCTAAAGAGAAAAAAAAATTAGTTTAGAGCCACAAAAATTTAAATCAAGACTACTCATGTGGTTTTGACACTTCAAAAAGTACAAATCACTTTCCAATTAGATGAAGCTCCACTATTGTCGATCGAATATATTAGAATTATAAGTTTGATAAAAATGGACATGTTTTAACAAAGTATTCTATCACATACAAAGCAAAGCACATTTATACTTCTTTTTCAATTATAGTACATGTTTTAATGCTTTAGTTAGACTATAAAACTTTTTTATCTGATTTAATTGCTATATTTTATAATAAAAATAATTTATTAAGCCTAAATATTTTTAAGGGAATATTTTATTCCTCTTTGATTTTGAAGCACCGTATTCATATAATTACATATTTATTACACTAATAAGTGTAACTACAATAGAAACAAAGGGAGGTTATGATTGAGTGAATGGATTATGAAAAAAAACCCTTAACATAAATTTGATGGTCATTGGAATGTTAAACTTTCATTAAACCCAACTAACATATACATCTATATAAAAATTAATAAGATAATATAAAAACATCTAAAGCATGTCGAGAGATATCAATCTTGAGGTATCTATCCAACCTATTTGACAAATCCAATATAGATGCATCAAGATTTATTATTCTCAATATCTTTTAGATAAATATACATTTAAAATATCTATGTTAGTTTAATATAGTATAAAACACTAATAAAATTGAAATAATTTTAACTGTAATAACCTATTGAAACAATAAATTGGCATTAAAACACACTTTAAAAAGCCCACCATAGTGATTTTTTTCTCTAATATTTATTTTGAAATTTATACCCTCTAATTTTAGAAAGTAAATTAGATATTGTTAATCTAGCAAGAAATTGGAAAATCAATATATTAGTTTAATTTGGGGAAAATTTGCATACCCATGCCATTTCCCATAAATATGACTTTTTATTGTTATTTTTGGAGAATGTGTCAATAGATTTACATATCAATAAATAACTTAATCTTATGCAAAGTTGGGTCCATTCCCCTATGTATCCTTTTACGTATCCACATCCACAGACACATACATTCCTTGTCTTATCCACATGTACACATTTTGATATATTCACCCTAACTATGTATTAATTATGCCTATTTATGCACTTATCTCTTAACATCCATTGTCTCCCATAATCTAAGTCATTTTATGTTCTTAGTCATTTTTGCGAGGGAGGGATCAACCTTGCTACCATGGACTTGACCCTAAAAATTCTAAAATTCTAAAATTAAATTTAAATATATTTGCATTTATCATTAAAATATCATTTGCATTCATACACGAACATTTATCCATTCACATATTTTGTTAAATAATTTAAATTCATAAAATCATTAATCATTAAATCTATTTTCATCAAATCAATCATTTAAATTCACAAACGCATTTAATTCTATGCTTTTAAACATACATTATATCATAAATCTATTTACTTTCATTTTAATCCATTTTAATCAATTTCAAAATGCATTTTCACCATCTCATTTATTTATCCCACATTCTTCCTGAGATGTGGATTTTTCCCACAAGGACATCTATAAAAGCCTCTTCTTTTCAACAAAAATCACACACAACTCCAATCTCATTCTAATCAAAATCCATCTCTGCATAGCTTCTTATGCTTTTGCTCATAAAAAAATCTGAGAGAAAAGACAAGATATTGTGGAAAAGGATAACAATGGAGTTTAATTTATGTTGAAGGCATTTGCTTTAGTTTTTACATAATTTTGTTTTATTTTTGCATATGTTTTTAATCAAGAAAGACTCCATTGATGTCATGCTACAATTTTGATTTGAGGTTTATAGTTTAAATCAATTTGGCTTTTCCAATTTTAGCATGTACAGTTTCCTCTATACAAGTGTGACACAAAAAAGCTATAATAAATCTTGACCATCCATTTGATAAAGAAAATACTCACCCTTAATTTAGCCCATGTGACTCTCAAACATGTGAAATGACTCATTCTCTACCATTAGATTGAGCGTCACATGTGCTCTTTGAAGAGACACTTGTCCATGTGTCCTTTGAGGACTCTTGCTAATGTGTCTTTTGAGGAGACACTTGTAACCTATCTTCCCAATGTGTCCTCACACATGTGTGAGATGAAACATGTCTTTATTTCTTTCTTCCCAAGGTGTGCTCACACATGTGTAAGAGATACTTATCCTCATCCACTCTTCCTTGTGTTTGTCCTCACACATGTGTCATAGCTCTCTTTTCCAAATTTCCTTTTGACAAATGTGAGAGGACTCATCCTCCATCATTATATATGGTCAAACAAATCCTATCCCCTTATCCTTCCTCAATCCTCTCCTTTATCAAATCCATCAATCTAGTGGTGCCACTTGACATCCTCCCATCAAACCTTACCTCTCATGAATCCTCCACCGTTTATTTTCAAGTTAAATCTTAACCATCTATCTCCCACCAATAAATCTATAAATCAAAGTCCCTCCAAGCTATTTGGATCACCACATTCTATCCTAAAGTCATGTTGTCATTTTAAAAAGCAACCTACATTTTTCCATCCCTCCAACACTCATCTACTCCACTTGTAGAGAACATCAAGAGGGTTGAGAGACTCATCTCTCAACACATGGATATTTCTCTTCTAACTCAATCGAAGGAGGATTGAAAATCAAGTCAAGAGGTTAGGATCTCTTTCATGATTTTTTTTCTCGCATAAATATAAATGTTGTAACTATGATAGTTTTCCAAACTACAAGGAATGTGGCTAGTGAAATGGTTACAATATAACTTTAAATTGTGGGGATGAGTATAGTTAGAAATGATAGTGGGAATCATTACTCTCAAGTTTTGAAGAGGAATACCACCACTTTGAGGTTGAGTAAGAATATATAATTCAATAGTAATGTTATCATCATGGAGCTTATTATCATCCAAATACAAGTTAGTTAAATAAGAAGATCAAATTATGCATATAAGTTGGTTTCCTCCTAAATAAAGGGCTTCTAAAAATAAAATAAAGTCTAAAAACTCATAGGGAAAATTTACACTCAAATTTTATTATGTATTACACTATGTGTGTTCATGGTTATAGTTCATCATCGAGGTTCTTAAATTTATCTTGTATGGTTAGAGTGACTTTTTGAAAGTACTACACCATCATTTCATGTTTTGGAGCATACTTATAGTGGTTCATTCCAAGATTGGATGCACATCCTCCTATGTTGGCTAAAATGGTCCATTTATGGATCCTAAACCTATATCTCTCTTGGTCTACCTATTTAGATTACACTGATCCATCCAAGGATCCTATGCCTCTTACATATATACACATTTATTTTTAGCATCACAAAGTAGTTGTTATTCATACTTATTTTAGTTTTGGTATTATATGTTATTGATGGAATTTGGTACATGTAGGTATGAAGATGAAACTATCATCACATGATTAATGAATGAAACATCATCAATATCCATATCCTTTAATAAATTTTATTTTCATTTAATTTCATGTTAGCTACTTGTTTACTTTGACATGTATTATTCATTATAGTTCACATGCAAGTCAAAGTAAGGGAAAAAATATAGAGGTGAAAAGTGCACCCTTAATACTTCTCCTCACTCATTTTGGAATTATTTTTTACACTTTGTACCCAATGAAATAGTTTAGTGTTCAAATGACATATTTATGTATAAGAGTTCACATTCAATTTGAACCTAAACTAAAATCAATTCCCCATTCCTCATTGGTCTAGACACAATTTAATCTTCGTATTCCTAGTCTTAGGTCAAGAATACTTTGAGAGATCTAATATTGGATCAAGATTGCTAGAGCTACCGAGAATCTTATTCAAAATCTAAATTTAATCATGGGCCCAAGATAGCTTGATTCCTACTAGCCATTACCCATTGACTTATGTACCAATATTCAAATTTTGAATGCTAGTGTGTTGTGTAAGAAGATAAATCCCTAAACCATTTAGATAAAAAATGATCATTACATCATTTGATCATATAGAGAATTGAATCAACATCTACATATATTTGGATAGGTACACATGCATTTTAATTCTTCTTAGTCTCTCTTCAATCTTGTTTAACATTGTTAATTGATACATAAGGCTCAACAACAATCAAAGTAATTTTTGAATTCCCCTACTTGATAGAAATTCTAACTAATTATTTTAAGCACCACCTAGTCTAGAAGTACACATAAGTGAACAAATTTCTAAAGAGAAAAAAAAAATAGTTTAGAGCCACAAAAATTTAAATCAAGACTACTCATGTGGTTTTGACCCTTCAAAAAGTACAAATCACTTTCCAATTAGATGAAGCTCCACTATTGTAGATCTAATATATTAGAATTATAAGTTTGATAAAAATGGACACGTTTTAACAAAGTATTCTATCACATACAAATTGAAGCACATTTATACTTCTTTGTCAATTATAGTACATGTTTTAATGCTTTAGTTAGACTCTAATTTTTTTTTATCTGATTTAATTGCTATATATTATAATAAACATAATTCATTAAGCCTAAATAATTTTAAGGGAATATTTTATTCCTCTTTGATTTTGAAGCACCATATTCATATAATTACATATTTATTACACCAATAAGTGTAACTACAATAGAAACAAAGGGAGGTTATGATTGAGTGAATGGATTATGAAAAAAAACCCTTAACATAAATTTGATGGTCATTGGAATGTTAAACTTTCATTAAACCCAACTAACATATACATCTATATAAAAACTAATAAGATAATATAAAAACATCTAAAGCATGTCGAGAGATATCAATCTTGAGGTATCTATCCAACCTATTTGACAAATCCAATATAGATGCATCGAGATTTATTATTCTCAATATCTTTTAGATAAAAATACATTTAAAATATCTATGTTAGTTTAATATAGTACAAACCACTAATAAAAATGAAATAATTTTAACTTTAATAACCCATTGAAACAATAAATTGGCATTAAAACACACACTTTAAAAATCCCACCATAGTGATTTTTTTCTCTAATATTTATTTTGAAATTTATACCCTCTAATTTTAGAAAGTAAACTAGATATTGTTAATCTAGCAAGAAATTAGAAAATCAATATATTAGTGTAATTTGGGGAAAATTTGCATACCCATGCCATTTCCCATAAATATGACCTTTTATGTTTATTTTTGGAGTGTGTCAATAGATTTATATATCAATAAATAACTTAATCTTATGAAAATTTGGGTCCATTCCCCTATGTATCATTTTACTTATCCACATCCACACACACATACATTCCCTGTCTTATGCACACGTACACATTTTGATATATTCACCCTAACTATGTATTAATTATGCCTCTTTGTGCACTTATCTCTTAACATCCATTGTCTCCTATAATCTAAGTCATTTCATGTTCTTAGTCATTTTTGTGAGGGAGGGGTCAACCTTGCGACCATGGACTTGACCCTAAAAATTCTAAAATTTATTTTGTCCTCCTCCCACCCATTCCTTTCTTTCCAATGGGTGAATAAACACAAATTTATCAGATTTGTTTCTACGCCTTTTTATCTAAAGGCATTCAATTGCATTCATTTCACATCCTCTCCTCTTTGAGCATTATCATTTACATTTAAGAAAGGAAACACTTTATTCTCATGCTCTAAAACAAATATATTTTTGCATATTCATTCTAGGAGGATTTACATGGTTGTGATTTGTTGTCTTTGATCTTTTACACATATAGCGATTGACCTAGATGAACATGTTCCCTTGCAACATAACGCAAATCCTTCAAAAGTATCTTAAAATACCACTAGTCTCAAAATATAGGAAAATGTGGAGAGAGGAGAGGTGAATCAACAAGTAGAAGTGTGTAGACTATTAGAATATTCTCATGATTGTAGGACAATTTTGTGGTTATAGATTTGACCTTGAGCCATAGGCTCAACCCCAAATAATATGAACTAATTGTATATATCTTAATGTGAGCTACATACTATTATATTCTACTTCTAATAACAAGAAATCTAGAATCCAACATATTAATAAAACTATTCTTCTCTTTAAAACACAAAGTCAAGTACCTTTATTTAATCACATTTACTTTTCATAATTTAGTGTTTGCAATTTCTGAATATGCATGCCCAAAGAACATTAATTTATTAATATCAGATAATTGTTACTTATGTTATGCACTTCACTTGATTAGCGTAGAGTAAGTCTAGGGAAATAGTCATTTTCTTTTATAATTAGACAATTATGTGTATGCACTTCCTTTGATTAGTTTAAAATAAGTTTAGGAAAATAATCGTTTTCTTTTGTAAATAGACAAAAATCACCTTTGAGAATATACGTTATTGTTAAATATCTACATAGATAGTCAATAATTATATATACAAAGCCCACACATATATAAATAGTTTTTACAAATAGAAGCAAATTTTGAAAACAATATGAAAAGTTTCCACCATCTATCATATAATACTTTACGAAGTAAGTGCAAAACTTGAGAAGAATATTAGAAGTTTCCACCATAATATAATATTTTACAAAAACAAATAGGGAAGAATAAAGGAAGGAAAGAAAAGGTCTTTTTCTAATGTACAATATTAAATGACGTAATTTGAATCTAAAAATGTCCTATAAGACTATGTGATACTTTTAAAATGAAGAGTCACTTGATTGTACTTTAAAAACAAGCATACATACCCACCCACCCTTAGCACATAAAGATTCGAACTGATGAACTCTTTGAAGGGCGTGGTGTTTGGGACATCCTCAAAAGCACCAGCCGGGCACAATCGGTTCTGGCGGCGCACGCTCGAAACGTCAACGTCACCCCGTTGTCCTCCTCCGCTTAACAAGCCTATAACCATTACCGGTCCCGTTTCTCCATGCGTTTGGTCACGTTTAAACAAACCCGTTTAAACCCTAATATCGTGTGAGGTGTCAACTTTTGTTGTGTGGCTCCTGTAGGCCTAGGCCTCCTATACACACAAGCCTGGAGAGAAAATATACCTCTACGCTTTGCTCGACACAGCAACTGTTGTTTTTGGCTCCGCCGCCACCATTACCATCTACACCGCCTGTTTTTCATTTTGCTTTTTTATTTTTAACTCCATCTTTGGTAGTGTGTGACGGTTTATAGCTTTATAGCTTATATATCCAACGCAAGATTTCTAACGACAGGCAAGTAGGAGATCGCAAGTTTTGATCTGCTTGAAACGTTGATGTTGTTGTCTTGTTCGGCATTTCTTTGGTACTACGTAGTTGCCATGGCGGTTGCTGCGAGTGTTAATGCTTGCTCAGAACAGAGTGGGAAAGAAGCAAACGACCACTATGCGAAGAAAAATAAGAGAAGGTGCGTGTGGGCGGAAGGGCCTGTAATTGTGGGGGCAGGGCCTTCAGGGCTCGCAACAGCGGCCTGCCTGCAAGAAAAGGGAGTCCCCTGTGTTATACTAGAAAGAGCAGACTGCATAGCTTCATTATGGCAGCGCAGAACATACGATAGACTCAAGCTTCATTTGCCCAAACAGTTCTGTGAGCTGCCTTTAATGCCGTTTCCTGAAAACTTTCCTGTTTACCCTGACAAGTACCAGTTTATTGACTACTTGGAACGGTACGCCAAAAGATTTAAGCTGTGCCCTGAGTTCAATGAGTCCGTGGAATCTGCTTTCTATGATGCGACTTACGGGATATGGAGAGTGACGACTGTGAATAAGAACACGGGGATGGAGACAGAGTATATTTGCCAGTGGTTGATTGTGGCCACTGGGGAGAATGCGGAGGCTGTAGTACCTGAATTCTCCGGCAGCGAGAGTTTCCAGGGACGCATTTTGCATGCGAGCGGGTATAAAACCGGGGAGGAATTTGAAGGACAGAATGTGTTGGTTGTTGGGTGTGGGAATTCGGGCATGGAAATGTCTCTTGATCTGTCACACCACAATGCCAACCCCTCCATCGTCGTCCGCAGCTCTGTAAGTAGAAAATGGGTTATAGAATTTTTCGGTGGATGGCGGTGATTTTATGTTTGTTATTATGATCTTATGAACAAGCGGCAATTGTTTTGGTTTCCGATTTTTTCAGGTCCATGTGTTGCCGAGAGAAATGCTTGGGAGATCGACGTTTGAAGTGGCCATGTGGCTTCTCAAATGGCTGCCGCTGTGGGTGGTGGATTTTCTGTTGCTGTTGGTGGCTTGGGTGATGCTGGGTGACACCAGCAGGTATGGTCTCAGAAGGCCTGCTATGGGCCCTCTCGAGCTCAAGAACAAGTGTGGGAAAACGCCTGTGCTGGACGTTGGAACTCTTGCCAAAATTAAAAAAGGGCAGATCAAGGTACACAGAATGCCCATTTCTCTCTTTGATTATCTGATTTTTATGGTTGTGGCTTATGGACCAGTGGAATGGAGTATAATGGGTTTACGAATCTGTATTTTTACAGATATTGCCGGCAATAAAAAGTTTCACATCTCATGGAGCCAAATTCGTAGATGGGCAAGAGGAGGAGTTTGATACTGTGATTCTTGCAACTGGATATAGAAGTAATGTGCCCTCTTGGCTAAAGGTAGAGAAACAAAGCCCCACTTTGCTCTTATTATTTGGCTCTGATTCGAACTGCTACTGCTCACAAGATTCATTGTATTGTAAATCTGATCATCTTTTTCTATCTTTGTTTAGGAATGTGATTTTTTCTCAGAAGATGGGATTCCCAAGACGCCCTTTCCCCACGGATGGAAGGGAAAAAGCGGGCTGTATGCTGTGGGATTTACAAAAAAAGGCTTGCTAGGCACTTCAATGGACGCCACAAGAATCGCAGAGGACATTTGCACTGCAATGGACGCCACACAAATCGCAGAGGACATTGGCATTCGTTGGAAAGCAGAAGCAAAGCAATTTGTTATCTATAACAAGCCACCCTGCTAAACTGATCCAAAGTTGTACCCAGAGGCTGAATTTTGCGTTTTCAAAATCGACCGGAGCGTGTGGATTTTGGGTCTGCACTCACACTGCGCAGCTCGGCGTGCAAACAAAAGACGAGCTTAAAAACAAAAGATGATCCATCGCAATTGTACTGTGCTTTTCATACTGACACAGAGCAAAGACAAATCCCGAGCCAGACCGCTTAATTTTGCAAGCCCGCTAAAAAGGGGCTTTGCCATATAAAAAGCAACAGCATCTTTTTATCAGGAGTTGACGGAGGAGCAGAAGCAGAAGAAGATCTTGGGACCCCTGTACATTACCAATTTTTGCATAGGATCTTGTCTTAGAATAGAAAAAAACCAAACAGAAAAAGCCAATCAACCCTAACCCCCTTTTTTCCTTTACTCATTCATGGCTTGTGTGTTTTGATTGGGGATGAGAGCTGCTAGTGGGGGTGGGTGATGTCTCTGTAAGTGTATATATTAACCTTCTATAAACACCATTCAACTCTCTGCTTTTGGACTTGTGTAAGAGAGGTTAAAAGGTGAAGATGATGTCTGTTTGTACATTTTTTTATTGGAATCATTTTATCTTTATCCATCTTTTGTCCTTTTATTTCTCTGGTTTCTTTCTCTGCGAGCAGTCCTTTTCACTCTGGTATCATTCCCAAATGATGGTAACTACTGAATGCTGCGTCCTGTCATTTACTCGCCATGCTGCCTGATTCCTCATCACCCAGGAGCGCATTTACTTCTCTCCTCACTTGCATTTATGCCCAATAGCCGGTGTATTAACATATCACATTCCCAACGTATAAATCTAACATGTGAATGTACGATTCAGTATCACTTTTGGTAATCAAGGACAACAAATTTCATCAGCTACAAGTTTATTACGTTTTTTTTTTCCGCCAAACCTATAAAATATCAGCATATCCTTGTAAATGACGGCCGGTGATCCTCCATCGCTTGTCAGTAATTCGCCCAGGGAAATTTGTTCCCTAATCTTTCAGGCGATTGATAATTTTAAGATATTTTTTTGGATAATTCAACTATTCTTCATTAGGATTCCCAAATGTTTCTTGTGCCACTTGAGATTGACAAGGATTGATTCTTTTGAAGTGATATGTTATTCTGTGTTTAAATTTATATATAATTTGAAATTTTAATACTTGTGGTCTTATGTAATTGCTATTGGTTATAATCATGAATTTTGACAAGTAAGAATCTGTTTTGGAAAGAGAGAACTTAAAATTTTGATATTGGGAACTGCATTTTCACAATTCGATTTAAGAAATGAGATTATAAGTACAATCTAATCTAGAACGCGAAATGTCTTGAAAACTAGTCTAAAAATTTGAAGTTGGGGATTGCATGTTCACAATCCGATTTAAGAGATGAGATTATAAGTACGATCTAATCTAGAAAACTAAATGTCTTGAAAACTAGTCTAAAAATTTGAAGTTGGGGATTGCATGTTCACAATCTGATTTAAAAGATGAGATTATAAGTATGATCTTATCTAGAAAACGAAATGTCTTGAAAACTAGTCTAAAATCATTATGAAACTAAGATTTTAATATCAAAATATCGAAATTTAAGATTGAAATCAATAAATGACTAGAAAAGTTAAATTAACACTAAGACCACATTAACAACACCCACACAAAAGGACAAAAACATAAAAGTGAAAGACTTAAATTTTTACAATTTTTACTTAACAAAACCGCTTTTTTATTATTCTCCTTTTTTATTATTCTTTAATCCGACCAAGGAAACAGCCCCTATGAAAAGGGGTATGCTATCACTTTATATAAAAGCGCCCTTCTTACAAAAGTATATTCAAATTGTACTCCCTTTATTAGTTTTGTAAGATGCATCAATAATGTTTATAATGGAGAGAGGGTATGCAACCTCTATTCTATATAATGCCTCGAGTTTCTACTATGCCCTTTTATAATAGTGTCAAAGGAAAATAATATTTCTCTACTTTTAACAAGAATTATGGTGCACTCGAGTATTTATTGGAAATTGTAAAAATAAATTTGTTTATAATATTAGTATTAGTTTGTATTTTTTTAATTTGTTTTTTAGTTATTGTTATTTTAAGTTTACATCATGTCATTTTAATTAAAAAAAGTTTTTATTTTGTAATTATGCATTTTTTTTAATTTGGTGATGTTTTAGTGATTTTTGGTTGCTAAACATTTAAATGATTCTATTAATATATGTAAAGATCGATTCAAATATCAATATCAAAGTAAACAAATTAATGCAATAGTACAATGGTTATAAGTTGGAGCTTGACTTCATATAGTGGAGAATAAAATGGCGGTGGAAAGGAAATACTTCACATTAAGTGAAGTTATTGAAAGATTTTTATGGTTGCAAAAGTTGGGTAGTATGACAAGTCTTGCAAATCATGTAGGAGAAACCATAGGGATCTAGAAGAACAATAAAGGATAAGAGAAAGAAGAGGGAGGAAAGTGAGAGAAGAGGTTTTGGGAGGAAGAAGTAAGTGCCATCCTCATAGTTTTGGTATGTATTCATTTACATAGCTTCATTATTTGAAAAGGGAAATGATGGAAAAACTCTATGAATGTTGTATACCATGTTAAATTGTTTGAATGAAAATATTTCATACCTTTCTTGCAATTGGTCAGTTTATTTGAGACTATAATGAGGTAGCTATTTAGACATACCCTTGGAGTTAAAGATCATTTGGTCAAGGATAGTATTATGGTTTCCATCAAGTTCAATAAACCTTGTTATGTAAGTTTGAAATAAAAATGGCTTCTCACATTATCCTTTTAAATGTTAGTTTAAACCCCATATGTAATTGATAGTAAGGAATTATTTATTGATAGTTTTAAAATCCTATTTTATAAATCAATGTTCTCAAAACCATTTGTCTCATCTCTATGAGAGCATGTTTTCATAGCCATTTAGTTCATCCTTATAAGATCATTTTTTTAGTTATTCATCTAATTCATAAGTATTGTTTTTCACCTTACAAATTAAGCTTTTTTGTATTGGCATGACTTTAATATATTTAGCATCATCACTAGTCAAACCTTGTTAGTTTAGCAGAGTCATCAAACCTTTAACCATATGGTTTGGCCAACCCTTAAGTTTCAATAACATTTTGTATTTTCCAAAGATAAACTATTCAACCTATTATCACTTTGCAAATAATGATTTCATTGTACAACTATTCAACCTACTACCATTGTGTAACTAGAGATGTCAATGGTAAATTTATTAACCTTTTATATCTATGTTAACAGTGTTCGAAATGTTAAAAATATTTGATCCTCTATAACCATGATGATAAGGCTAAAATAGCCAATTTTTCCATCTTAGTTTAATATTGTTATAGTTGCTAAAGTATTTTTCCTTTTCATTTCTCAAATCAAGCTATGTATTGTTGCAAAATACTTAATCTTTTCTATTTGAATCCTATTAACAAGATTAATATCCTTTTTAATGGAATACGATCTGTGATAGGGGTTCATGAACTCTTGAATTTATAAGTGGTCAAGAGTATTATTTATGATGATAGTATGAATGTTGTGTTTCATTGTATGTTTAAATATAGAATTTGATATTGAAGATGCTTTTGGAATGATATCATTGTTATGGAAATATACATACATATATATATGGGTTACATATGATTACTTGTAGCATCATAAATTGTCATCCTCGACAATTTCACACTATGTTTTGCTCCCCTTTAGGGTATTTGACCTAATTAATCATTCAACTTCCTAAATTATGCATTTCACAACCTATTCTAAATATTTTCTGATAATTTTCAAGCATAAAACAAATTATCTCATTTAATACTTTTCCCCGACACTTTAAACCCCCAAAAATAGGGTTGGGACATTGGCACCAAGGGTTTCTATGCCCCCTATTTTGGCTCCAAATTCAAATATGTCAGTTGTGACACTTTATTATTTGAAATTCAAATACTTAAGGTCAGTTTCGGGATTTAATTTTTGGGAAATTGAATAAATACCTATTGCAAGTATGTTGTTGGTGTTGTCATTGATGTTAATAGTTGTTGGTGTTGGTCATTGATGCCAACAATATGAAGATAGTTGGTGTTGTCAAGTGCTTGTGGTAGTATGGATGTGTTGTGATTTGATAAGAAGGTGTTGTGGCTAGTGTTGTCATTGATGTCTTGATGGATAAGAGTTGCAGTTGTTTGGTTTCCAAGTGCTTTTGAGAAAATTTGAATAAAAGAGTGTGCAATGTGATGAAGGTGTGTTTAGTTTTATTCTCTACATTTCTTTAGGATTGAAGATTTTCTTGTGCGATTTGGATATGATGCTCAAAGGTGTTCAAAGGTTCTATATCCAGAGTTTTAGATTCTAGATTGTTTTTCAATGAAAGTTGTATTTGACAGTTTATCTGTCTGTGTGGAAGGTTATCTAAGAGAAATGAGATTGCTCAACATTTTTCCCCAATAAAGTTTCTTGTCTTACGAATTTGGGAAAAATATTACACTATTTGTAACTTACTTCCCTTGAGGTTTCATGTGCTAAGGTGTTCTGCAAGGTTGGTTAGTAAGTTATGTTATGTGGCATTATGTTTGGTTGGAAAAAATAATGATGTTCTCATTTTTAGGTGGTTGTGGAAGAGTTGTAAAATATTTTGATGATGCTAAAATATTCTAAGATGTTGGGTGGATGCTTTGAAGTGTTGTTGTGTGGTATGTGTAACCTGAAGAAATGTGTATGTGGTCGCTTGTAGTTTTAGTTTAGGTTTGGTTGACCTAGCATGCTAGTGTTATTTGCAGAGGTATCTCATGGATTTTGAATGCATTGAATTGTGTGGTGATGTATATTTGGGTCCTAGTTAACCCTTGGTGTGGTCGTGCTTCACTTTTTTCCATCGCGTTGGTGTTTGGTGCCTACTTATTCTTGGTGTTGTTGTTTTAGGTGCATACATTTCAATAAGGCCGACCTAATTTAGATTGTTTAGGTCATGGATGATATATAAGTAAGGTAAATTGTTGGAGATGAGTGTGGATCTTTTGGAGTGCAAAAGATGTGAATTTGATTTAAGTGTGGTGAATTAAACGTGAGATTAATTCATATGACTCTAATGTAGTGAGTAGAAGGGTCTACATTTATAGTGTGCTTGAAGTTGCTGGAGGTAGTGAACCAAAGGTTGCGGATGGTATAAAATTTTAGTGGTGGATTTCTCCTGTTGCCTTGAGATAGTGAATCTCTTTGTAACAGTCTTCTTCTATCTTCTTTCTTCTTGGTAGTGAGCATTTCTTCCTTTTCTGGGTAGTGAGCCCTTAGAAGTGAGCCTAATTGTATTCGGTGTTTCAATTCATATATATGTGAGCTAATCCTCATCATGGTTTTTCTCTTCTTGGATTTTCCATGTAAATTTGGTGTTCTTATATGTTTGAATGTGTTTGCATTATTGCTTCATATGTTTACATTATGCTAATGCATGATAAGGGTTTAAGGGCTAATAAGGGTTTGAATGGTATTAAGGGATTGAATTTTTTATGTATACAATTGATTCACCCCCCTCTTAGTTATCCTATGCACCTAACAATTGGTATCAAAGTTGTGGTTCCTTGGAGAAATCTGAACCGCTTGAGGTAGATCTGTATGGTGCACAAGAATGCTGTCAAAGCTCCTATGTTCGATGGAATGAATTATACTTTCTAGAAGGACAAAATGGAGTCCTTTCTGATCTCTCTTAGAATTGGTGTTTGACATTCAATTGAAAAAGGATACACTATGTCTGTTGCTGGTCCAACAAGTGATGATGAAATAAAGGAATATGAGAGAAATGGTAAATCAAGGAATGTTATTCTGAGTGGCCTCTCTAATTCTGAACTTGGAAAGGTTATAAGTTTGAAATATGCTAAAGATGTCTGGACAAAGTTTGAAGTTTTTATGAAGGAGATGATAAGGTCAAATAAGCAAAGATGTAGAGCTACAAATCCAAATTTGAAACCCTAAGGATGTTTGAAGATGAAGATATTGTTGGATTTTGTGGTTGTGTTGCTGATATGTGGTTGTCATTGATGTCAACACTATTAACATTAATATCTTTAAGACTGTATATGTCGAGGATATTGAGAAAATTGTAATAAAATAAGTTGCAGGTTGTTTGTGAAGCAAAGAAGATCAGTATGATGGAAAGTTTAGTATGTTGATGATGAGAAGTTATGGATTAAAGGGTTTGTTGAAAAGCCTATCTATTTTATCCACTGAAAGTTTCAGAGGTGCCCATGAAGATTTGAGCAAGTTATGAGTTTTTGTGTTTCGATAGCTATTCTACTACTATAGCTAGTGTTCTTGGAAGAAGATAATGTGATTTTGGTAATCTAAGTTTTTACGTATGCTCCTGTGGTGTTTTTGGATATTTTAGATCATTCTATATTTGTGTTGCACATCTGCATTGATAGTTGTGCTCACGATCGATGATTTTCTCTTGTGTGTTCATGTTTTTCATGTTCATGGCTGACAGGGTGATTGTAGCGTGTTGTGGATCTTCGAGGAATAATCTTTGAAGGTGTTTTTTGTTCAAGGATATTATTTTGGGTCTCCACTATGTTGTGGTCAACCTTGGTAGATTTGCATTAATAATCTTTATTGTTTCATGCCGACGGTTTGTATTCATCTTATTATTTTGTTGAAGATGACATGAAGCGATGTAATTCCTTACTGCATATATATATAAGGATTGTTTCTTCATTTGAATGGGTGTGCAAGCAAGTGTGTGTGTGAATAATGTTCTAAATCTTTCAAAGGAAAAGCAGAGTGTGAAGAAGAGTGAAGAAGTATTCATGGGCTTAGCCAAAACTATAGTCAGGCATTAGCAAATGCTATTTTCTTAGTTCAAAATATTTCAGATGGATTTAATCTGAATATTATTGTAATACAGTGAGTCTTCCCTTGGGCAGTAAGAGTTTTTGTAATTGAGTAGTGAGATCTAGGCAATGTGCCTGAATGCATGTGCATTCCCCATTTTTCCATACTTTTAATAGAGTATAAACTTGTGGATTAAACTCCACCGTGGTTTTTCCCCTAATAGGGTTTCCACGTAAAAATCATGGTGTTATGTGTGTTTTTGATGTATTGTTGAATTATGCTTTCATGGTTATTAATCAGATCTAAGAATAGGGATTAATAAATTTAATAAGTTTGAAATTCTATGACAACTTATTCACCCCCCCTCTTAGTTGTCTGCCCTTGTGTTGCCGACAATTGGTATCAGAGTAGGTTCCTTGGAAGAATTTTAACAACTTGAGGTGATCTGGGATGGTGACATATAAGAAGGATAGTCTAAGATTTGATGGAAAAAATTATTCTCTGTGGAAGACTCGAATGGAGTGTCATCTGAGATGCATTGGTGAATCATACTGGAACATTATAAGTAATAGGTATGTTATTCCTCAAAATGGTCCAACTACTACTGCTAAGATTAGGGATGATGAATACTATATTAGGCCCAAGGAAGCATTGTTGAGTGCTTTGATTGATTATGAGATGACTAATGTTATGGATCTAAAGACTGCTTATGAGATCTGGAAAAAGTTGGAAACTTTGTATGAAGGTGATGCTAATGTGAAGATTGCTAAGCTACAGAGTTTGAAAGGGAAATATGAATTGTTGAGAATGGGTGATGATGAGAATATTACTAATTTCATGCAAAGAGTGAATGAACTTGTGTGTGGTATCAGATGTGTTGGTGGATAGTTGGATGAATCAGATATTGTTGCTAAAGTGCTTAGATCCTTGCCTAATGCATACAAAATCAAAGCTACAATTATTTATGAGCTCTGAACTATGAAAAATGTAACCAGAGATATGTTGATTGGTAAACTTATTGCTTTTGAGTTGAGTGAATTTGGTGATGCCCTTCCTAAGATATAATCTACATTCAAAGCTACTACCTCTAGAATAGATAAGAAGAGATATGATCCGGGTGAAAGTTCTTCTAGAAAGGTATTCAAGTATGAGGAAGAAATGAGAGAAATTGAAGAAGAAGAAAGAGAATTGAATGAGCTTGAAGCACTTATTGTCAAAAGAGAAGCCAGGTGAGAAGGTAAGTATAAAGGGAAATTTCCTATTAAATGTTTTTCTTGCAATAAGATAGGTCATTTTGCATCAAGGTGTCTGGAAAGAGTCCCTAAGCCAAGACATAAAAAGCCTAGATTTAAAAAGAAGTGTTATTATGCTGCTGATGAAGGTGTGATAGATGATGAATCTAATAAAGGGAATGCAAGTGAAGATGAGTTTGTGCTTATTGCTATCAAGGAAAATAATCCCGTGTCTACTGAATCTACTAGTTGTACAAATGTGGAGAAAGCCCTAGCTGCTCGAGTTGAAGAGAAGTATGAATGGGTAATTGACAGTGGAAGTTCACATCAGATGATAGGTGATAAAAGAAAATTTGTGAGCCTGGAAAAGTATGATAGTGGTGTTGTAAGATTTGGTGATAACAATGGTGGTATAATCCATGGTAGAGGATGTATTTCTTTTGATGGTAAGCATAATACTGATGATGTTCTTTATGTGGAAGGTTTGAAGCATAATATTTCAAGTACCAGACAAATGGTTGATAAGGGATACAATCTTCAATTCAAGGATGGAAAGTGTAGAATATTGGGAAGTTCTAGAAATGTGATTGCTTTAGCTACAAAAAAAAGGTAACATTTTTCACTTGAATGCTACAAGTAAAAGTTGTATGATTGCTCAAGTTGATGAAAGATGGTTGTGGCATAGGAGAATATGTCATGTAAAATTTGACAATATTATCAAGATAAGTTCTACTCAGGCAGTGAGAGATCTTCCTAAGTTGGTAAAACCCTCTAATGTCATATGCAAGGAATGTAAGTTAGGAAAGAAAACTAGAATTTAATTTCAAAGAAAACAAAATTGTTCAAATCAATTGTTGGAGCTTGTGCATACTAACCTATGTGGTACTGCTAGAATCAGAAGTTTGCAAGGTTACAGGTATTTCATCTTGCTTATTGATGATTATTCTAGGATGATGTGGGTTACTTTCTTAAGGGAGAAATCTAAAGCTCTAGAGAAGTTCAAGATGTTTAAGACTATGGTTATGATAGAGACAGGTCTGAAGATTCAATGTCTAAGATCAGATAAAGGTGGTGAATTCACTTCTGGCAAGTTTAATTATTTATGTGAAATGCAGGGGATAAAGAGAATTATTTGCACTGCGAACCCCTCAACAAAATGGAGTTGTAGAAAGGAATAAAAGGATAGTTCAAGATGCTGCTAGAACTATGATGATGGAAGGAAATGTTCCTCATATCTATTAGAGAGAAGTTGTGAGACTGTTTCTTGCTTATGTTGCTTACAAAAACTACAAGGTTTATTATATGGATGTCAAGTTAGCATTTCTAAATGGAAAATTGGCATAAGAGGTGTACATTGAGCAACCTGATGGATTTCAATTGACTGATCAAGGAGATATGGTCTGTCAATTAAATAAAGCATTTTATGGACTCAAGCTAGCCCCTAGAGCTCGGTGTGCCAAATTGGACAAGTATTTGATGAAGCTTGGATTTAACAAAGGTACTGCTGATAGTCATCTGTATTTCAAGATTGATGATGATAAAGATTTGATTGTGGAAGTCTTTGTTGATGATATCATCTTTGGAGGAGATGATGGTTTGTGCATGAAGTTTGTTGATGAGATGCATAATGAGTTTGAGATGTCAATGACTGGAGAGATGAAATTATTTTTGGGATTGCAAATTACTTAGTTTGATAAAGGGATCTTTATATCTTAGTCCAAGTATGTGAAAGAATTGCTAAAGAAATTTGGTATGGAAGATTCAAAGCTAGTCAGTACACCCATGGTGCCCATATGTAAGTTGACAATAGATGATGATTCTCTAAAGGAAAATCAGACTAGATACAGATCAATGATTGGTGGATTGTTTTATTTGACTCAAACTAGACTTGATATCATGAATTTTGTATGTATTATTGCAAGATTTTAAGCCGATCCTAAGGAATCTCATGTGACTGTTGTGAAGAGAATTTTTATATACTTGAAGGGAATAGTTGATTTTGGCTTGTGGAATCCTAAAGATGATGATCTTACTTTGAGTGCCTTTACTGATGCTGATTGGGTGGGAGATGTGATAGGAAAAGTACTAGTGGTGGCACATTTTTCTTGGGAAAGAAGCTGATTTTATGGTTAAGTAAAAAGAAAAATGCCATTTCTTTGTCTACTGTAGAGCATTAATACAATGTTGTTGCTAACAATTGTACTCAAGTATTGTGGATGAAGCAGATGTTGAAAGATATCAGAGTTACGTATGATGAGCCTATTGTTATATTCTATGATAATTCAAGTGCAATTAACATTTCTAAGAATCTGGTGCTGCATTCAAAGACCAAGCATATATCTATCAAGTTTCACTTTTTGAGAGAGAAAGTGAGTGAAAAGGAAGTCAGATTGGAGTATGTTCCTACTAAGGAACAAATTGCAGACATCTTTACCATGCCATTGCATAAGGATACTTTTGAGTATCTCAGAGGGAAGTTAGGGGTGATTACCCCTCCTAATCAGAACTAAGATGCATTGTCTTGTATCAGTCCGAGCATTTCACAATCATATCTTGATTTAGATTGATGTTGTGGTGGCTGGTACTCAGGGGGAGTAGTCAGATGATTCAGATATGTGGTTCAAAGCTTGTGTGTACCTTTTCCATTGATTTCAAAGGGGGAGAAGAGAAATGTGAAAAAATGGGAATTGTTTTTGGAGAAAAGAGTCAGAACCTAAGGGGGAGTAAGTGCTAAAGTTAGTTGCGTTGATGGTTCTTTTCACATCATGTGTTGCCATCTATGCCAAAGGGGGAAATTTTTGGATGTTGTGGTTTTGTTGCTGATATGTGCTTGTAATTGATGTCAACACTATTAGGTTTAATGTCTTTAAGATTGTATATGTCAAGGATATTGAGAAAATTATAATAAAATAAGTTGTAGGTTGTCAGTGAAGCAGTGAAGATTAGTATGATGGAAAGTTCAGTATGTTGATGGTGAGAAGATGTGGATTAAAGGGTTTGTTGAAAATCCTATCTAGTTTATCCACCAAAATTTTCAGAGGTGCACATGAAGATTTGAGCAGGTTATGAGTTTATGTGTTCCGACATTTATTTTTCTATTGTAGTTGGTGCTCCTAGAAGAAGATAATGTGATTCTGGTAACCTGAGTTGTTATGTATGCTCCTATGGTGTTTGTGGATGTTTCTAGATCATGCTTTATCTGTGTTGCACATCCACATTGATCGTTGTGCTCGCGGGAGATTATTTTATCTTGTGTGTTCATGTTTTTCATGTTCATGGTCGACAGGGTTATTGTAGCATGTTGTGGATCTTCGATGAATAATATTTGAAGGTGTTTTGTGTTTGAGGATATTGTTTTGGGTCTCCACTATGTTGTGGTTGACCTTGGTAGATTCACATTAATAATCTTTATTGTTTTGGGCCGATAGTTTTTATTCATCTTATTATTTTGTTGAAGTCGACATGAAGCGATGTAATTCCTTGTTGTGAATATATATAAGCGATTGTTTCTTCATTTGAATGGGTGATTGAGAAAGTGTGTGCATGAATAATGTTCTAAATCTTTTGTAGGTAGACTAGAGTGTGAAGAAGAGTGAATAAGTGTTCATGGGATTAACCGAAACTATAATCAGGCATTAGCAGATGCTATTTTCTTAGTTCAAGATATTTCAGATGGATTTGATTTGAATATTATTGTAAGAAAGTGAGTCTTCCCTTGGGTAGAAATCATTTTTTGTAATTGAGAAGTGAGCTCTAAGTAGTGTGTCTGAATGCATGTGCATTCCCCATTTTCCCATACTTTTAACAGAGTATAAACTTGTGGATTAACCTCCACTATGGTTTTTCCCCTAATAGGGTTTCCATGCAAAAATCCTGGTGTTATGTGTGTTTCTGATGTGTTGTTGATTTAAGCTTTCATGGTTATTAATCAGATCTAAGAATAGGGGTTAATAAGTTTAATAGGTTTGAAATTCTGTGACAATTGATTCACCCCCCCATCTTAGTTGTCTGCCCTTGTGTTTCCAACAATTGGTATCAGAGTAGATTCCTTGGAATAAGTTTATCAGATTGAGGTGATCTAGGATGGCAAAATATAAGAAGGATAGTCCAAGATTTGATGGAACAAATTATTCTCTGTGGAAGACTTGAATGGAGTGTCATCTGAGATGCATTGGTGAATCTTACTGGAACATTACAATTAATAGGTATGTTATTCCTCAAAATAGTCCTACTACTACTGTTGATATTACGAATGTTGAATACAATATTAGGGCTAAGGAAGCGTTATTGAGTACTTTGACTGATTATGAGATGACAAATGTTATGGATCAGAAGACTACTTATGAGATTTGGAAAAAGTCAGAAACTTTGTATGAAGGTGATGCTAATGTGAAGATTGCTAAGCTACAAAGTCTAAAAGGGAAATATGAATTGTTGAGAATGGGTGATGATGAGAATATTACTACTTTCATGTAAAGAGTGAATGAACTTGTGTGTGGTATCAGATGTGCTAGTGGACAGTTGGATGAGTCAGAGATTGTTGCTAAAGTGCTTAGATCCTTGCCTGATGCATACAAAATCAAAGCTACAACTATTGATGAGCTTTGAACTATGAAAACTGTAACCAGAGATATGTTGATTGGTAAACTAACTACTTTTTAGTTGAGTGAATTTGGTGATGCCCTTCTTAAGATAGAATATGTATTCAAAGCTACTACCTCCAGAAGAGATAAGCAGAGATATGATCCAGGTGAAAGTTCTTCTAGAAAGGTATTCAAGTATGAGGAAAAAATGAGACAAATTGAAGAAGAAGAAAGAGAACTGAATGAGCTTGAAGCACTTATTGTCAAAAGAGAAGCTAGAGGAGAAGGTAAGTATAATGGGAAATTTCCTATTAAATGTTTTTCCTATAATAAGATAGGTCTTTTACATCAAGATGTTCGGAAAGAGTCCCTAAGCCAAGAAACAAAAAGCCTAGATTTCGAAAGAAGTTTTATTATGCTATTGATGAAGGTGTGACAAATGGTGAATCTCATAAAGGGAATGTAAGCGAAGATGAGTTTATGTTTATTACTATCAAGTAAACTAATCCTGTGTCTACTGAATCTGCTAGTTGTACAAATGTGGAGAAATCCATAGCTACTCGAGTTGAAGAGAAGGATGAATGGGTAATTGACAGTGGATGTTCACATCACATGGCAAGTGATAAAATAAAATTTGTGAGCCTAGAAAAGTATGATGGTGGTGTTGTAAGATTTGATGATAACAATGGTGGTATAATCCATGGTAGAAGATGTATTTCTTTTGATGGTAAGCATAATACTGATGATGTTCTTTATGTGGAAGGTTTGAAGCATAATATTTGAAGTGTCATAAAAATGGTTGATAAGGGATACAATCTTCAATTCAAGGATGGAAAGTGTAGAATATTGGGAAGTTCTGGAAATGTGATTGCTTCAGGTACAAAAACAAAAGGTAACATTTTTCACTTGAAAGCTGCTAGTAAAAGTTGTCTGATTTCTCAAGTTGATGAAATTTGGTTGTGGCATAGGAGAATGTGTCATGTAAACTTTGACAGTATTATCAAGATAAGTTCTACTCAATGAGAGATCTTCCTAAGTTGGTAGAACCCTATAATGTCATATGCAAGGAATGTCAGTTAGGAAAGCAATTTCATTTTGGAGCAAACAACATTGTTCAAATGAATTGTTGGAGCTTGTTCATACTGACTTATGTGGTCCTGCTAGAATCAGAATTTTGTGAGGTTATAGGTATTTCATGTTGCTTATTGATGATTATTCTAGGATGATGTGGGTTACTTTCTTAAGGGAGAAATCTGAAGCTCTAGAGAAGTTCAAGATTTTTAAGGATATGGTTGAGACAGAGACATGTCTGAAGATTAAATGTTTGAGATTAGATAGAGGTGGTAATTCACTTCTGGTGACTTTAATTCTTTCTATGAAGTGTATGGGATAAAGAGATAATTATCTACACTACAAACCCCTCAGCAAAAGTGAGTTGGGGAAAGGAAGAATAGGACAGTTCAAGATGCTGCTAGAACTATGATGCTGGAAGGAAATGTTCCTCATATCTCTTGGAGAGAAGCTGTGAAACTGTTTCTTGCTTATTTTGCTTACAAAAACTATAAGGTTTATTAGATGGATGTCAAATGAAAATTTTATTTTGCATTTTTGCACACACGCCCCTTTGAAAGTGGGGACCCTCTCTTGGCCTGCCTTTTGGCCCGTTTCTGTGGCTTGCCCCCTCTTTTTGTGCTTATCTTTGAAAATATTGGGATTTGGTCCTTAGTGCTTGCCTTGGTGATGGGTGCCTTTGTGTTGACTTCCTGGTGGTTTTGGAGTCTTGCGGATGTCCTCTCTGGGGTGGTCTTCTTTTTCCTTTTGTTTTCTCCCTTGGTGTTTTTGTTTGGGTCCTAAGGGTTGGTTTTCTCCCTTATCTTTCCCTTGTTTTCCTCTTTTCCTTTTGTTTTTCCAGAGACGGAACCGGGATGAGACTAAACTTTGAACTTTCACAAAGTTCTCAGTTCTGTTTTTGTTCCCGTTTCGAATCTGCTTCCCACTTGCTTGCTTCCTTCTTCATTTTGTTTGTTTTTTGTCCTAAGGGTTGGTTTCCTCCCTTAGTTTTTTCTTTGCTTTGATTTCCCTTTCGTTCATTGGAGGCGGAATCGGGATGGATCTGAACTTTGAACTTTCACAAAGTTCTTGGTTCTGTTTCCATTCCCATTCCTGCTTCATCTCCTGTGTTCTTATTTTTTCCATTGCCTTGTTTGTCTTCGGCCTTGGGGTTTGTTTTCCTCCCTTGGGTTTTCCTTGGCTTGCTCTTTTGTCATTTTGCCAGAGCCGGGACCAAGATGGATCATGGTTTTGAACTTTGGCAAAAATCACGGTTTATTTCCCGTTCCCGTTCCACCTCCGCTTTCGCCAAGGTTGGTTTTGTCTCTGCCCCCGCCTCTTTCCCTCCGGTTTCACTTTGGTTCCCATTCCTGCTCCACTTCCATCGGGGTTGGTTTTGCTTCTACCCGTCTTCCTTCCATTTTCATTTTGGTCCCTTTTCTGCCTCCGTTTCCGCCTGTTTTGCTTCCTTTCCCATTCCCGTTTCGTCCCGCCTCCACCTCTGCTTGTCTTGGGTCTATGTTCCTATTTTTCTCGTGGCTTCGCCTCCGCTTATCTCTGGTTCTACCTCCACCTGGGTTTACGCTTGATTCTCTTGCCTTAGGAACTCTGTTGGACCTGCTTGGATTTTGATAGTGTATTGGGCATTAATGGTGGCCCATTTAATTGCAGGTTGGATCGAGCTGGGGTTGTTGGATGTAATTTGAAGATTTGGCATGATTTGTGGGTGTAGTCAGGTACACTTTATGGTTACTATCATGAAACCTATTCCTCCAGGCAAGGTCAATTTGGTTGGTGGCCATTAATGGTAGGCAGATGTGATCTGAAGGGGCTCAACCTAGTTTTGTTCGATCTGAGCCATTCGTTTACTCGACTCGGATCCAATCGGTGGCTTGTATCCATGCTGGTGTTTTCACGTGCGTTGTTGTTCACGTGGGTGAAGTCTTTTGGTGGGTGTGGCTCAAGGATCCATTCCCTAACTTTGTCCAATCCCAGATCGATCTGATGCGGGTTCTTGTTGGGCGATGAGTTATTGCTAGCTGTCGGGCCGATTTGATTAGTGGCCGAGTTTCCTTGTAACCCTAGCTCTATTTCACATGGGCCTGTTGCTCTATAAGTATGGCACTCTACCTCATTTGTAAGGGTTCAGTTGGAATTAGCTACGTTTGATTCAGATTGGTAGACTAAGTCAGAAGATTTGTAATCATTAGATTTAGCAGTAGAGTAGCATGTTAGAAGATTAGAAGTTAGTTTTTACATTTCAAGCAAGTGGTGTAACAGACTGGAATTGTTGCAAATGTGATGATTTAATACAAAGTGCAGAAATTGTGTTATGACTAGTGCCTTCTCTTGCATTGGATAATCTTGCATGGTTCTTTTTCTATCTTTTAAATCGCTTGAAAATGTTTGGATGTATCTTAGGTTTAATTAGTAATGTTTGTGATTTAATGCCTGGAGTGTTGTAGTAATCCCTGGTTCATATCTTGGGTAGCTTCTTGATTGTGGAAATGCTGTGCAAGGTCAACCTATACCTCATATTCATGTGCTTAGTTCAAATGTAGTTATTCATTCAGTCTTTTTGAATGAATGCTTGCATCCTAAAAATATTTAATACCTTAGAAGATTGCACTGCTTTCTACGAGATTGCAGGTATAGCTGGGTCGAACATAAATTAGTTTAAGGGATTGGTCCATTCCAAGTATTTCATCATTTTCATGGTTAATCTTAGAAGTGGTATTAACATTAGGACTTCTGAAACCCTCATCTTTTGTTGTTTATTTATTATATGGTTAGAACTAGAAGTTAAAGCATCACCATATCTTAAAATTTGATGAGTTTAGAGCTTCCGTTATTTGTACGTAAGACCCCTTTTGATTACCAACATTTTCACATTTTATCACTCTATTTGTTCTACTGCATAGTCATGATCTGACACCTGTGAGACCTTGGGGTTATCTCTTTGTTCATAGAGATCAATATTTCAAGAGAGATAGGATAGCTTTTATTCTGTTTGATTTGTTGATGTGTAGAAACACCAAACAATAGGATTGGCTTTTATCTCTGGGACTAGCTGCTCACCCAAGTCAAGGACAACCAGGCTCTGACCAATCACACACCTATCATGAATCCTATTCCAAAGTTGCCTCTCGTCCCTCACTCGGGTCATCCAATAAATCAGGGCCAACCAATACCCAGTTATCCCCAACAAAATGCTAACCATCCCTTCCATTCATAGTCACAAGCTAGTTTCCCTACATATTTGTAGAACTTAGAAGTTTTAAATCAGTCTATTGGTTCTAGAGGAGTGTTAGGGTATTCCCAAAACACTGTGAATCCAACCCCTTACAACAATCCTAATAAGGAAAGGTTAGACGAGCTAACTGAGCAAGTGAAGAAGCTAAACATGGAGGTAACCTACTTAAGGAACCAGAGTAATCAACAAGGTGGACAAGGATTTGAAAGAAGATAGCCACCTAGGCAGAATAGGCTGTGGAACAATGGGCCTAACAATGGAGGAGTTTGCACTCCACTAGATCAACCTTCCAATCTTGAGAAACCTTTAGGTGGTGTGTACTTAGCAGAAGCCACTTTTTCTGGATGGTGTAGGCTTCACAATACAAGTCAACACTCTAAGCTTGACTGCTCTGAATTTTAAACTGCTACTTCCATTTTTCAATATGAAGTTGAAAACAACTCCACTAGCCAAGAATTGGTGCCCTCAAATCCCTATGATTCCCCATTTTTAGTGTTGAATCATGCTCCTTTCCTAAGGGATGAGGAGAATGAACCATAGGAGGAATCAAGTAGCCAGAATGGGGAGGCTAAACAAGTGCTCAATGAAGATGAAATATCTCAGCTATTTGATGAAGAGACTGAGAATGACAATGGCCCATTGGATGAAGGAGAGGTTGATTTTGAAGAAGTGTAGATGTTTCAGCAACGTGTCAGAAAGTATGATTTGAGGAGAAAGCCCCACAAGAATCCACAAGCTGGAGGACCATTTACTACATCTACCCCTCCACACAATTTTACCACTCCACCAGATCTGCATGCCAATAACAATCCATCCTACCCTTAGGTGCCAACACAATACCTCATGAAAAAAGGACAACCAGATGTTTCCAGAGGAAGCAATTTTAATGCAGCAAAGAATAAGATGAATGGACATTCTAAGGAGCTCCACACTGACATGAATGTGGAATAGCTAGGAGAACATGTCACTAAGGAACTTAGAAAAGTAAAGGTGAGTCTTTCTTCTTTTGAGTTATTAAGAGTTCTTGAAATCAGAAATGTAGTCCTAGGGTCTTTTAGTTCAAGTATAGAAACATAAGGAGTAGCAACCAATGAGGTGGTTGTAAGGCCTCCGAGTTCACAAACACCCAAAGGTCCTAGTCAATCACAACCCATGGATAGGGGTAAAGAAAATGATAACAGTTAGGTTGCACAAGCTGACTACAGTTGAGTTTATTCCAAGGCAAAATGGAAACCCCTCCTTTTCTGATCTCCATTCGTATATTTGGAAAAAATCTGCATAATTGCCTATTGGATTCAGGGGCATCCACAAATGTTATGCCATTTGCTATCTGTAGGGATCTTGGTATTACCCCTGTAGCCTCTCAAAAGAAAGTCACCCAATTGGGCAAAACAAAGGTGAATATAGCAGGAGAACTAAACATGATTCCCATGCAAGTTGCCTCAGATCCTAGAGTGCAATAAGTGCTTAATATTCAGGTAGATGACATTCTTGACACCTATGGTCTAATCTTGGGTAGATATTTCACCAAGGCACTAAACAGATACACATCCAGAAATCATTCTCATATGTAGATCCCTTGGAAAGGAGTCCCAAATCATATCAGAATTGAGAGAGAACCTAGAATGAAGTATGTCATTACTGAGTATCAGAATACTTCAAATGAGATACTAGTATTAGAAGTCAGTATGGGGAACTATGTCCTAGCCTCCCCTGCTTTAGACACAGAGGAAATCTTGGTGTTGCAAAGCTCTTCTTGTAAGTCCACATCAGAAGCCATTAGCTTCAAAGTGCAATTTGAACAAATAGAAGAACTTGATGATCAAGAATATAGACAACTCAATTTGTTGGATAACTGCCAAGAGTTTAACAAGAAATGTGTAGAAGATTAGATACAACTGGGTAGAAATATGAACTTTGAATAATTGCTTCTCCCTAATTGGTGTTGAGTTCACGATGCTCCTCATTCTAAACTAGAATGTTGGTTGTGTCAAATGACAGTAGAATAGATACAAAGGCACATTAACACAACCCCAACCGTTGAGTCAAACATATAGAGAATTCAAAATGGTCAAAAGGGGAAGGATCCAAAACCTCCGAAAGAGCCTCTAGGTGGCAATAAGGACAAAGGTATCCCAAGAAAAGTAGGAGCTAATGACTGCTGGACATTAAGGTTTGATGGATCCAAATCCAAGCAAGGTGCTGGAGTAGGGCTGGAGCTGATCAATCCTAAAGGTAAAACCTATTTTGTTGCTCCAATTCTAGTGCACTAACAATGTAGCCAAGTATGAAGCTCTAGTTCATAGGCTACTAATGGCATTAATAAAGAAGGTTAAAATTCTACAAGTGTTTGGAGATTCCGAACTAGTGGTCAGGCAAGTAAGAAAATAGTACTCATGTCATGATAGAAGGATGGAAAATTATAGACAAAATTTTTTGGATCTTATTGAATGATTTGATGCCTTCAACATTTAGTTGATACCTCAAAGCAAGAATCAGACTACTGATTCTCTGGCATGAGCAACAAGTACATTGTAGCCTTTATCACTTTCAGGCTTAAAGAAGTTCACTGTGGAACTTGTTCCTATACGCTCGGTGCCTGACAATGTCACCAATTTTTAGGTATTTGAAGATGATAATCATATTATTGATTTTATCACTAGCTGTGATGTGTTTGCTTCTCAAGTAATTGATGAGGTTGAGCCTCAAGAGGCCAAAATTGACCTAGAAGGGGTCCTCAATCTGAAAACTAATACCATCCCGAGAGGTATGGTGCAATTGGAAAGGATCTTTGATCTGGATAGGATCAAAAATAAAGAGCAGAAAAGGAAAAGGGAATCCCTCAACTGTTAGTGTGAAATATACAACATGGGGATCCAAAGTGATGTCAAGAATGTTTTTATTGGTAAGGTGTGCACTCCAAAGGAGAGGAAATGAATTATTGATGCATTGCACACATATCGGGATGTGATAGCCTGGAGTTATGATGACTTGAGGACATATGACACTTCGATCATTACACATACTATCCCCCTCAAGTCAAATGTTAATCCATTCAGACAAAGACAAAGACCAATTAATGCTTTGCTGGAGCCCATTATTCAAATGGAAGTGTAGAAGCTACTCTCAGCAAAAATCATATTTCTAGTAAGACATTCAACATGGGTTGCAAACTTGGTCCCGGTTAGGAAGAAAAATGGAGAAATCAAACTGTGTGTTGATTTCAGAAACTTGAACTAAGCATCAAAAAAGGATAATTATCCAGTCCCTTCACTAGATGAGGTGCTTCAATTTGTCAATGGATCTTAGATGATGTCCTTTCTAGTGCAAGGAATTTGGCATTTCACTTAATCCAAAGAAGTGAATCTTTGGAGTCACTGAGGGAAAGATGTTAGGACATGTTATTTTAGAACAAGGTATTTCCATTGATCCCAAATGAGTGGAGGCAATACTGAAAATTCAACCCCCTGCAAGCAAGAAAGAAATGAAGTCATTCTTTGGCAAGATTAAATTTGTCAGAAAATTTATTACTGGATTTGCAGAAATAATCAAGCCCTTAAATTCCATGTTGAAGCAAGAAGCAAAGGTTGAATGGAATACAGAGGCTAAGGAAGAATTTGTAAAAATAAAGAGAGCTATTGTTGAGGCCCTTGTTTTGGTAAGTCCTGATTATGCTAAGCCATTCTACATCTATTCGTTTGCTTCTTATCACTACTGTGGAGGCTTGTTGACACAAAAGTATGATCAAGGGAATGAACATCCCATAGCATTCATGAGTGCACCTTTGAAAGATGTCGAACTAAGGTATCCTAATGTTGAAAAGTAGGCTTATGTCTTGATCCGCACTGTGAAAAAATTTAGGCACTATATACTGAGAAACAAGGTCTTTGCAATAGTCTGTGATCCTGGAGTCAAGTTGGTGTTGATGCAAAATGAGTTTGGTGAATGCAAAGCCAAGTGAGTAACTATGCTACCAGAATATGATATGGAAATTCAACCCATGAAGTTGGTAAGAGGGCAGGGACTGACCAAGACAATGGCAGAAATGGGTCCTGACCTTGTTGCCCAGCATTATAATCTTGAAGATGTTTCACTGGGGGGTTGGTATGATAACATTATCTACTACCTTTTGAATTAGCAATGTCCTAGACACTTTAATTCAGTACAAAGGAGAGCTCTACATTTGAAGAGTGGCAGTTTTATGATGAAGGGAGTTGTCTTATACAAGAGAAATCATGAAGGTGTCTACCTGAGATGCTTAGGAAAGGAAGAGGCAGGGAGAGTAATGACTGAATTTCATGATAAATATGGCACATCCCATGGTTCAACATCTTCAACTACAAATCAGATCTTGAGGGTAGGCTATTATTGGCCTACCTTGTTCAAGGACACACATAACCATGTGAGAACTTGCCATGTGTGTCACACTACAACATGCAAGGAGAGATGTGCAACTCTTCAAATTTAGCCTATCATAGAAGTAAAACCATTTGCATAATGGGGAATGGACTTCATAGGCCCAATAAACCCATCTTCATCTACAGGCCACAGGTATATTCTTACCATAACTTGATTATTTTACTAGTTAGACTGAAGCTCTTGCTTGCAAACAATGCACTTCTAAAGTAGTAATAAATTTCATGGAATCAAGTATTATTAATCGCTTTGGTTATCCATTGGCTGTATTTTGTGACAATGGTTCTGCATTTGCATCATTAAATTTTTCTAACTAGGATTATGATCATGGAATTGTCATAAAATTTGCATCTAATTACTATCCATAGGGGAATGGTTTGGCTGAGTCTTCCAATAAAAACCTATTGAAAGTCATCCAAAAATTATTAGAAAAGAATCCCAAGGATTGGCATACCCAACTCAGATTTTCTCTTTGGGTAGACCCCACTAGACAAAAGACATCCTTAGGAACTTCTCCTTATCACTTAGTGTATGGCTTGGAACCTGTCTTTCCCATCCAACTGAAGATCCCTACCCTACAATTCATCAATGAGTATTATAATGGAGAGGATAAGCATGGAGCCCACTTAACTAAATTGTTGCACCTTGAAGAGAGAAGAGATGAAGCCCTAGAAAACTTTTCCAAACATCAGGGTATAGTGAAAAGATGGTTTGATAGGAGAGCCAAGGTGAAAGCCTTTAGAATCTCTGACTTGGTTCTCTACTGGGACAAAGCCCATGAAAAAAAGGGGGAGCATGGAAAATTTGACAAACTTTGGCTTGGCCCTTATCAAATTGTAGAGATTCTAGGATATAATTCCTTCCATTTAAAAACCCTCACTGGAGGAGATATCCTACTGCCTATCAATGGGTAGTATTTGAAGCATTATTTTCAGCCTTGAGCTATTCTCAGCTCTGTCCTTGTACATAAGTAGATTAGGTTTCCTTTCTGCTATTTTTCTTGCTGCTTTTGATTTGGGTTTCTTTTGGTTTTGCACTGCTTGTCTTCTGCTCTAGTTTTGTTTTGTTTTGGTCTACTTGGGTTGGTTTTCCCTACTACTTTGCTTTGTGGGGTTTTCCTACTTTCCTCTGGGATTGTTGCATCTGTACAACCGGTTGCTTGTCTAGGTCTGCTCTGGGATTTCTTTTACAAACTCTTATCATCTTTTTAGAGTCATTCAAACTAGGAAATTTCCTTCATCTGATGTTGCATGGGCTGGGAGTTAGTGTCACTTGACTAAGTTAAATTCTGGAATATATTTGGGTCTTATATCTTCACACAAATCTTAAGAATTCCAAGGTTTCATATGGTGGGTGAAAAATCTTAAATTCTGCTCCAGTGCCGCTATGGTTCTCATCCTTGAGTGTGGGCTTCATTGCTTGCAAGGTGAAAAGTAAAGCTTTAAAAGCAAATCTCAAAAGAGAATCTCAAAAAGAAAAGAAAATATTGAAAATCAAATGAAATTAATGATATCAAGTTTCCACAAACCATATCAAATTGTTGCAACGGTTTCTGGTTTAGATTGTGTGAGAGTTTTTTGCATCGATGTTTTGGATCACACTCTGTGATCCATCATCAGGATGAAAGAGCTTAAGGAGAAAAATGTGCTAGTTGCAGACCAAGAACAACCTAAATAGAAGAAAGGCACAAGGACCAAAGAAACAAGACAAAGAATTAAAAATTAAGGAAAAAAGAACTGAAGATAAGACACCTATTAATTCAAAAATACAATAAATATTATATAAAGGAAAAGGGGGAAGAAATAAAATAAAGAGAAGAAACCCAAAAGCAAGGAAAAAAGGATAATAAGACTATAATAAAAAAGAAAGGCATAAATCATATAGAAATCAAAATCAAAGCAAGAACTAGATGAAGAAGAGAAGAATTTAAAAATAGTAAAGAGTGAAAAAATTGAAACTAAATAACATAAATAAAAAGAATGAGGAAGCACCAAATTAACAAGAAAGTAAAGACAATATAACAAGAAGAATATACAGAAAAGAGGAAATAAAAATAAAAATAAAATGAAAACTAAGAGAAGAATATGCTATAAGTAGCAAGAAGAAAGTAATAGTAATAATACTAAAAGGTAAAGGAAAACAAAACAAACCAAAGAAGAGAACAAAATAAAAATAAAATAAGAGACGAAAATAACAAAAAGAAACTAAAGAAAAAGAAAAAATATATAAAGCAAAACTAAAAATCAAAAATAAAATAAAAAAAAAAATAAAAATAAAAAATAGAAAATAAAATAAAATAGAAGAAGAAAAACACAAAACTAAAAAGAAAATAAAGAAAATAAAAAGAAAGAAGAAGCACAAAATTAATAAGGAAAGAAAAAACCCAAAAAGAAGAGAAGAAATTACAAAAATAAGAAACCCCAAGAACAAATTGAAACTATATAAAGAAGAAGCACAAAATTAAAGAAAATAAGGGAAAAATTAATAAATAAATAAAAATAAGTAGCAAATCAAAAAATAATAAATTAACCAAACGGATAAATAAATAAATATAAATAAAATGAGTAAAACAAAAAACAAAACCAAATAAAAAGAAATATTAAAAATATAAAACTAGAAAGAAATTAAAGACAAAAAATAAAGAAAGAACTTGTATGTTTATAAAGTGTGAAAACTATATAAACATGCATGTAGAAAAGGAGAGACAAATAAACAAAATACTAAAGCAAGAACATAAAAACAAATGATAAAATCTCAAAACCAAAAAAGAGGGGAGAAGGATGACGAAAGACAAGGAGAGACAAGAGAAAGCCACAACACCACAAGACACAAACAAAGTATCCCAATGAGCAAAAAAGACTACCTAAGAGCCCAGGAGACTAAAGGATAGGAGGGAAGGAGAGATCCCCAAAAAGAAGAGGGAAGCAAGGAAAGAGGCGAAGGGAGGCAACGAGGAATTAATGAGAGGTAGGAAGATGATGGGTCCTAAGGTTGGTTAACAAGGGATGCCAAGCCTGAATCAACCTCCACCCCTCATCTCAGTTAAGGTTCAAAGGGTGATTGCTAATTTCAACGGCTTCTTTGAGTTTCCTTTTGAAGAAATTGTCTTCTTTGAGCAAGATTTGAGTGTTTTCAAGACAAATGTGGTGTTTGGTAGACGATGAATGGTGTTTGATTGACATCATTCATCGTCATCCGATTTTAGAATTCGTTCATGTCTGATGTCAGCCAAACACCATTCATCATCTACCAAACACCACATTTGTCTTGAAAACACTCAAATCTTGTTCAAAGAAGACAATTTCTTCAAAAGGAAACTCAAAGAAGCCGTTGAAATTAGCAATCACCCTTTGAACCTTAACTGAGATGAGGGGTGGAGGTTGAGTCAGGCTTGGCATCCCTTGTTAACCAACCTTAGGACCTATCATCTCCCTACCTCTCATTAATTCCTCATTGCCTCCCTTCGCCTCTTTCCTTGCTTCCCTCTTCATTTTTGGGAATCTCTCCTTCCCTCCTGTCCTTTAGTCTCCTGGGCTCTTAGGTAATCTTTTTTGCTCGTTGGGATACTTTGTTTGTGTCTTGTGGTGTTGTGGCTTTCTCTTGTCTCTCCTTGTCTTTCGTCATCCTTCTCCCCTCTTTTTTGGTTTTGAGATTTTATCATTTGTTTTTATGTTCTTGCTTTAGTATTTTGTTTATTTGTCTCTCCTTTTCTACTTGCATGTTTATATAGTTTTCACACTTTATAAACATACAAGTTCTTTCTTTATTTTTTGTCTTTAATTTCTTTCCAGTTTTATATTTTTAATATTTCTTTTTATTTGGTTTTGTTTTTTGTTTTACTCATTTTATTTATATATATTTATTTATCCGTTTGGTTAATTTATTATTTTTTGATTTGCTACTTATTTTTATTTATTTATTAATTTTCCCCTTATTTTCTTTAGTTTTGTGCTTCTTCTTTATATAGTTTCAATTTGTTCTTGAGGTTTCTTATTTTTGTAATTTCTTCTCTTCTTTTTGGGTTTTTTCTTTCCTTCCTTATTAATTTTGTGCTTCTTCTTTCTTTTTATTTTCTTTATTTTCTTTTTAGTTTTGTGTTTCTTCTTTCTTCATTTTATTTTTATTTTATTTTTATTTTTATTTTTTTTTTTATTTTTTATTTCATTTAGTTTTGCTTTATATATTTTTTCTTTTTCTTTAGTTTCTTTTTGTTATTTTCGTCTCTTATTTTATTTTTATTTTGTTCTCTTCTTTGGTTTGTTTTGTTTTCCTTTACCTTTTAGTATTATTACTATTACTTTCTTCTTGCTACTTATAGCATATTCTTCTCTTAGTTTTCATTTTATTTTTATTTTTATTTCCTCTTTTCTGTATATTCTTCTTGTTATATTGTCTTTACTTTCTTGTTAATTTGGTGCTTCCTCATTCTTTTTATTTATGTTATTTAGTTTCAATTTTTTCACTCTTTACTATTTTTAAATTCTTCTCTTCTTCATCTAGTTCTTGCTTTGATTTTGATTTCTATATGATTTATGCCTTTCTTTTTTATTATAGTCTTATTATCCTTTTTTCCTTGCTTTTGGGTTTCTTCTCTTTATTTTATTTCTTCCCCCTTTTCCTTTATATAATATTTATTGTATTTTTGAATTAATAGGTGTCTTATCTTCAGTTCTTTTTTCCTTAATTTTTAATTCTTTGTCTTGTTTCTTTGGTCCTTGTGCCTTTCTTCTATTTAGGTTGTTCTTGGTCTGCAACTAACACATTTTTCTCCTTAAGTTCTTTCATCTTGATGATGGATCATAGAGTGTGATCTGAAACGTCGATGCAAAAAAACTCTCACACAATCTAAACCAGAAACCGTTGCAACAAATCAAATTAAATGTTCACCTTTTCAAGGGTATCCTAGTATCTCTGCTAGGGCCATGGAGGCCTGGCTGGCAGTAGAGCTATCCTAGGGAGGATCACAGTGATAACCTCACTGGGGCTATGGACGCCTGACTGGAAGTGAGGCTCTATCCAGGTTGCTTTTGGAGTTAGAATCAGTAGGTAGCCCTGTTAGACTGAATTTGGTCCTTGCTGCAACTTAGGAAATGGAAATGAATGCATATGCACACACTTTGACCCTGGTACAGGAAAGGTTGGCTTGTTAGTGATTTTTAAAACCTTGTCTATTTGTAACCTGATGCTTGGAGTGAAACCACAAATTCTGAGTTCTTGATGCTAGTTTGTCATCAAAATGCTTTGGAGCATTTCCCTAGCAGAGTTGCCATTTGTTGTGCAGTTTTGCACACACGCCCCTCTGAAAGTGGGGACCCTCTCTTGGATTGCCTTTTGGCCTATTTTTCTATGGCTTGCCCCCTCTTTTTGTGCTTTTCTTTGAAAATCTTGGGGTTTTGGTCCTTGTTGCTTGTCTTGGTGGTGGGTGCCTTTGTGTTGAGTTCCTGGTGGTTTTGGAGTCTTGCAGATGTCCTCTCTGGGGTGGTCTTCTTTTGCTTTGTGTTTTCTCCCTTGGTGTTTTTGTTTGGGTCCTAAGGGTTGGTTTTATCCCTTAGATTTCCCTTGTTTTCCTCGTTTCTTCTTGTTATTTTTGAGGCGAAACTGGGATGAGACTGAACTTTGAACTTTCGCAAAGTTCTTGGTTCTGTTTCCATTCCTGTTCTGGCTCCACTTCCCACTCGCTCGCTTCCTTCTTCGTTTTGTTCATTTTTCGTCCTAAGGGTTGGTTTCCTCCCTTAGTTTTTTCTTTGCTTCGCTTTCCCGTTCGTTTGTTGGAGGTAGAACCGGGATGGATCTGAACTTTGACCTTTCACAAAGTTCTTGGTTCTATTTTTGTTCCCGTTTCGGCTCCGTCTCTCGCCTTCTTGTTTTTTCCATTGCCTTGTTTGTCTTTAGCCTTCGGGTTGGTTTTCATCCCTTGGGTTTTCCTCGGCTTGCTCTTTTGTCATTTTTCTAGAGCCGAGACCGGGATGGAACATGGTTTTGAAGTTTGGAAAAGTTAACGGTTCCTTTCCCATTCTTGTTCTGCCTTCACTTCCGCTAGGGTTGGTTTTGTCTCCGCCCTCACCTTTTTCCCCCCGGTTTCTCTTTGTTTCCTGTTCCTGCTCCGCTTCTGTTGGGGTTGGTTTTGCTTCTGCCTATCTTCCTTCCATTTTTGTTTTGGTCCCTTTTCTGCCTCTGCTTCTGCCTATTTCCTTTCCTTTCCTGTTCTTGTTCCGTCTCCACCTCTGCCTCTGCCTCTGCCTGTCTTGGGTCTTTGTTCCTGTTTTCCTCGTGGCTCCGCCTTTGCCTATCTATGGTTCCACCTCTCCCAGGTTTACGCTTGATTCTCTTGCCTTAGGAACTCTATTGGACCTACTTGGATTTTGATGGTGTATTGGGAATTAATGGTGGCCCATTTAATTGCAGGTTGGATCGAGCTGGGGTTGCTAGATGTACTTTGAAGATTTGGCACAATTTATGGGTGCATTCAGGAATACTTTGTGGCTGCTATCACAAAACCCATTCCCGCATGCAAGGATGATTTGGTTGGTGGCCATTAATGGCAGGCATAAATGATCTAAAGGGGCTCAACCTAGTTTTGTTCGATCTGAGTCATTTTTTTGCTCGGATCAGATCCGATCAGTGGCTTGTATCCATGCTGGTGTGTTCGCATGCGTTGCTATTCGCATGGGTGAATTCTTTTGGTGGGTGTGGCTCAAGGATCTGTTCCTTGACTTTGTGCGATCCTAGATTGATCTGATAGGGGTCCTTGCTGCATTCATTGCTGGACGACGAGTTATTGCTGGCTGTCAGGGCTGATTTGATTAGTGGTTGAGTTTCCTTGTAACCCTAGCTCTGTTTCATGTGAGCCTATTGTTCTATAAGTATGGCACTCTGCCTCATTTGTAAGACTTCAGTTGGAATTAGCTAGATTCAATTCGGATTGGTAGACTAAGTCAAAAGACTTGTAATCATTAGATTTAGCAGTAGAGTAGCATGTTAGAAGATTAGAAGTTAGTTTTTACATTTCAAGCAAGTCCTGTAATAGACTGGAATTGTTGCAAATGTGATGATTTAATACAAAGTGCAGACATTGTGTTATGACTGATGCCTTCTCTTGCATTGGATAATCTTGCATGGTTCTTTTTCTATCTTTTAAATCACTTGGAAATGTTTGGATATATCTTAGGTTTAATTAGTAATGTTTGTGATTTAATGCCTGGAGTGTTGTAGCAATCCCTAGTTCATATCTTGGGCAGCTTCTTGATTGTGGGAAAGCTGTGCAAGGTCAACCTGTAGCTCATATTCATGTGCTTAGTTCAACTATAGTTATTCATCTAGTCTTGTTGAATGAATTCTTACAGCTTAAAAATCTTTAATACCTTAGAAGATTGCACTGCTTTCTGTGGGATTGCAGGTATAGCCTAGGTCGAACATAAATTAGTTTAAGGGATTGGTCCATTCCAAGTATTTCATCATTTTCATGGTTAATCTTAGAAGCGGTATTAACATTAGGACTTCTGAAACCCTCATATTTTTCTATTTCTTTATTATATGGTTAGAACTAGAAGTTAAAGCATCACCATATCTTAAAATTTGATGAGTTTAGAGCTTCCAGTATTTGTACATAAGAACCCTTATGATTACCAGCATTTCACATTTTATCACTGAGTTTGTTCTACTACATAGTCATGATCTAATACCCATGAGACCTTGGGGTTATCTCTTTGTTCATAGAGATCAACCTTTCAAGAGAGATAGGATAACTTTTATTCTGTCTGAGTTGTTGATGTGCAGAAACACCAAACAACACATTTCTAAATGGTGAATTGGTAGAAGAGGCGTACATTGAGCAACCTGATGGTTTTCAATTGAATGATCAAGTAGATATGGTCTTTTGGTTAAATAAATATTTATATGGACTCAAGCTAGCCCCTAGAGCTTGGTATGCTAGATTGGACAAGTATTTGATGAAGCTTGGATTTAACAAAGGTACTGCTAATAGTGATCTATATTTCAAGATTGATGATGATAACAATTTGATTGTGGAAGTCTTTGTTTAAGATATCATGTTTGGAGGAGATGATGGTTTGTGCATGAAGTTTGTTGATCAGATGCATAATGAGTTTGAGATGTCAATGATTAGAGAGATGAAATTCTTTTTGGGATTGCAAATTACTCATTTAGATAAAGGGATCTTTATATCTCAGTCCAAGTATGTGAAATAATTGCTAAAGAAATTTGGTATGAAATATTCAAAGCCAGTTGGTACACCCATGGTGACCGGATGTAAGTTGACAACATATGACGATTCTCTGAAGGAAAATTAGACTAGATACAAATCAATGATTGGTGGATTGCTTTATTTGAATCAAAATAGACTTGATATCATGAATGTTGTATGTATTGTTGCAAGATTTCAATCCGATCCTAAGGAATCTCATGTGACTACTGTGAAGAGAATTTTTAGATACTTGAAGGGAATAGTTGGTTTTGGCCTGTGGTATCCTAAAGATGATGATCTTACTTTGAGTGCCTTTACTGATGCTGATTGGGTAGGAGACATGAATGACATGAAAAGTACTAGTGGTGGCACATTTTTCTTGGGAAAGAAGCTGATTTCATGCTTAAGTAAAAAGTAGAATGCCATTTCTTTATCTACTATAGAGGCATAATACATTGCTGCTGCTAGCAATTCTACTCAAGTATTATGGATGAAGCAAATGTTGAAAGATATCAGAGTTATGTATGATGAGACTATTTTTATATTATATGATAATTCAAGTGCAATTAAAATTTCTAAGAATATGGTGCCACATTCAAAGACCAAGCATATATCTATCAAGTTTCACTTTTTGAGAGAGAAAGTGAGTGAAAAGGAAGTTAGATTGGAGTATGCGCCTACTAAGGAACAAATTAAAGACATCTTTACCAAGCCATTTCCTAAGGATAATTTTGAGTATCTCAGAGGGAAGTCAGGGGTGATTACCCCTCCTAATCAGAACTAAGATGCATTGTCTTGCATCAGTCAGAGCATTTCACATTCATATCTTGATTCAGATTGATGTTGTGGTGGCTGCTACTCAGGGGGAGTAGTCAGATGATTCAGAGCTTGTGTGTACCTTTTCCATTGATGTCAAAGGGGGAGAAGAGCAATGTTAAAAATTGGGAATTATCTAAGGAGAAAAGAGTAAGAACCTAAGGGGGACTAAGTGTTGAAGTTAGTTAATTTGATGGTTCTTTTCACATCATGTGTTTCCATCAATACCAAAGGGGGAGATTGTTGGATGTTGTGGTTGAGTTTCTGATATGTGGTTTTCATTGATGTCAACACTATTAGCTTTAATGTCTTTAAGACTATATATGTCAAGGATATTGAGAAAATTGTAATAAAATAAGTTGTAGGTTGTTTGTGAAGCAGTGAAGATTAGTATGATGGAAAGTTCAGTATGTTGATGGTGAGAAGTTGTGGATTAAAGGGTTTGTTGAAAAGCCTATCTATTTTATCCACTGAAGCTTTTTGAGGTGCGCATGAAGATTTGAGCAAGTTATGAGTTTTTGTGTTTCGATAGTTATTCTGCTACTGTAGCTAGTGTTCCTGGAAGAAGATATTATGATTATGGTAATCTAAGTTGCTATGTATGCTCCTGTGGTGTTTGTGGATGTTTCTAGATCATGATATATCTATGTTGCACATCTGCATTGATTGTTGTGCTCATGGTTGATGATTTTCTCTTGCGTGTTCATGGCCAATAGGGTGATTGTAGTGTGTTGTGGATATTTGAGGAATAATATTTGAATGTGTTTTGTGTTCGAGGATATTTTTTTGGGTCTCCACTATGTTGTGGCTGACCTTGGTAGATTCATATTAATTATCTTTATTGTTTTGGGCCGACAGTTTGTATTCATCTTATTATTTTGTTGAAGTCGACATGAAGTGATGTAATTCCTTGTTGCGGATATATATAAGTGATTTTTTCTTCATTTGAATGGATGAGTGAGCAAGTGTGTGTGTGAATAATTTTCTAAATCTTTTGAGGGTAGAAAAGAGTGTGAAGAAGAGTGAAGAAGTGTTCATGGGCTTAGCCAAAATTGTAATCAAGCATTAGCAAATGCTATTTTCTTAGTTCAAGATCTTTCATATGGATTTAATTTGAATATTATTGTAATACAATGAGTATTCCCTTGGGAAGTAAGCCTTTTTGTAATTGAGCAATGAGCTCTAGGAAATGTGCCTGAATGCATGTGCAGTCCCCATTTTTCCATTCTTTTAACAAAGTATAAACTTGTGGATTAACCTCCACTGTGGTTTTTCCCCTAACAGTGTTTCCATGCAAAAATCCTTGTGTTATGTGTGTTTCTGATGTGTTGTTGATTTATGCTTTCATGGTTATTAATCAGATATGAGAATAGGGGTTAATAAATTTAATAAGTTTGAAATTCTGTGACAATTGATTCACCCCCCCCTCTCAGTTATCCGCCCTTGTGTTGCCAACATATATTACTACCTACATGCTCAAAGTGGATGAATTTGTCAATGCCATCAATGGTCTTGGTGGTAAGCTGGAAGAAAGCGAAGTAGTGAAAAAGGTACTAAAAACTCTTCCTTAAACTTATAGTTCTAAAGTTTCTGCTATTGAGGAATCTCAAAATTTGGATATTATTCTAGAGATCCAATGTTTGGTGCTTTGATTTCCTATGAATTTAGAGAGTTTGATCAAGATGCTACAAAGAAATAAATTACCTTTAAAGTCTACAAATTAGAGAAGGATGATGAACTATATTCGGATGATCTTGATGAGGTGGAAGAAAATTTTGTAAGAATATTGAAAAGGGCATTGAATAATATAGAGGTAATTTACCCTTTAAATGTTCTAATTGTTGAAAGATAGGTCATTATGCTTCTAAATTTCTAATCAATGTTGAAAATGATAAACCTAAGGATCGTAAAGGGAAATTTCTCAAGAGTTATTATGTTAAAATAGACAATGGTGCATTTGATGATGAAGAATCTGACTATCTTGATGAAGATAGTGATGAATTATTGTTCATGGCTCTAAAATTTGGAACTAATTTTGCTAATCCTGAAAGGTGTATGAAGGAAAATGCTCTAGTAATAGGTCATAACATTGAAGGAACTATGTTGAACGTTTTTCATGCAAGAGAAGAAAGAAATTATTGAATAATTGATAGTGGATGCTCAAATCATATGACAGGTGATAAGATTAAGTTTGTCAAAATTCAAAGGTATGATGGTGGTCTTGTTAATTTTTGTGATAATACATCTACCAATATTTATGGAAAAGGTTCAACTAGTTTTGATTGCAAGCATAATACAGATTATGTTCTTTATGTCAAGGGTCTCCAACATAATCTTCTAAGCTTAGGATAGATGTGTAGCAAAGGATATAATATTTTGTTTTAAGGATGATGGTTGTGAAATTAGAAAAGGAAGATTTGGAACTTTGGTTTCTATTAGAACAAGGACATAAGATAATGTTTAGATCAGCTCAAAGGTAGTGGTGCTAAATGATTTATGTCTCAAATCAATGAAAGTTGGCTATGGCATATAAGAACGGGTACCATCAATTTTGATAGCTTAGTGAAGATCAATTCTACTGATGCTGTGAGAGATCTACCAAAGATTACAAAGCCTATCAATGCAATATGCAAGGAATGTCAGTTTGGAAAGAAAACTAAGAAGAGGTCCAAGACTAAGAAATATTCTACCACATTTCCTTTGGAGTTGGTGCATACAGAAATGTGTGGACCTACTAGAATAAGAAGCTCATATGGTGACAATTATTTCATGCTATTGATTGATGAATATTCTAAAATTACTTGGGTGAAATTTATTAAAGAAAAATCAAAAGCTCTAGATAAGTTTAAAGAATTTAAGTCTATGTTTGAGAATGAAATGGACGTAAAATTAAAGTTCTTAAGGTTTGATAGAGGTGGTCACCTCTAATGAGTAACAAATTTTGTGAAGATTATGGAATAAAGAGACATTTTTAAGCTCCTAAGACTCGTTAGCAGAATGGAGTTGTGGAGAAGAGTAATAGAATAGTTCAAGATCCAGTTAGGAAAATGATGATGGAAGCCAATCTATTGGATGTCTATTGGAGAGAAGTAATTCATATTACTATCTACACTCTCAACATAGGTCAAGTAAAAGTGAATAGTTTAGAGACTCCCTATGAGTTATGGTATAGTAAACCTCCTACTATAAGGTATTTTAGAGTTTTTGGAAGAAAATACTATATTAAAAGAGATGAAAAAAACCTAGGAAAGTTTGATGCAAGATTTGATGAAGGAATCTTCCTTGGATACTCTACAAGAAGCAAAGCTTACCGGTGCTATGATAAGAGGTTGAAGACGATTGTTGAAAGTGTAAGTGTTAGGTGGATGAAGAACCATTGCCAAGTTTAGTATTGATAGAAGGATATGAATCTGATGAATACCCTTGTTGTGAAGAAGAAAATGATGAAGATAAACAAAAAGAGATGGCAATTAAAGAGGAAGAAACTCTGAGAAAGATCCCTTAAGACTCCTAAGTATGTGCAAAAGAATCATTTTGAAGATTAGATCATTGGAGATAAGATAAAAGGTGTGTTGAAAAGGAAGAAAGCATCTACTACAAAGGAAAAAGTAAATTTTTGTCTACTTTCAAAGTTGGAACCTAAAATAGTGATTGAGGAATGCAAAGATGAGAATCAGATCAAGACTATGAAAGAAGAATTGGAACAAATTGAGAAGAATCAAACTTGGGAACTGGTCCCAAGACCAAAAAATAAGAATGTGATAGGAAATAAATAGATTTTGAAGAAAAAACTAAACGAGGATGGAATTTTTTTCAGAAACAAGGCTAGATTTGGGTGTAAGGGCTATTCAAAACTAGAAAGAATATATTTTTGATGAGAATTTTTCTTTGGTGGCAAGGATGGAAGCCATTAGAATATTTTTGGATTTTGCAACACATAAAAGGCTTCAAAGTATATCAAATGGATGTAAAGTCTTCATTCTTGAATAGTGAGTTGGAATAAGAGGTATACATTAAACAACCAGAAGGATTTTAGTTATTAGATAATGTTGATATAGTCTGCAGATTGAAGAAGGCATTATATGGAATCAAACAAGCTCCTAGAGCTTGGTATGCAAGGTTAGATAAGTATTTTCTACAATAAGGATTTAGAAAAGGTATTGAAGATAGCACCCTGTATTTCATGGTTGAAGGAGAACAAATCTTGATTGTGGTAGTGTATGTGGATGAAATTATCTTTGGAGGAAATGAAGGTATGTGCAAGAATTTTTCAGATGAGATGCAAAAATAGTTTGAAATGTGAATGTGTGGGGAGATGAATTTATTCCTTGGATTACAAATCAGTCTATCAAAAAAAGGTATTTTCATTTCACAATCAAAATATATCAAAAAAATGTTGACGAATTTTGGAATGGAGGATTCTAAATCGGTATGTAATCCTATGGTTACTAGTTGCAAGTCGAGAAAAGATGATGAATCTCCTAAGGCTAATAAAAAAATATAGATCAATGATTGGTGAATTGTTATATCTAACTACTACTAGATTGGATATCATGCATGCAATTTTTCTTGTGGAAAGATATCAAGAAGATCCCAGAGAATCTCATGTTACATTTGTGAAGAGGATATTTAGATACTTGAAGGGAACTCTGAAGTTTGGTTTGTGGTATCTTAGGGATACTGATTTCTCATTGAGTGCATATACAAATGTAGATTGGGTAGGATGTATAGATGACATAAGAAGTACAAGTGGTAGTTCTTCCTTTTTTGGAAACATATTGGTTTTTTGGTTGAGTAAGATGTAGGCTTTAGTGTCATTATCTTCTACATAGACAAAGTATATTGCAACAACATCATGCTGCACATATGTGTTTTGGATGAAAAAAACATTGAAGGATACCAGAGTATCATATGATGAACCTATTTCTATCTTATGTGATAATATAAGTGCTATCAATATCTCAAAGAACCCAGTAATGCATTTAAGAACAAAATATATCTCTATCTAATATCACTTCTTAAGAGAGAAAATTATAGAGAATGAGGTGAAGCTAGAATATGTGCCTACAAAGGATCAAGTTGTAGATATATTTACAAAGGCTCTTCCAAAAGATGCATTTGAGTATGTCTAATAGAAGTTAGGGGTTATTGCCCCTCCTTTCAACTAGATGCATAAGTTGGTGCATCTGTCTAGGTAAGCATTCAAGATACATTCTTGGTCCTAGGCTGATGTTGAAGGCTACATCTCAAGTGGAGTAGGTAGTAGTGCTATTAGTTGGTGTAGTCAGATGAAACATATTTTGTGCCCCTAAAGGGGAGAATTTAGGAAAGTGAATGAAGTGAAGAGAGAGTGTAGTTGATTTTTGATGTTAAAAGTAATATAAAATTGATGTATGTAGGTATTGTCAGTGGTGCAGGTATTTCCCTTTGAGTGTTGTCAAATAGGGAGAGAAAAATAGTTCAATATAGGAAAGAGAGTTGCATGAGTCTATGGAAATTTACCATTGATGTCAAAGGGGGAGAGAATTAGAGTGGTTGAAAAATAATAGTTCAGAAGAGTATTACAAAAGAAAGAGATAGAGTTGCTTGGGAAAGAGTTGGTTGAATGTGGTATAAATACCATAGGGAGAGAGAGTGTTCAAGAGAAAGAGAATGAGAGTATAAAGAGTTTCCCTAGTCAGGGGGAGTGTTGCTTGTTGTAGAGTTGATATTGGTTTATTTTGTTGTTTTTTTTTCAAAGAGTTGATGTTTCCATCAATGAAAAAGGGGGAGATTGTTGTAAGTATGATGCTGGTGTTGTCATTGATGTCAAAATTTGTTGGTGTTGGTCATTGATGTCAATAATATGAAGATGGTTGGTGTTCTCAAATTCTTGTGCTAATATGGATGTGTTGTGATTTGATAAGAAGGTGTTGTGGTAATTTTTTCATTGATTTATTGATGGATAAGAGTTGTAGTTGCTTGGTTTCCAAGTTCTTTTGAGAAAATTTAAATAAAAGAGTGTGTAGTGTGACAGAGGTGTGTTCAATGTTGTGCTTTGAATTTATTCAGGGTTAAATATTTTCTTGTATGGTTAGGATATGATGATCAAATGTGCTCAAAGGTTTTATATCCATAGTTTCAAGCTTTGGATCATTTTGTAGTGAGAGTTGTGTTTGACAATTTATCTATCTGTGTGGAAGGTTGTATGGGAGAAATGAGATTGCTTTGCATTTCTCCATAGTAAAGTTTCTTCTCTTGTCGATTTTGGAATGAGCTTATATTTTCAGTAACATGCTTCCCTTGAGGTTGCACGTGCTAAGGTGTTCCACAAGGTTGGTTAGTAAGTTGTGTTCTATGGCTGTATTTTTGGTTGCACAAAATAATTGTATTCTTAGTTTTAGGTGGTTGTGGAAAAGTTACAAAATATTCTAATAATGCTAGAATATTCTAAGATGTTGTGTGTATACTATGAAGTGTTGTTGTGTGGTATGCATGACTTGGAGAAGCCTACATGTGGTTTCTTGTAGTGTTAGTTTAGGTTTAGATAGCTTGGTGTGCTAGAGCTATTTATGGAGGTATCTCATGGATTGTGAATGTGTTGAGCAATGTGGTGATGTATATTTGGGTCCTAGCTAACCCTTGGCATGGTTTTCCTTCACTTATTTCCACTGTAGAGGTGTTTGTGTTGCAAGTATGAAGGTGTTTTCATTGATGTTAAATGTGTATTGATGAAGGTTATTGCATGATGAAGGTGTCGAGGATATTGAGAAAATTGTGAAAAAGAGGGAAATAGTTTGTTGTAGGTTGTGTGCATGTATAGTTGAGATATTGAAAAATTGTTGTGAGTACATAGAGCTATCTTTTTGTTGCAGTGTTTGGTGATGTGTTGGAATGAATTAATGTACTAATATGGTGTCTTTGGTACTTGGTTTCCAAGTGATTTTGAGAAATTCTGATAAACAAAGAAAAAAATGTTGTGCAAGTGTTTAGAATGTGCTTCGAGATGTGCTCTACATTTCTTCTATGTTGATGCTTAGCCTGTTTGGATTTGATATGTTGTTCAAGGTTGTTAGTAGTTGCTACATATAGAATTTGGGTTTCTAGATTGTTGTGTAGAGTGAGATATGTTCACCAGTGTGTGAACTAGTTTTTCAGTGTTGTTTACTGTGATTTGGGAGAAATGTAATTTCAAGTTGTGCATATCTGGGAAGTTTCTCATATTCATTGTATCTTTCAGTATTCAAGGTTTCTCTTGAATTTTTTTTTAAAAAGTTTATCAGATGGATGTGAAGTCTACTTTTTTGAATGGTGAGTTGGAAGAGGTTTACATGGAACAACTAGAAGGATTTCAGTTGTCAAATCAACTCATATGGTTTACAGATTGAAAAAGGCATTGTATGGATTAAAGAAAGCTCCTAGAGCTTGGTATGCAAGATTGGAAAAATATTTGCTAAAGAAAAGATTCACTAAAGTCATTGCATATATAATAATATTTACTTCAAAATTGAGGAAGATAAAATCTTTATAGTGGTTGTGTATGTGGATGAAATTATCTTTGGAGGAAATAAAACTATGTGTAAGAAATTTTTAGAAGAGATGTAGAAAGAGTTTGAGATGTCAATGTTTGGGGAGATGAATCTCTTCCTTGGGCTACAAATCAATTAAACAGATAAAGGAATTTTCATTTCATAGTCAAAGCATGTCAAAGAGATGTTGAAGAAGTTTGGAATGGAAGACTACAAATGGATATGCACTCCTATGGTGATTGGTTGCAAACTAAGCAAGGATGATGAATCACCTAAGGCTGATCAAAGCAAGTATAGATCTATGATTGGTGGAATGTTATATCCAATTGCTACTAGACTAGATATCGTGCATGCAATTTGTCTTGTGGCTAGATTTCAAGAAGATCCTAAAGAGACACATGTTGCAACAATAAAGAGGATATTTAGATATTTAAAAGTCAATCCAGATTATGGCTTATGGTATCCTAAGGATACTAATTTCACACTAAGTGCATACACATATGAAAACTGGGTTGGTTGTGTTGATGATAGGAAAAGTATAAGTGGTGGTGTATTCTTTATTGGATGTAGATTAGTTTCTTCATTAAGTAAGAAGCAAGAACCAATTTCTTTATCCACTATAGAGGCTGATTATATTAGAACATCTTGCTGCACACAATTATTGTGGATGAGACAAACATTGAAGGATATTAGAGTAGTGTATGATGAGCCTATAACTATCTTTTGTGATAATACAAGTGAAATTAACATTTCAAAGAATATAGTGATGCATTCAAATACAAAGCATATATCAATCAGGTATCACTTTTTGAGAGAGAAGGGTATGGAGAATGAGGTGAACCTTGAATATGTACCTACAAAGGATCATATTGCTGACATATTTACTAAGGATCTTCCTAAGGATACTTTTGTGTATCTTTGGGAGAAGTTGGGGGTAATTTTCCCTCCTTCTTTGAACTAGATGCATATGGAGATGCATCAGTTCAGTGGATCTATGGATTCATCTTGATTAGATTGATGTTGGTGGCTACCTCTTAGGGGGAGTAGGTAGTGTCATTGTTGTCGTAAGGAATGTTGTCATTGTGTAGAGTTGTTGACTTGGTTGGGTGTACTCCTAAGGGGGAATATTTAGTGCAAGTATCTTGGTTCAGTATCAAAGGGGGAGATCAATGCAAAAAACTTTATCCTTTTCCATTGATATCAAAGGGGGAGAAAGAATCATGTGAAAAAAATTATCTACACATGAGGGAGAAGTAAAATAAAATCATAAGAAAGTGTGTTCAAAGCTGTTGTGTTGTCTTTGATGGTTTTTCACATCATGTGTTGCCATCAATGACAAAGGGGGAGATTGTTGCAAGTATGAAGGTGTTTTCATTGATTTCAAAAAGATAGTGTTTTCATTGATGTGAACTATGTATTGGTGAATGTTATTTCATGATTAAGGTGTCAAGGATATTGAGAAAATTTTGAAAAAGAGGGAAACAATTTGTTGTAGGTTTTTTGCATGTATAGTTGAGATATTGAGGAAGTGTTGTGAGAACATGGAGCTATCTTTGTGTTTTACTATCTGGAGATGTGTTGGAATGAAGTAATGTGCTATTATGGTGTCTTTGGTACTTGGTTTCCAAGTGCTTTTGAGAAAAAATTATAAACAGAGAAAACAATATTGTGCAAGTGTTCAAAACGTGCTCTGGGATGTTCTCTAAATTTCTTATATGTTGATGCTATGCTTGTGTGGATTTTATTTGTTGTTCAAAGTTTCTAGTAGTTGCTACATCTAGAATTTGGGTTTTTGGATCGTTGTGCAGAGTGAGATATGTTCACCAGTGTGAACTATTTTTCAATGTTGTTTACTATGGTTTGGGTGAAATGTATTTTCTTTGCATTTCTCCATAGTTTAATTTCAGGTTGTGTGGATTTGGGAAGTTATTCATATTGATTTTATCTTTTAGTATTGAAGGTTTATCTTGATTTGGTATAGTACAGTGTGTGTTTCATGTGTCAGTGTGCATATAAGGTTAATCAGATGTTTTGGATCGAAGTATTTCTATGATGTGAGTTTGGATGAATTCTTTGTTGGATCTCAGGTGGTTTGTGGATTTTTCTAGATCATGTAAAAGATATTTATGTGGTTCACATGTTGTCTTAATCAAATGAGAATCATGCACTTAATAGTTTTATGGTGTTTAGCATGGGTAACAATCGATCAGGTGTTAGCACTACATGGAAAGCCTTTCAAAGTTTTTGAAAGCATGTTGAGGTGTGTTAGGATAAATTTGGATCCTAACTAAGGATTTATATGGGTTTCCTTCATTCCTATCCACCACGAGAATATTTGAGTGCCGACTTAATTTGAAATTTTAAATGTAAAGGATGTCATGCCGACCTTGGAGAATTTTTTCAAGGTTGAGGATGCTATAAATAAGAGTGGTGTTTTTGGAAGATCATAAGATAGACATGAGATATATGCGAGTGATGAATGTGGTGAAAATTATAGAAGTATAGATGCAAATTTGAGTAGAGAAGTGTGAACTTCAAAGTGTTGGACTTTTGAAGGCAGTGAGTTGAAGGTTTCCACAATATTTCAAACAAGGGTGCAAAAGTGTTGGAGCAATTATGGTGGATTCCTTATTGCATTGAGATAGTGTTCTCTATATAACATTTATCTTCTATATTCTTTTTCATTGTATGGCAATGAGCCCTATTGTATAGTGTGTCCTATTCTAGAAGTGATCCTTTGTACCAGTTTTGTAATTAATTATATTGTGAGCTAATCCTCACCGTGGTTTTTACCTCATTGGGCTTTCCATATAAATCTAGTGTTCTCTTGTGTATGATGTTGTTATTTCAATTTCTGTTATTTGCATTTCATGATTAGTCACTTTAATAGAATAAGGGTTTAATGAATGCTTATAGATATGATTATTGTTGAGGGTTTTGATTTTTTAATTTGGTACAATTGATTCACTCCCCCTCTCAGTTGTCTTGTTCATTTAACAATTTGGTGTCGACCTATTTTTGGTGTTGCACATCTTAGGTGCATATGTTTCATTAGTGATGACCTAATTGAGATTGTTTAGGTTGTGGATGATATATAAGTAAGGTAAATTTTTGAAGATGAGTGTGGATCTATAGGAGTAGGAAAGATGAAAATTTGATTAAGTGTGGTGAATTAAGTGTGAGCTTAATGCCTATGACTCTGATGTAGTGAGATGAAGGGTCTACATTTATAGTGTGCTTGACGTTGCTAGAGGAAATGAGCCAAAGGTTGCAGATGGCATAAAGTTTCAGTGGTGGATTTCTCCTATTGCCTTGAGATAGTGAATCTCTTTGTAACATTCTTCTTCTATCTTTTTTCTTCTTGGCAGTGAGCCACCCGGTAGTGAGCCTTTCTTGTTTTCTTGGGTAGTGAGCCCTTGGTAGTGAGATAAATTATATTCGATGTTGTAATTCATATATGTGAGCTAATCTTCATTTTAGTTTTTTATTCTTGATTTTTCCACACAAATCTGGTTTTCTTATGTGTTTGGATGTGTTTATATTTCTACTTCATATATTTACATTCTACTAATGCATGATAAGGGTTTAAGGGCTAACAAGGGTTTGAATGGTATTGAGGGATTGAGTATTTTTAAGTATACAATTTATTCACCCCTCATCTTAGTTTCCATGTGCATCTAACAATACCTAGTTTTTACATCATCTCAAAGCTAACAAGAAGAAAACTAATGATCTAGTAATTCAATTGAGCAATTATTGTCAAGAGCATTCAAGAGAAACAATTTCAAAGAATTATTGCAACAATTCAAGATCCAACATCATGTAAAAGTTTATGTGTGTTCATGTTTCTTTGAAGGCTAACATTGTTGTAGGTCTCCAAGCATCCAAGAACCTAAGAATTCAAGCATTCAAGTCAATCAAGTAAGCAAGATCTAAGATCCTTGAAGTGATGTGTATGACTGTAGTCCTCTAAGGAAGCTATTGAAGGGTGGTGAGTTGCAATAGTTTATTCATTCATCATTTCCCTCCTTTCTATTATTAGTTTATAATTTTCCATTGTGGAAGTGGAAACACTTACATGGGGTTTGACTGAGGCAAGCCCCTAAAATGGCCCAACATTTTCTCTCTTTGTGAATATATAGGTTATAGGTTGAAGAGGATCAAAATAAGTTTGAAGACACTTTGTTTGGTTTTGTATTCGAAACCCTAGTCCTTAACAACTCATGTAAATTCAATTACAAAATATCTAGCAAAGATTTGACAAGTTTGCTAATAGGAAACCAAAGTGTAGATCTAATATCAGAGGATTGCAAAAATAGATATGAAAATTCCCTAATAGGATAGTGGTTCCCTCAACACCAACACAATAAATTAAACTAAAATTTATACCATAGGTGAATAATGTCCTCCCATTTCTATTTCTAGTGTCTGATTTCCTTTGTGACTTCTCAGATCTATTGTATTCATATCAGAACAATATTTTTCATCATTAAGCTAGTTATATCTTTGTCTTTCATTATTAGGTCATTTCTAAATTTGGTTGAGGGATGGTTGACTCACCTTTCAAGTTTTAATTCAACCTCATACCATGTCCAAATCCATCAAACTCTCATTCCATCCTTGCATATCCATTATCACATCGTATCCATAACCCCATCCCCCATTCATATGGAAGTTGGGAAAAGTGTCAAACCCTAAGGCCACAAAACCAAAAATGGGTTTCCCTTTCACATTGTTTCATTTTGGAGAACCTGACCTGTTAACATTATATACCTTCTAAAAATTCATCCTAGATCTAGGTTTTGCATATCATTTTGTTGCATTTTCCATTTAGGGTTTCATTTTTGCATCATAAAGAGTCATAAAAATTCAAAAAAAACATTCACATTTCATTGAAAGTTTTCATAGGATTTATTTCAGTCATCTTAGCTTAGATCTACACTCAAATCATAAATCTGGATTAAATCATTCAAATTTTAAATTATTCATTGTATTCAAAATTGCATCTTTCATTAGGTCAAAAAGTGAAAAATTGTATTGTTTTGTTTCAAAATTGCATCAAATTATCATTTTTAGAATCTTGCATCTTTAAATTAGTCAATTAGTTCATCCTAGATCAAAAAATTGCACTCAAAATTTGTCATTCAAAATTCATACATTTGCACACTTTCATTTTCCATTTACATACTCACAAAATCAACAAAATTTGGAAAAATAGTCACTTAATGATATCAAATTTCCACAATCCATATTGTATATTTGAGTGCAATTCTAGATTTGATTGTGTCCAATTTTTTACATCAACGTTTCGGATCACACTCTGTGATCCATCATCAGGATGCGAGCAGTAGAGAGCATAAGGAGAAAAATAGAAAGTTGCAAACCTAGAATACCTTTTATAGATGAGAAAGGGAGAGAGAAGGCAATACACAAGTCACAAAATAAGATAATATAAAATTAAAAAGAGATAAAAAATTGGACACAATCAAATCCAGAATTGCACTCAAATATAAAATAGTCACTATCAAATCTATTTGCACATAGAATTGGGAACATTAAATAATATCAAACACACTTACACTTTCAATTTTTAGATACCTTGTCTAGGAAATGGGTGCACTAGGTGCTTCTATCCTGTATTTTATGCCTAAAAATTTCATAAGATTTTTGTCTTTATGTTCTTTGTTGGATTCTATTTTCTGAATTTTGTTGTTGCATTTCAAAACTACTATTTACTTTAGCCTTGTTGCATTTTTACATTCTTCAATTTACAATCCTAAAATCAATAAAATATGGAAAATAATTCACTTTTTGTACTTGTTTGCATATAAACACATAAACCTTAAATAGTATAATAGACAACCAAACTTCTAATTTTGTAAAAGCCTACCTAGGACATAGGTGCCTTGGGCACCCTTGTCTTATCTTTTTTGGCTCAAATATATGTTAGTGATTTTTCTTTGTGTTTTCTATTTTTTTCTAGTTTTATTTATTTCTGGCTATTCTTCTATGTTTGTTTATTATTTTAGTGTTCATCTTGGGTACACTTAAGTGTTTTAGAACTTGTATGAGTTTCATGACCTAGTATCATATTGCCAATACTTCAATGTGACGTATTTCTAGACTTATGGCACCCCACACTAGTTTTACATCTGTTGTGGATCATGAGTCTTCTAACTCTTTCATGACAAGCTTTGTCAATAATCAAACCATTTTGGACTCTATTCTAGATGTTACCATGCCAATGAAAACCTCACAAACACATATCTTTATAGACATAGAGACTATAGTTGCCCATGTTCTTGAAGAAAAACTAAGAAAATTAGATAAGGACTTAGAAAAAATTCAAGAATTTGTGAGTATTTAATACTTTGCAGGTACAATGGTTCCTATAATTGATAATATGAAAAAACTGATTGATGATTCTCAAGGATTAGAGGTTGTACGTAACCTAGCCCATATAGTTGATGATAATATACCTACCATGGCTATTTTCTATTTCACTTTGGGATACACTCAAAGTAAATGCGGAAGTCAAGTATCACTCCCTACAACTATAGCCTTTATTCCTACATACAAAAATCTAACCATTTCTTCAATAATACAACCAACAATTGGCCTAACTTCAACAATAGGCCTTTCCATTGGAAATCCTTATGGTTTTGGATCTTCCCATATCACACCCCAAGTCTCATCCCCCCTCATAAATTTTCAACATAGTAGCCCACCTAGCATATACACACTTCCACCATATTCACCACATTTCCAGTACGTATCAACTAATGACTCCATTATCAACCAGCTTCTACAAAATGTAACCTCACTCCAACAATAAATCTCAACCTTGAACCAAAACCAAAATGGAAAACCATCACAATATGTCAAAATAAGCCAAATATCATTTGAAGTATTGAAAACAAAAATGCCACAAAACATAAAGATAACTTGATTTGACAAGTATAATGGTAAATGGGATCCTAGAAATCACATATAAACATATACCACCATGTGTAGTGAATTTATTTTTTCGGATAAGCTCCTATCTAAACTTTTCCCTGGTTCATTGAAAGATATGGCCTTGGAATGGTTTTTCTCATTTCCTAATAAGTCAATCCACTCATTTAATGAGCTTTTTTATGGTTTCCTCAATCATTTCTAATTCGAAATTGGTCCCAAGATCAACATAACCAATTTAATGTGAAGCAAACAAAGACAAGGTGAAAATACTACAAATTTCATAAGCTTCTATCAATGGATATTATCACAAGTCACTCTAACTCTTCCTGATGCAGAAATCCAAAGAATGTTCATTGACAACTTGCAAACTGACATAAGGGAAAAAGTCTTATTAGTGAAATTTCCATCCTTTATAATTTTGTGTATGACACTTTGTGAATATTAGAATTCGATTAATAAGTATGAAAAAGAATTTTCATTGGTTCATATTGAGAAATCCAAACCCATACATCAAAACAACTATCAACCATTCAAAAAGAAGAACAAACTTTTCATCGATTTTCATGCACTTCCAAAAAACAACCACATTGAACCTCAATTTCTTTCATAAGTCCAACTCCATAATAATTTAGACCAAAAGATAGGTGATTCGCCCAATTACCTAGAACTCTCCATTCAATCATGTTACAACTTTTGAGTAAGAACCTAACCTGATTGCCTCTTGTTGAACTTGTGGACACAAACAAGCCTCTACCTCCAAATCTCAATCCCAATACCTTTTGTCAATTTCATCACACAAATCGACATGATTCAAAATGATGCATGCATCTTAAACATCAAGTTAAATACCTCATTGATTCTAATCACATCCAATTGTGTGGTGTTAATGACCAAGGGAATAAGTTTGTTGCCTCACCTAACCAAAACTTGCAAATTTTTACCAATTCTATGACTAATCATTCAACCAACTTTGTGAAATCTTGTGGTGTTAAGAGTGATGTGATGAATATTGATGATATGAGTGATGACATGAATGATGATAAGAGCGATGATGAAAATAATTATGAGAAGGATGTAGATCACATGGTTGGTATAATATATGTGTAGCCTCATAAGGGCCAAACTAGTGAGCTACTCAACATTGCTTTCACCAATAGTGATGTAGTTAGGCATGTGCCCGATGGTCTTGTCTATATTGCTAGCTGTATAAATGAAAAACATATAAAAGTAATAATCATTGGTCCCACATGTGTAGAGAATGTTATCATTGAGGAGTTATTTTTTATGCAAGAGATTTATCAATATTTTTATGACCAATTGAAAGCATGGATAAACAATCATAATAGTTTACCTTTCCCTACGATAGGTTCAATCATTCTTCCTCTAAAAATTGGACCAAAGAAATTAGATATCTCATTCTCCATTATCCCGTCATTGGACCAATTTCATCTAAAGCTACGCTACCCATGGTTATGCTCCATAAATGTCGTCCCATCAATTATTCACAAGTGCATAAAGTTCCCCTTTGAAAATGAGATATTTACAATGTGTCATAGTGGGTTTAATCCTTTTATCCTACAATGGGAATTTTTCACTTATTACATTTGGCCTCAACCTATGGAACCTATAAAGCCTTGTGAAGATTTATTTTTCAAGTCATATCAAAATTTCAAAGAAAAGCACATAGAAGAGTTATCTCTGAGCAATATTCTTGAGAATGATAGGTCCATGATTTTCCCCCCTTCCTTGCCAATTACGGATGAGCCAATACCTCAAGAAAACACTCTTCCAAGTAACCAAGGTAAATATGTTGTTGTCCTCCACCCATTTCTTATAAAAGACCAAGAGACAATAAAATGGTTCCTTTCATGCCTCTAAAGATAAATCAAGTGTATAAACCTAAAGAGACAATGGTTTCCCAACCCTTGATGGTTTCTTTAGTTCCTCTCTTAATGGAAGAAAAGAGACCAATAGTTGAGAAACCCGCTCCTACCCCATCACAAATTGAAAATAGTGCAAGAAGAAACTAAAATGCTAAAGAGCACAGGTGTAGACGCTGTGCTATTGCTCTCTAGTTGGAAGAAAAGAATAAAACAATGCATGATAAACCAACACGTATGGAAACAATACAAAAAGAAATACAACTTTCACCAAAACAAGACATAGAACCAAAAAAAGAAGTGAAATAAGAAAATTCAACTACAATTGTGATAAAACATCCTATTGTGATCAATTTGGATGATAATGATGATATTGCTAAAATTGATGAAGAGGTGCATAATGAGCTTAATGTTTTATTTTCAAGGAAAATGAATTTATATGGGGGAAGCCATGAAGATCCTCCTAATGAGAGTGACCCACCATATTTTGCACCCAAAGATTCTCCTAGTACAACACTTGTTGTAGTCTCTTTAGCTAGTTGTCCACTTTCTATTTATGATAAGCAATATAGGGATGCAAATGACCAACTTTAGGTCAGTTCGCATGTGTGGTACTCTTTTATTTTTGTTTCATGTGTTCTTTGTGTTTTATTGCATGTGATATGATCTCCCATGTTGTGTTTCTTAATGTATCTTTATGTTTGTGATTTTTTTTGTGGATGACCCTTGTTTCTCTGTTGGCACAAGGATACAAAGGAAATGATCCTATCATGAAATTCTTCTATTTGTATCTTTATTTTTCTATATTTTATGAACTTTGTATTTTCATTTTCTCTTATGTTTTCCTTTTGGGGATGATGCAAGGCATTAAGACATTTAGGTCTCTTCCATGTTGAGCCAAATTATTTTTTGTTTTCTCTCTCTATGTGTCATTCCTCCACTGTGTTCATTTTTCCTTGAGTATTTAGGGAATGATGTTAGTTCCAAGCTATATTATATCATTGTAGTAAAGATGTATACTAACCCCAGATTTATGGGTCCCTCAGTGTACCTTCCTATGCTGTTTGTCGCATTTAATTTTTGGGAAAACCTGTTCTCATGAAGAAAATTTATTTGGAAACATATCTTTGGCATAGGGCTCTCCAAATAAGCTCTTGTGAGCTTTTGTTGCATGGATTTATCATTTTTCTACTTTAAAGTAATTTCTCACAACATGGTATTTAGCAATTTCTTTAAAGTGGGAGCATACAATGGCATTATTTTACTTGACTTTGTTCACACAGGCTGAACTTAGTGGTGCATTGACATTGAAATTTGACATTTTCTTGGATTCACTTTGTTCACAAGAGCTGAACTTAGTGGTGTATTGACATTAACATTTGACATTTTCTTGGATTCACATTGTTCACATGGGGCTGAAATTAGTGTAGTGTTGGTATTACCATTTTCAAGATCATTTTGTAGCACCTTATCAAGATTTTTAGGGAGTATAAATCTTGGTATGGTTATGGGCACACCTTGTAGACCTAGTGTGTGTTTCTAATTTTGCTAATTGGTTTTCATGGGGAGCTCACCTAGTGAAAAATGGTCCTCACTAGCTTGTATACCTTCATGTTTTTGATTCACCTAGTAAATGTTATACTTTGCTATTATGTGAGTCATGAATTCCTTTTGTATGGCCGCTAGCATAATACATCTTGCTAGCCTATACCCCTTTTTCCTTGTATTCATTTTGGCACTGTATGTCTGTATATCTTATCTTGCTACATATCACACATGTGTGTTCCTTTGTGCCTATGTTGGTTTGCCAAGGGATCTTGGATCCTAGGGACTTGGCCACCTCCTTGATCCTTAGTCATCCCATCTCTTCAAAATTTGTACAATTGGACCCCTCTTGACACATATTTCTCTACTTTAGTGTGAGTTTGAGCATAAGTTCATACGCTCACTAAAGTGGGAACTAAATGTAGCATCGTAAATTGTCACTCTTAACCATTTCAAGATTTAATTTTGGGGGAATTGAATAAATGGCTATAAATACCTATTTATTGCATCATTTGAAAGCTAACAAGAAGAACACTCACTATCTAGAAATTAAATCAAGAATTTATTGTCAAGATCATTCAAGAGCGAAATTTTTAGATAATTATTACAGCAATTCAAGATCCAACATCATGTCAAATTTTATGCGTGTTCATGTATCTTTGTGAAGGTTAAAATTATTGTAGTTCTCCAAGCATCCAAGCATCTAAGAATTCAAGAATTCAAGCCAATCATGTTGAGAAAATTGTCTCAACCTTGCAATTATATACAATTTATTGATAGGATGTATGTTGGTATGTGGCGACTGATCATGCAAATACTGTACACTCATAACAAGATGTCAAGGATTTTTCCCACTGACACGTCAAGGTTTTTTCTCGTTAACACATCAAGGATTTTTCTTGCTAACACATCAAGGTTTTTTTGTTAACACACCAAATGAAAAACGACCTTGTAAAACCCTATTTCTAGAAGGTTCCAAAAAATCTTGTCATAAGCAGGTGGGATGTATGTAAATGGTGGTGTATTATGAGAGTCTAATAGAGGTCGGGTTGTCTCTTAATCGCTAGTGGTGACACTCCTGTGAGAAGCTTTCTTTGTAAGTATATTGTAATCTTTTGATTTCTGAATAATATATTGGGTGGCTTTTGGAGTGTGAGGTTTTTCTCCCAAAAGGGTTTTTCCCATGTAAATCATTGTGTTGTGGTATGCATGATATTTGTGTTTATTTTTGTTTAAGTTTTTGTAACTGTTAAAGACTTGTAAATTTTTTGTGTTATTATCCTCTAAAGGTTAGTGTAGGAAGTTGTTCTGCTACCTTAGCTTACTCACAAGTGGTATTAGATCTTGATCACCTTTGGTTTTAGTTGTGGGTTGTTGGGTTTTTTGAACTAATCCGTATTTGAGTGGGAGCTTGTGCAAAAGGTACTTTGTGATCTTGTTGCAATAATTTTGAGATGGAAAGATCATTAGGGAGAATAGAGGTGGATAATTTTTTTGGAAATAATTTTGAAATGTGGAAGTTGAAGATGGAGGATCTGTCGATAGATCGAGATCTATTGGATGTTGTTGATGAGAATGTTTCAAGGCCTACAAATCCTACTCAAGCTACTCAATATGATGTTATGGACCATAAAGCCAAGGGTCTAATAAGATTGTGTCTAGAAGACTTTGTTTTAATCAATTTACATGAAGAGACCTCTACACAAAAACTATGGAAGGAGCTTGGTGAGATGTATCAATCCAAATCTTTAGTGAACAAGATTTTCTTGAGGAATAAATTGTATTCAAGAATGGAAGAGGGTGGATGAATTACAAACCACTTGGAAGCATTCAATATGCCAGTGGCTCATTTGGCATTGGTTAGTGTCAAAATAGATGAGGAATAAAAATGTCAAATTTTTCTTTGTTCTTTTCCTGATTTGTGGGACTCTCTTGTTATGTCTATTGGGAGTACTTCTATTATATTGAAGACTGAAGATGTGGTGGGTTCTTTGATTTCTAAAGAGATGAGGAGGAAGGTATCCATCAATGCCAAGGAGGCACTGAATGTTCATGGAATACCTAAGGAAAAATGCAAAAAGAATAGAAGCATGACAAATTCAATTGCAAGGGGAGATCTAAGTCTCCTGGAAAGTCCAAAGTTATTTATTGGAACTGTGGTAAGCCTAGACATGTTCATAAGAACTACAAAGAAGAAAAGAAGAAATTTGGTTCTGATTTTGAGTCTAAGAAGGAATATGGTGACACATTCATTGCAACTTTAGAAACTAGTGTAGATAATGATGCATGGTTAATTGTCTTAGGTGAATATTTCCATATGACCTTTAATAGAGATTGGTTTTTTGAACATGAAGAATTTGATGGAGGTAAGGTGTACTTGGGTGATGATTCTCATTTAGACATTATTGGCCATGGTAAAGTTAAAATCAGGTTTCTTGATGGTAGAATAAGAAAGATTAATGGTGTGTTGCATATCCCTAGCTTAGCATGGAGTTTGTTATATGTGAGAAAACTAATAGATGCATGTGTGCAGGTAGTATTTTCTGATGTGAGATACAAGATGGTTAGAGATTCCATGGTGATTATAGAGGTGTTAGATATGGCACATTGTATAAGCTTGATGCATGCACTATTGAGTTTAATAGTACTTCTGTGAAAAGAAAGTTTGTGGAAGAAGTGAGGGTTTCACCTTCAGTAGATGGTCATGGATTTTGTGTACGCAAGGGTGCTCTTTCTTCTGAAACAAAGTTAATTTCAAAGAAAACTATGTTATGGCATCAAAGACTTGGCCACATTGGAGAAAAGGGTCTAAGGACCTTGAAAAATAAAAACCTTGTTGAAGGTTTGTTTGATTGTAATCTTGAATTTGATTTCAGTGAGCATTATATTTATAGAAAATAAAACCATGTTTAGTTTTACTCAAGTTCTCTTAAATCTTGTGGTGTATTGGATCTTATTCATTTTGATGTGTTTGGTCCTATAGATGTTCCTTCAATTGGTAAATCCATAGATTATGTTTCATTTATTGATCATTGCAATAGAAGGGCATGGTTATACTTTTTAAAGATTAAATCTAAAGTTTTTAGTCGATTTAAATAATTTAAAGAAATGGTCGAGTTGCAGACTAGAAAGAAAATAAAATGTTTGAGGACTGATTATGGCAGGGAATTTTTCTTTGATAATTTTGGTATATTTTTTAAAGATTGTGGTATTCATAGATAGAAGACAAATCTGTATTCTCCACAATAGAATGGAGTTGCAGAAAGAATGAACAAGAGATTGATGGAGAAGGCTAGAAGTATGTTGAGTGGTGTTGGTCTAGAACAAAGGTTTTGGGATGAAGTTGTTGCCACTGCTTGTTACTTTATTAATAGGTCTCCTACATCATCTCTTGTTGATAAGACACTTATAGAGGCATGGTCATACCACAAGTCTTCATTAAGACATCTTAGAGTTTTTGGTTGTGAGGAATATGCACATGTGTGAAAGGAGAAGCAAACAAAGTTGGAGAACAAGGCTATGAAATATATCTTCATTGGACATAGTTATGATGTGAGAGGATACAATATTTTTGATCCTATTACACATAAGGTAATACATAGTGGAAGTGTTATTTTTAGATAAACTAAGCCTTCTTCTATTACATTGCATCCAAAACAAAGTAAATAGGAAGATGCTATTCAATTTACTTCTATGACTGAGAAAGTTGAATCGAGGCCCATGGATAGACAAGAAGTTGAGGAGAGCTCATCCAACTCCAAATCTTCAGAATGGGAGGAAGAACCTCTGACTCAGCTTGTTCATAGGTCTAAAAGGCATAGATAACTACCTGAAAGGTATTCACCTGATGATTAGAGATCTATTTTTTCTTTGAATACTAACATGGATGAACCCAGATCTATAGAAGAGGCATTATGTATGAATGATGCCAAATCTTGGAATATTTCTATGGATGAAGAAATGACATCTTTGAAAAAGAATGATACATGGGATCTTGTACCATTTCTTGAAGGATGAAAAATTGTTGGTTGTAAATGGGTGTTCAAGAAAAAGATTGGTTTAGATAGAGGTATTGAGAAGTACAAAGCAAGGTTGGTTGCAAAGGGGTACTCTCAAGTTGAGGGTGTTAATAAAGGTGAGATATTTTCTTCTTTTTCAAAAATGAGATCCATTAGATTTTTTCTTTCTATTTCCGCTTCTTATGGTTTAGAGGTTGAGCAAATGGATGTGAAAATTTATTTTCTTTATGGTGATTTAAAGGAGGATATTTATATGATATGACTAGAGCACTACACATTGAAAGGTAAAAGTAAGCTGGTTTACAAATTGAATAAATCTTTGTACGGCTTAAAACAGAGTCTTAGGATGTGGTGCCATAAATTTGATATAGATGTGTTGAGTTTTGGAGTTGAGCGTTCTTAATCATATCATTGTATTTATTATAAAATTGATGGTGATTGTTTCCTATTTAATGCATTATATGTTGATGATATGTTATTTATTGGTAGAGGGAAAGGTATGATTTCAGAACTAAAATCTCAACTTATTGCTAAATTTCAAATGAAAGATCTTGGTGTAGGTAAACACATTCTTGGGATGGAAATTAAAAGAGATAGAGTGAACAGAAAGCTATGGCTTGGCCAAAGCAAGTATGTCAACTCAATTTTACAAAGGTTTGATATGTAGGATTGTAGACCATTGGGTGTTCCTATTTCATTTGGAACTATTGGAGATGAGATTGTCGAAAGTTGGATTACATCAAATGGTTGTCATCAATGTCAACACAGTACCAAATATATGAGAGGAATTTACAGAAAGTTATTCCCTATCAAAGTTGTTCTTTATCAAGTGAACTAGTGTGCTAGTTTTTGGGTTTGTATTCTATCGCAAGATAAGATATGACTCTAATATATTAACTATGTCATTATGATTCACTCAAAAAACTATATTTGGGTTCTTGAGAAGTTTTGTGTTGGGAGAAGTAAGTTATCAATGATAGAGTTTAACTCTATGCACTACAGTTGGTTGACGATTTGAAGCTTTTATGTGTAGACATGGAAAATTTACAATTTCATTTTGGCACGCTTGATCCCGATCACTAACAACATTTCTTCCCAAATCACACTCTCAGCATTTCATCATAATTATATCTCTTAATCTAATTAATCATTATTCATCTGATTAGGTCTATCACCTCCTTTGATTAAATTAATCAATTTAGTTCAATTAACCTTACATTTTTGTTTAATTAAATAAATCATTTTATTTGATTAAATTCTCTAAAGTCCTCTTATTAAATTAAATAAATTAAACCTTATTTGATTTAATCTAATGTTTCCTCTTTAGTTAAATAAATCAAATCATTTATTTAATTGAATCACTTCCTCTCAATTCTGATTTAAATCAATTCATAGATTTAAGTCTAAATTGTCACATCTCCTAATTCTTCATTAAAATAATTAATATTTGATTAATCTAATCCTAATCTATGTCACATTCTCTAGAGAATGCAACTTGCACAATAAATCAATTACTTTGATTTGTTAATTCATCTATTTTCCCTCACATGGCATCAAAAGGGAATATTCTCTTATTTGAATTAAAAAAGGCCAAGTGGACTTGGTCCTTCCAACAAGGCATTTAAGACCTCTTACATGTCCTTGGCCTTGAGCCAAGTGACATTAAATTCATTTCTCTTTCCTCTTCAACAAGTCATTTCATATTTCAAATTCAAATTAAATGCATTTATTGGCACTTTGGCCAAAATGTGCACAACCACTAACCATTCACATCATGACATGTGACATTCAACCATTGGATTGAAAGTTAGTCCCACATTGCTCAAATCTTACTTTCTCTTCCAAATTGAAAGTTATAAATTGGAGGCTTCTCTCCTCATTTCTGATCCACAATTGCATGCAAAGTTACTCTCTTCACATTGAGAGATAATTTTTCCCATTTCACTCAACCTATCACCATTTTCACAAATTTGTAACAAGGTTATGCTCAAATTTCTTTGGAGATTTGACCATTTCTCACCCACTCAACATTGCAACTTAGGAATTGGGAAAGGGCCAATTGCAATACTCCATTGGCACCAATTCCCCATGGGATCACTAATCTATTGGCTTAATTAGGATTTAACTTCATTTCTTGTATTGTGTTCTTTGTTTTCCTTTTAGCTTAAATAGGTGGATTTCATGGGGAATCTCTCATACTTGTGTGCTTGCATTTGATCTAACAATAATAACCATGTTTGTTGCTCTTGTGCATTTGCAGGTTTAGGGGTTCACATTTTGGTGCTAGAAGGAGGGAAGAATGAAGAAATTAATCACGTTTTAAAAAAATTTCACATTTTTTCTAATATTTTCCTATAGGTCATCGAAAATTAGATGTGCAACATCATATTGAGTTGCTTTAATAGGCACAGCGCAATACTTCACTACTTTCAGGGAAGCGGTGCCATACTGAATCGTGCAGGGTTTTTTAAACTTCGCCACTTTTCACTCCCGCCTGTCATTTTTTCAAATTTCCTAACTTTACCGCGTTCTTTCCCATGGCGCTATACTGCACCGCCTTCAGCACCACGATGCTATATCGCACCCCGTTTCATCCAAACTCCACCACTCCTGCTTTAAATAGGGCCACTTCCAAACTACATCGCTTACCCATATCACGTCGATTATACACTCTCTGTTTCTACAGAGCACCCCCCATAGTCAACCGCACGGTGCTATATAGTGCCGCTTTTACCCAAATTGCGCCACTTTTACGAACTGCGTCACGAAAAAATAGTGAGTTCTAAAATTGACATGTGCTTTTTAAGTTTTGGATTTTTTAATTCTTAACCTTGTTTGCTATCTTTTTGCTCTTTGCTTTTCTGTCATTTTGCAGGTTTGAAGCTCATCATGACCTCATACTCATCATGCAAAAAAGTGTTTTTAAACACTAAAGTGTTCTTCAACACTTTTGAGGGATTTTAAAATTCTGCTTGTTAAGAGAAATTTATTAATATCTTTGGCCTTAGAAACACTAGATTTACTTTGGGTTTAAAAAGAACAAACAAATTCTCGTTTTCAAGAAAAATAGGATATTCGTTATGACATCATGCTTATTTTGTACAAATTGTTCTTAAAAACCAAGGTGTTCCTTAACACTATTTAAGGATTTTTAGATTCTTGATTAAAAGGAATTTGTTAATTTTATTGGCCTTAGGAATACAAAACTTATTTTTGGGTTCTAAAATAAACAATCAAATTTCTTTTCAAAAGTTCCTAAGGGGCTAAAAAGAACCTTAGACAAACATACTAGATTTTGTTTAAAGGATAACAATTGAACAAAGCAATGTCACATTTCCTTTGGTGCTTAAAAATAATTCATTATTGCTTTGAGGGATTTAAAATGAACATGTGTTCTTTGTGTCTTGTAATATTTTTTGCAAAGTAGTGTTATTTGAAAAGGTGTATGCGCTTCTCTCACGATTTACGGTGATCTTGAGAATCAAAAGTCTTTTTGGTGACACTAAGTTGCATAAAATATTGCCTCCACATTTCAATTTCGGTACCTAACAATTGAACAAAACATGCGAGTGTGAGCACGACATATTGCGGAGGTTCTCCCCCTTGTGTTTCAACAAAGGTTGTGCGAACGACGGGATATGTTAGCTTGCTATTTTTTATCCTAGCGAGCCTTCCTTGGTGGGAAAAAGTACTCAGCCCAAGGGAATGACGCAATCGGGAACACGCTAAAGCCAAATGACTTCCAACTAGTATATAAGTGTGGATTCTTGAGGAAAGTTCAAGAATCACGAGGATTATTCTGATGAGATGGACATAAATGGACTCTTGCTGATGTTGGATAATCCCCCATGAACGAAATGCCTGAATTAGAACCTTTTATTTAGAAAAAGGCCAAAACCTTGTCTATTTTGTTGGTGCAAAAGGTCATGTCCTTTGACACTGCCCCATGTTATACATGTGGTTTTGTTGTGGAGATGGAAAGTATGCCATGGGAGATTCATGGGTACTAATGCTTGGCTTACCCGAGAAGTGTGTGCCATGGAGGGGAGCTAGTGTGGTCAAGCACTTAGCCATTCACTCAAAATATGCACAGCTGGATTCATCCAAGTGGGAACCGAACAAAATATTGTCTCATCATCCTAGGGTTGTAAAAAGTGCTTGGAAGTGGAAAACACATTGCTTGGCTCTTGAAAATATTTGCAAAATGAACATTCACAAAGAAATTTGAATTTCAAACCCCTTTTAGGAAACAAATACCTTTGACGAATTTAGGCACTCTTGCTTTCCCTAGGGATCATATCCTTAGATTTTTCAAAGTGCTTGGATTCTATCATCATTTGTTTTCAATAAGGTTAAACATAGGTAACTTTTTCCCTATTTTCCTTGATTTCCACACAATGGACCTTGTGGGATGAGAAAGAAAGTGGGACATTAGACATATAGTTTGAAACATAAAGCAAGCAAGTGTCTTTGGTAAAAAGAATTCATTAAGCCAAGATAAAAGGACAAATTGAACCTCATATGTGTTGTTCCAAATGATTTCCCGAAAGATCAAGATTCCAAAACCAAGGTTCAAAAGGATAAGGCTGAAAGCCCATGAACAATGCCTTGAAATGCTCTTTGAAGTCAGAGAAAGACTAGCATACAACTTCTATAAAAAAGCTTCAAGAAATAATCCAACTTTGTATGCGTTCTACTATCAATAGAATCCCAAAGTTTTTGAAAGGTTTTCTTTCCTCTCATAGGAAGTCTACCATGTTCTTCAACACCGAGGTCTTGTAAAGAGAGTTGTGTCTAGGTTCAAGTCTAGGATCAAAGTTGTCATCCTCATCCATCCCTCCATCAAACCAAATCTCATTCCATCATCAAAATTCTTGAGAACTCTAGAAAAATCACTCATGCTAAACTTAAAGGGCTAAAACCAACATCACGCTATCTTGGCTTAACACACCTAGCCAAAAAATTCAAAACTCTTGGACAAATTTACCTCTAGTATAACACAACTTCCTAAGGTCTAGTAGTTCACAACCACATTGGCTTAACACACTTAGCCAATTCGCTCACTTGTGCAAGTTCCCCTAGGATAACACAACTTCCTAGGGACTACAGCCTCACTACAATCTTGTTTGACTCAATACACATAGTCAAACCATCATAACCCTTCAAAAGTTCTGCAAAAAGTTTCACTCACTCGCTTCATCTATTTTTCCCATCATCATTACCACCCTCTTTGATCTTTGGCTTCCCTAGTTCTTATCTTTTGAGCCTAAAAAGTTAGGATCAAACGATCCCTATTTTTATGGTTCAAACAAGATCGCAATACAAGAAGAACATGGAAAATATCAGCGAAATATCAACTTCTATTGACATGAGTCAAGTAACCTCCAAAATAAACCTTGCGGGATCAAGCAATCCCCCAAGTAACTCTTCTTTGCCATCACAAAATCCTCAAGAGGAGAGTTATGAAGAAGACATCACAAATGAAGAAATGGGGATGACACAGTCTGAAATAATGAAAATGGTTCAAAATCCAAAGAACCATAGAATTGTTAGTGCCATGTTCAAATACTTAAGCACATTAGCAGAGGGAGGGGTCCAGTTCCCTTCCGACCTTGATGAAAGCACTAGTATGGATATGCCTCTTACAAACGCATCCCCAATACCAAATTTCAATCAAGAAATGCCTCACACCATGACAACCATCACACCAACCTCGCCAATCGTGAACAAAGGAAGTGCGATGTTTCAAGAGTTATAGCAGCACCACCTTGTGACCAACAAAGAGGTGGCCATCACTACCGCACCAAATAATTCTATCCCAGTGAATCCACTACACCCATATGTCCCACTCACATTCCACAATCTTGTTGGTTCATCTTCATTCCATGCCTCACCAGCCTATCAACCAAACATGTAAATTTATCTACCACAAGGAGAAGGTAGTTTTTTTGGAACAATTGATGTTGCTAATCCTTTTTATTTCCAAGGTAGCATACCATCTCTTCCCCCATTTCCATTCACAACCACATCACCTCTTAGATTGGGGTTTCCTCCCCTAAACATTGATAGTTTCTCAGAACCAGGCAATGTGAACATCACATCAAATTCGCTCTTCTTGCCCGCAACATCACAACAACAAGTGGCAACCATTCAAGCCACTATGACAAATACATCAATCAGTCCTCAAATCTCCCAAAGTATGCCTTCTTAGGGACCAAGCATCTCCACCACCCCTCCAACAACCCAAATCCCAACCACCACCATAACCTTTTCACCTATCACAATGGTTGGCATCATTCCCATTCCACCACCAATCCCACCAAAGGCCAACATGATGAATTCATTCACCACTCTAATCCAAACCCTTGAAAAGGCCAACCAACAAAGAGTACTCAAGCAAAAGTAGCAAGTGCAAGCCCAAGCTCAAGCAAAAGCACAAGCTCAAGCTCTAGCACAAGCCCAAGCACAAGCTCAAGCCCAAGCTCAGGCCCAACAATAGGTGCAAGCAGAATACCAAGCGCAACTACAAGCAATCCATCTATAAGTGTACCAACAAGACCTGCAAGTCTTTCAAGCACAACAACAGCTCGACCAACAACAAGCTTTGCTAGCGCAACAATAGATTGACCAACAACAAGCTTCGTCGAAACAACAACAAGATCAACAATAAGCATTGTTGACACAAATGCAGTCATACCAACAGGCTTTGAACGCATAGTAGATCTTGCAGCAAATGCCCACTAGTACTCCTCCCACCCATCAAGCACCGCAAACACCTCACAACTCATTCATTCCACCTCCCGACCCAAGCAAAGATGTCACAACACAAATCAAACTGCTCTCGTAGCAAGTGTTGGACATACAAGCAGGAAAAACAACAAGGACATTAGGAAACCTGTGCCCTTATCCTTTCAACAAAAGTCTGACCATGATACCATTCCCAAAGGGATTCAAGGTCTCCAAATTTGACAAGTATAATGGAATGGGCAACCCTGAAAACCACATCAGGGAATTTCAGGTGCATTGCATGGAAGTTGCATACGATGACACTTATCTAATGCGAATCTTCCCTCGTAGTCTGATTGGTCTAGCCATGGAATGGTTTTTTTTCCTACCCATGGGCATTAAAACATTCGAGGAAATAGTGGAAGATTTCTTTAAGAATTATGCTTTCAATATGGGTGTGGATGTTAGTTTGGAAGAACTATCCACACTCAAACAATAAAAAGGAGAGCTATTCACAATCTTCTTCCAAAGATGGTGATCCAAGGCCAATCAAAGCAAGTGGACCATGCCAGAAGAACAAAAATTTTGCACGATCATCTCCAATCTAGATGAAAACTTGGCATTCTACTTGAAAATGCAATGCATCACATCCTATGATCAACTGATCCCAAAGGCGTTCAACATCAAAAGAGCCCTTACTGCATGAGGAGGCACATCAACATTCACTCCACCACAGGATAACCGCCTGTCCAATCACTATAATGATAAACCTCAAACACGGTCGAGGAAAAAAAATATCATAAATGACGGTGTGGTCGATGCTAAAGTGGTCATCAGTGCCCCTAAGCAGAACATCCAAACCCATCATCAACCGCAAAATCATAATCGCAACAATGTGCAGACTAATGCTGTAGTAGTAGAACAACAACCAACACCCACCAATCAAATCAATAACTTGGGTAATCAAGGAGGACCACCTCCCCAAGGGAAATATCCCCCCAAGAGGAAGCTCACGGCTCTTGGTTAATCTATCGAATCCATCATGAAGAAGTTGGTCAAGGAAAACCTGATCAAAATCTCTAACTCCGAGCAATATGCGGAACCCATGACCAAACCACCATGGTATAACGAGAATCTCCTTTGTGAATTTCACAAGATTAAAGGACATACCACCGCCAATTGCATGAGACTAAAAAACATCATCCAAGACCTCATCAAGGATAAGATCATCAATATCAAACAGCCAACCGGAAACAAAGACTTGAAAATATACACGAATCCGATGACGAACCACAACCAAGGGAACAATCAAGGAAATAATCAGGGGAACAATAAGGGCAAGCAAAAATATGGTTGTGCTAATCTAGTGTATGAGGAGATAGTCGGATGTGTCGATGAAATGGTCACAGTCATAAATGTTAAAGGAGCCAACAATGACTATGGAGTCACCACATGTGGCGGAAAGGTTACCATCATCAAGGCACCAACTAAGACCCCCATTTCTAATACAAAAGCCATCCCCTATGAATACAATTTCATTGACTAGCTGAAGAGAGCCCCCACCCAGATCTCCATCATGGAAATATTGAAAATCTCCATCGCTCATAGGAAGATCCTTGATGAAGCATTAGTTGCGTCCATCATCTCTGCCACTCTTGACATAGAGCAGTTCCAGGCTATGGTGGGTAATATCGTTACCCCAAATCTCATTACATTCTCTGACCAAGATTTCCCCCCACAACCATCTCATAACCGCACACTTCACCTTCAAGTGCTTGTCCATAAAAAGAAAGACAATAGAGTCTTGGAGGATGGAGGTGCAGGCCTTAACATATGTTCTCTAAAGCTCATAAAAAAATTGGGATTCACCGAGGATTCCATTAATAAAAACAAAAGCATCACGATAAGGGCATATGATGACCAAGAAAGAGTGTCTTAGGGAACTATCAAAATCCCCATCCAAGTGGGACTGACAACTATGGAGACCACTTGTCAGGTCCTCAACCTTGACCTACCATATAATATCCTCCTTGGATGGTTGTGGATTCACGGAATGAAGGTAGTAGCCTCGACATATCACCAATGCATCAAGTTCTCACATCAGAATGAGGAGGTCACTATATATGGGAATCCTGAACCTTTCACCTACTGCAAAAACTTGGAAGCCAAGTTTTATAAGATCCCCCAAGTACCAAAAAATGATGAAGGCCCATCCACTTCATACATCGACCCAACCAACCTCACTTCCACTTCTACAACAGAGACACACGCCATCCTTGACATATCTGAAATCAAAAAAATGATCCAGGACAATGGATGCGGTGACTATAGAATGAAAAGGAATGCATTTGTTGTAGGAGAGTTACCACAATCTCCTAGGTCGCATGGACAACCTCAGCCAGGTGAAACACTTGTCCACACTATTAGGGAAAACCCCTCTATATTCCACCATTGGGGGGATCTCAGTCAAGAAAATGTGGATGAGGGAGACATCTCAAACACATTATACCAAGATGAAAGGCCCATCCGCACCCTATCCATGGATGAAACCAACAGAGGGTTGCAAATGATGTTTGGTATGGGCTATAATAGGAATGAAAGCCTTGGAAGAAATAGTGATGGACGGCTGGAGCCCATCATTGTAGAAAGAAGAATGCAGAACCTTGGCCTTGGGTATACTCCTCCAAGTATAACCGTACATGGTAGAGGTACTCCCAGTAGGGTAGTCAGGTCCTCTCCTCAGGTAACAGAAACTACTCCTAGACCACCTGTATGCCTAGGTATCCGACTTGATAACTTCACCTTTAACATCACTGATGTTTGTGCCAGTAGTGACAATGATGATACTATAATGATCTAAATAATATTTAATGCAATATTGAACTAGGGTTAGAACAAAGCATGCAATAATAATATCAAATCAAGTCAATAAAATGCAAAGGAGGAATAAAGAGAAAAGGAATGAGACTAGAACAGTCTCACCCATTTCTCTCCTCCATGGCTCACTTCTATTGAACCTTCTCTTCTTGCAACAATATGATGAAATGCCCTCAGCCTTATGTGTGAGAAAATTAAATTTATGACATGACCTAGCAAGTGTTGAAGGATTTAATCTAAAATGCAAGAGAATATGAATCTACATGCAAAGTAAATAAATCTGCAAAAGATAATGTTAGATGATATGCTATGAAATGCAAGATATTCTAAAAATATAAGAGATGAGAGATATTCTAAATGCAAGATGTTCAAGATATTCTAAAAATGTAAGATGATAAGAGATCCCTAAAATATGACAATGCAAGATAACAAAACATGAAAATGCAAGATGTTCAAAATGAGCCCAAAATTGCTCTTTTATAGAAGAGGCAATTTTGTGTGAATGGCCAAGATTGAAAGTTAGTAAATGCCCTAGAATCAATGGACGGGATTCAATAAAGTAACCCACAATTAGGGTTAGGGCAACATTAGGTCAAATTTGAAATGAAGGGTCAAGATTGATCCTTTAGAGAATCAAATCAATGGCTGACAATGCATGTGACAAAATATTTCGGGCACGGAAAACAAAGTCATTGGGGAATTAAATAATTTATTTAAAATTATTTAAATCAAGAGGGAATGCTGACTTTTTGAATTAAAAACTATTTTAATTCAAAAGTGTGGGGTCATGTGACAGTAAATAATTTAAATTAAATTATTTACTAAAGAAGGGAATTTAAATGGGACTTATTTTAAATAAATAAGATTTAGAAGAAATTAAATAATAAAGCTTATTTAATTTAGGTGAGAATTAAATAATAAAGATATTATTTAATTTAGAGGAATGTGACAAATAGAACCTTTTAAATTAAATATAATAATTTAATTCAAAGTTTAGGAAAGTGGACCAAATTAAATAAATAAAATTTATTTAATTTAGGAGAGAAGAGGCTAATGAATAATTAGATAATTAAGTATAATTATTTAATTATAGTGGAAGGTGGAATAAATAAATAAGAATTTATTTAATTTTAGGAAGAAGAGGACTTAATTAGTGACATAAATAAATAAATAAAATTAAGAAATTTATTTAATTATAAGAGGACTTTAGAATATTAGTGATGCATTAGATAAATAAATAAAAATTATTTATTTAATAATCAAGAATAATAGAAAAGGACATGAATTAATCAAATAATTAAGAATGATCTAATTAATAATTGGAAGTGAGTTAGGGACACAATTAAAATGTTCTAATTAGGGTTGGAAGAAGAGCCTGTGGGTCTAGGTCATTTTTATGTGTGTACATTTGCCCCTCTTTGTCATAATGTAGCCTGTCGCATTGTGGCAAAGAAAATAAGTCAAACATATGCCCCAGTGCAAAATAAGATGAGGAAGAATAACGAGGAGGGTTGCGGTATGCCCCCTCAGGAGGATAGATGGGTTCCAAGAACATGGGTGTGCTCTCAAAATGAATGAGAAGACTAGAAGACGATAGAACAAGAAAGTGTTAGTAAAAGAAATGGATGATGATATGAATGCAATGCTTATATGAGATGCATGTTAGTTCCTAGATCAAATCCTTCAACATTTACCATAGGACTTTAATATTTATTGCTCTTTAATCATCATTGGGAAGATTATTGTAATGGCCAATAAACACCATGATATGACATAAACCAAGGTGTGCAAGGTCGTACCATCACGTAAGACAAGCAGTCGCAAACAAGGATGATCATGACTCATACTAAGAGCGCAATTTGCCCCAATCATTTCTTCATAACCAACCGCAAGTAGAAAAAGACAAGGACAAACCATGAAACGTCCTTGCTTCTCTAAATCCTATTTCCAGGACATCCTCGAGAAACTAGCAACATGATTGCAAAAGAACAAAAATAATGCCACCATCATGAGACATCACTGTTTTTCTAAATCTTGTAGTCAGGACATCACTAAGAAACTAGTAACATGAGTGTCAAAAGACAAGACAAACATCATGAGACATCATTGTTTCTCTAAATCCTATTGTCGAGATCTCGTTGAAAAACTAGTAACATGATGAAAAGGCCAAAGACACGTACCAAGTATTTTCCAAGTGTTTTAAGATCAAGGTTGCCAACTATCAAGTGATATCAAATTCAGGAAGGACACATCCTAAATGACGTTGATATCTAGGAGATCAATTCTCAGAGTTAGGAGAATCCATGAAAATGCCAGATGATGAGGACAATGCTTAGGAAGGACACATCCAAAAGCATAAAGGATTGATGAAAGTTTCTCTTCAGAAGGACACATCTGAAGAAGAACCCCCAAAGTTTTGCCAGGTTCAATTGTCTTGATAGAATTTGATTACATGTCACTGCTGAATTGATCAGAATTGATGATGAGATAGATTGTTGATTGCTTGCTCGGGATTGATGGAATATTTTTCTTGACTTGAAGAAAACTTGACGTGTGTGAAAATACTATGCAATGAACCCTAATGGACTGACCTAGTGCGGCCTTGGGGGCTCATGATGGCCTTGCCTACGTCATGCACTCAAAGACCTCATAGTTCGACATTACCAATGATGTTGTCCAAAGGACAAGAGTTTGAATCATGATTTTATTTTGACAAACCTAGAAGGACTAACCTAATGTCTTAGGGATTCAAAGATGAATCTTGCCTACGTAGCAAATGCACAGAGACAACGTAGTTTAGACAAATGACAAAGATTGACTGACTCAATGGACTCGGACAATATACTATTGGTTTTGACTCTATTTTTGGGATTTCAACATTGATTTGGATGCTTTTGTATTTTTTTAGGACATTTTTCAATTGTTAGGTCTTTTTTAGGACATTATATGATTTTTATGATTTTTGATGTTTTATGAAAATTGTGACAAATGCATGTGAATGATGCCAACGCACATGAATCCAAGGACAACCATGATTTTGCTGCTAATCAAGCTGAAAACCGATTGATAGGTGACAATGACAACGAAAATGTTGTTTGACATGGGAAGGACACATCTCGAAACAACGTGAGGATGACAATGATATGACAAGAGGATAAAAGTCTGCAGCAAGGCCAAGGATAAAGTCAAGGAGTGTTTTGGATGATGGGCTAGGTTTTCCATATTTTTGCATTTGGAATGACTTCGTGAGGATTAGATGGGATGGTGAGGGATCTTTAGACCATTGACAAGGGAAACCAAGATGGGTGATAGGTATAAAAAGACAATGAATGGCTTCTGTAAAAGATAGGAGACATGAATGGCTTGGACTAGGAGAATTATCATATGGTCTCCAAGGATGATGTTGCATGAGGCTATGATGGTAATGACATGATATTCAATGAATAAGGTATGACTAGAAGATAGACATGTCAAGAGTTCTCCCAAAGCATGATTTGTGTTTTTTCCCCAATCTTTGTCAAGATCAAAATAGGTGGGAAAATTGATGGACGCGATAAGATTTAGATGGGTAGATGGAAATGTCATGCGAAGGGAATGGGAGATGAGATGACTTGCCCCCAAGTGCAATGGTCCACATAGATAATTTATTCTACACATGATGCCTGTTTGCTAGGTTTTCATCATGGTACTTATCCAAAGCACCTATTTGCCAAGTTTTCACTATTGGATGAAATTTTTCTCTTTACTATTTTTGATATTTTTTGATTTTTTCAATTTTTTGCCGAATAGCCTTGATTCTTTAGATGACCATTGACTCTGCTGAATCCTTTGAGGATGCTGATGTAGAGACTGGTGCCATGACATGCCAATAATGACCTTTTTGAAGTAGTTGCCTTGTTAGGATGATAGCGCTTACATACACCTGATTGATGTCATTGTGATCCTTTTTGATACTAGAGTTGGCCTTATCAAAATACGCACATCGCGATAGAGTTCCATGAGAGTCCTTATGATAAAGAGTTGCTGCCAAGATTTTATGGATTTGTGACATGGGACATTTGGACTTTAGGCGAGATGTAGGATTATGATAGATGACGGTGGACATGGACAGGTTGGTGGGATGTTTGGATGTACTGATTTTTATTTTCCAAACTTGAGGTGTTGGATGACGAAGTTGGGAATTTTTATTAGGATAGTGTTTGGAACCAACATTTTTATATGTCTTGCTTGATGGCCATTTTGATGGAGGTGGACATGCATTATATGTGGGAGTCTTCTTGTGCTGTGGCTCCACATTTTGATTGACTTTCGAATTTGGCATATTTTCTTTGCCTGATTCATTCTTTTCTTGACTTGATCCATTTTGTTTTGGGATCCATTTTAGCTTCATTTGTCCACTTGTATTGTTGATTGATTCCATGGCCTTTGACATGTGATTTTGAACTTTGTATTTGTAATACTTTTGTTTTTGTTGGTTCCAAATGGAAGGCTTATTCATGTTGGAATGATGGTGTATGGTGTGGATGGAGGGAGTGTTGGCAACAATCTTATGACAAGGACTACTCATGACACCCATTTTGATGTTTGTACCTGATAAAGGTGCCATTAATATCGAGGAGGTATCATTAACATCATTAGATTTTCCAACTGATGAATATCCAAGACCTTGATGTCCGTTATGTTCTTGAACTTGAACAGGTTCCAAAATTCCTTGCTCATGTAGGCCTAATCCTTTTCCTTGATAATGCATTATCTGATAAATTTTGTTGGCGATGGGATACTTGTTACTTTGGAAGCAAGATGCTAACCCATCCTTATTGTGGAAATTAATGCTCAAAATCTTCTCATCTTTAAGAAAACCTGCTCTGAAAGAGATAGATGATCCTAATTCATAGGATGTTGTAGCTTCATTGGCATCTTGGACAGATTTTTTATCGTCATCTTCGTTTTGATTTTCTAACATATCAGATTCTGATGATTTTGCTGGTGCTTCGAAGTTGATATCAAAACCGTCTTCATGGTCATTGTCATAAAGCCCACTGAATTCAGTTATAGATTGATCATTTGCAAATATGTCCATGCAAGGAGACTCTTGTTCTAGAGGTAAACCGTCTATGTGTCCCATGGAGGCAAGTGTCTCATTGTTGGTAGCATCAATGTTGGAAGCTTGGAGAGGGTCATCTTCAAGTGTTTCATCATGAAGGGTATAAAGGTCAAGGAGTGGATCATTTTGGACTTCTTCCAAAGTAGTGTCTTGATCAAAGATGGGGTTGTCTTGGATGACATGATTGGAAAGAGGATCTTGACCAAGGATAGGTTCATTTTGGATGACATGGTTTTGGATGGACTCTTGACCAAGGATAGGTGTCTTTGGTATGCCATGATTTTCTAGGAGGACTTCTTGGATAGATTTAAAGATAGGGTCATGGGATGGACTACTTTGATCTTGACATGACAATGATGTTATGACATTGTGCTTTGGATTTTTCGTTTGACATGTTTCCTCAAGTTTATGAAATGGGATGGGACTTTGGAGACCATGACTAGATGTGTTTTCATGAAAACATGGAGTGTCTTGGAATGGATTGGTGTGTAATGGACTAGGATATGACATGCAGGTTTGGAAAGGATTAGTGGATGAAGGACTAGGATGAGATGAAGGATTAGAATAGGACATGGATGCATGAAAAGGATATGACGTGGATGGAGGATTAGAATATGACATGGATGGAGGATTAGGATATGATGTGAATGAAGGACTAGGATATGATGCAAATGAAGGAATAGGATATGACGTGGATAGTTGGTTTGGATTGATGGATGGTTGGTTTCCCCTATCAAAGTTAGGTTGGGTATGACCAATGGAATTTTGTTGTGACTTAGTGTCATGGATGGTGTTAGGGGACTCTTGATAGTAGATGGAAAGAGTACTAGGACTCATGAATTGTTGGCAAGATGGATAGATGGATGAAGGGCTAGGGGTTGTAAATTTGGACTTGGATTGGAGGTATATTGTTTTGAATTCCCTAGCAAGCTATACTTGACCATTACTAATGAATTGGAATTCAACTTGACTAGCAAACATGTCATAGTGACTCGAAGACATGATGGTGGATGGAATGAGATTAAGGCTATGGAAAGTGCTAATGAGAACAAAATGGAATGTCAAATGCAAAGTGGTAATGAGTGCCTTATGTCAAATGATTTTTAGGAAAGGTTTTCTAACCACTCAAAGTTTGGCCAATGTCTCTATTTGGATTGTCAAAGGACTAGTTTGAAGGATGAGATGATAAAATGACAAAGTGAGATTTCCACACTAGACTTATGAGTTGGAAGTAGCTCACCAAAGGACAATGACTAAGGACTGATTTGTTTGAATTGGTCTAATGACAATTTACTTTTTGAGACAATGCTTTGACAAAGAAAGGAATTTTTTCCTATCCCAAAGTGTGCAAAATTGAGGACTTGATTTGACAAATGTGGTTCATGATGGCAAATGAGTTGCAGAAAGTGATTTGACAAAATTTCAGGCCGATTGCAAAGATTTTCTTTAGCTGGAAAACTTGTTTCATATTTTGGAAAGTTTGATGTTGATTTGTCTAAAAACAGTTGGCAAATACATGGTGTTAAAAATCAACCACATAGAAGTCATTTTACAAAAATCCTATGGTTGCAAGGACAGTATTCTTTTGGATCCCACTAATCGCATATCCTTAGTGAATGAATTCAGAAGCTTGGCCCCACAAGCTCCCCCTTATAGTGCACTCACTTCTCAAGGCAACCAAGCTTCCAACCTCCATGAAACTCCCATGGCAGATTGATCATTTCTACTAAGAACTGCGCAAGTGCGGGTGTCTTCGCAACGACCGTTGTTGTACCAAAGAATAGAAGGTTTTTGGCTTGCTAGAACAAAGGATTTAATTCGTACATCTGTTCGAGTGGTTATACATGGTGCCAAGATTA
>CM021109.1:574610582-574783954 GCA_007115665.2 Sequoiadendron giganteum
AACATGAGCATGTGTGTTATGCATTGATTCCTAAAATGGATAAGGAGGGTAGTGAGAAGGTTCCAGTAGAAGTTTCTGGGTTATTGAATGAGTTTCAAGATATTGTTTCTGATAATTTACCTGAGGGTTTACCACCAATGAGGAAGATCAGTCATCAGATTGACTTGATCCCAAGAGGCAGTTTGCCAAATAAGGTAGCTCATAGAATGACTCCTGCAGAAAATGAGGAGTTGAACAGACAAGTTGAGGAGTTGTTGAGAAAGGGTTTGATTCGAGAGAGTTTGAGTCCATGTGCAGTACCTGCAGTACTAGCACCAAAGAAGGATGGGGAGTGGAGGATGTGTACAGACTCTCGGGCCATAAACAAGATAACAATCAAGTATAGATTTCCCCTGCCAAGGATGGATGACCTGATGGACTGTTTGAGTGGAGCTCAGTACTTCACAAAGATTGATTTGAAGAGTGGATATCACCAGATCGGATTCGAGAGGGAGATGAATGGAAGACCGCCTTCAAGACCAAAGAGGGCCTGTACGAGTGGTTATTCATGCCTTTTGGGCTAACCAATGCACCGAGCACATTCATGCGGCTCATGAACGAGGTACTGAAAGAGTTCCTAGGAAGCTTTGTTATTGTGTATTTAGATGATATTTTGATATTCAGTAAGTCACTGGATGAGCATATAATGCATATTGGTAGAGTCTTTGAGAAGTTAAGAGAAGAGAAATTGTTGATTAATCTGAAGAAGTGTGGTTTTGTGAAGAAGGAGTTAGTGTACTTGGGGTTTGTTGTCTCGACAGAAGGTCTCAAGATGGACCCAGAGAAGGTGAAGGCTATTCTGGAATGGCCTACCCCAAGAACTGCTACTGAGGTGAGATCTTTCCATGGTTTGGCCAGTTTTTACAGAAAGTTTATTAGAAACTTCAGTAGTATTTGTGCACCCCTAACTGAAACAATGAGAGGGGATAGAAAAGAGTTCAAGTGGAGCACTGGAGCAGCAAGGAGTTTTGATCTATTGAAGCAGAAGGTGACAGAACAACCTGTTTTGGCTCTCCCGGATTTCAATAAGGTGTTTCAAGTGGATTGTGATGCCAGTGGTTGTGCCATTGGAGCAGTGTTAAGCCAGGAAGGTAAGCCCATTGCCTATTTCAGTGAAAAGTTAAATGATGCAAAGAGAAAGTACTCTGTATATGACCAAGAATTTTATGCAATAGTTCAAGCATTAAAGAAATGGAGGCATTATTTGTTGCCGAAGGAATTTGTTATGTATACTGATCATCAAGCATTGCAGTACCTGAGTAGTCAGGGAAAATTAAATCAGAGGCATATGAAATGGGTAGAATTTTTGCAGAGTTATACATTTGTTTTAAAACATAGGAGTGGGAAGTCAAATAGGGTTGCAGATGCCTTAAGTAGGAGGCATACATTGTTGATAGAAATGTAGATTGAGGTGGTTGGGTTTAGTGAACTCAAGACATTGTATCCGAATGATCCTGATTTTGCAGAGGCTTGGAAAGCTTGCAAGGAACCTGTTACAGTTGATAGGACAAAGTGGCTGGATTTCATAATTCAAGAAGGCATGTTGTTTAAGGGAAGTCAATTATGTATTCCAAGGAGTTCCATGAGGGAGAACCTGATAAAAGAGAAACACAGTGGAGGAATGGCAGGACATTTTGGTCGAGATAAGACCATTTCCATTATCAGTGAGCATTATTATTGGCCTCAGTTGTCACAAGATGTGAAGAAGTTTGTGCAGAGTTGTAGGGTATGTCAAATGGCTAAAGGAGTGAGTCAGAATACAAGGTTGTATCAGCCTTTACCTATACTAGAGAGGCCGTGGGAGGATATAAGTATGGACTTTGTTCTTGGTTTGCCAAGGACATAGAGAGGGAATGATTTAGTATTTGTGGTAGTTGACAGGTTTTCGAAGATGGCACATTTCATGCCATGCCAGAAGACCCATGATGCAGTCCACATTGCTGACTTGCTCTTCAGAGAGGTGGTGAGGCTACATGGTTTGCCAAAGAGTATAGTCTCAGATCGTGACACAAAATTTGTTGGATACTTTTGGAGGACCTTGTGGAAGAAGTTGAAAATAGAGTTGAAGTTTAGTTCTGCACACCATCCCTAGACTGATGGGCAGACTGAAGTTGTGAACAGGAGTTTGGGTAACCTACTAAGATGCTTGGTAGGAGATAAACCAAAGGGATGGGATTTGTTCTTACCCCAGGTAGAATTTGCTTACAACAATTATGTCAATAGAAGCACTGGTAGATCACCATTCTAGATTGTGTATGGAAGTAGTCCTAGGACTGCTCCAGAATTGAGAAAGATGGACCAAGAAAAGAAGACAAGTGCTAAAGCTGAAGACTTTGTAGAACACATCAAGAATATGCATGAGAAGGTAAAAGAACACATTAACAAGATGAATATGTAGTATAAGGAGTTTCAGATTGGTGATGAAGTGATGGTCCACTTGAGGAAAGAAAGGTTTCTAGTAGGAACCTATAACAAACTGAAGATGAAGAAGTTTGGTCCTTGTAAAATTTTGAAGAGGCATGATTCAGGGAATGCATATGAGGTAGAGTTGCCGGATGGATTCAACATTTCCCCTATGTTCAACATTGCAGATTTGACAGAATATCATGAGAGTGGCGCAGAGGAAGTACCAATAATGGAATAGTGTGGTATTCTAGCACCTACTTCAGAAAAGGAGGAGATCGAAGAAATCTTGGATAGCCATGACCGTTTGGGTTTTCCTCAACCACTTGAGAAATGATGGGGTCACTTTTCAAATTACCCTGGGTTTCTGATGCAGGAGCATCCAGTGGTGTAAGGGCTATCCTACATCACCCAAAAATATATTTACTTTCATTTAGATTTTTGTAGATGTTTTTGCATTTCTGGATACCCTTTTTGTCAAAGAAGAATTCACAACTTTCAGAACTGCTTTTCTACTTTTTCTGCTCAACTGCTATTTTTAGCAGGTATGAATTTGAAGGCGTGAGGAGACAAAAATTTAAGGGAAGCTTCGGGAAATAATAATAAACACTCTGGTGAAAGAATCAGGCGAAGATCATTCCCGGTTCAAAAGTTATTCAAGTTTCAATTTTTGCTTTTTGCCCTACAAAATCTTCAGAGCTAATTTTGAGGGACTTAAAGGCTCCGGATGAGCCCGAAAATTGGTGGAAAATGAAAGTGGTTAGCCTTTAGGCCCCACTTTTTGGACTTCATTTTCGCAAGACCTTTCCAAAAAGGTATTATCATTGAAGATCCGTCTTTTAGATCTTGAGTTAGGGCTTCCAGAAGTTTGTGCATAATTAGAATACTGTTTTTGGCTCCAAACGGAGAATGGGGCTATTTATGGGGTAGTTTCTGACTTTTGTGGGCAGTTTTTTGGGAAAAAAGATTGCATGTTGCGAATAGGGGAATTTCTATAATTTGCATGTATTGCAGAACTCGAGGGTTGGAGATCCTTTGCATGTAAGAATTTCATACTTTGAAAATAATAAGATTTGTTAGTTTTTCTGTGTGATTTTCTGTGTCTCGGGTTGCACCCTCATCAGTGTATGAGTGGATTTATGTCCTAGCTGAGGTGTTTTGTGGTCCACCTTCATTCATTTCCACTATAGGAATGTTTTGGTGCTGACCTAATTTGAATTTGCACAATTCAAGTGCATAACTGACATTAGAGAATGTTTTAAAGGTTGAAGATGATATAAATAAGTGTTGAGTTGTTGAGGGATGATAAGATAGATGAGAATGATGTGATTAATGTGAAGTATAGAGCTTTAGAGTATGAATTTATGAAGTTTAGTGTGATCTTTCATTTGTTAGATTACTAGATGCAATGAGAAAAAGGTGTCTATAATTATTTAGAAATACTGTGAAGGTGTTGGTGATGTGGTGGATTTATCTTTGTAACACTCTTCTCTATCTTCTCTTCTATTTTGGTAGTGTTCCTTTCTTTATTTTGGACTGGAAGCCCTCCAACAATGAGCCCTATTGTATTCAATTTTGATATTAATTTATATTGTGACATAATCCTCACCATGATTTTTCCCATCTTGGGTTTTCCTTATAAATTTTTTGTTTCCTTGTGTATGGTGTTGATTTGGTTTTGTTTCTATTAATTTCTTTCATGATAAATCATTCTTGCAAATTAAGGGTTAATTGGATCTGAATGTTTGTAAGGGTTTTGAAGCTTTAATGTACAATTGATTCACCCCCTCCCTCTCATTTGTCTTATGCATTCAAAAATTGGTATCAAATCAAGGTTCCTTGGAAGAAAGCTTAACCACTTGTGTTAGATATAGGATGTAACACAAGAAATATGTTCCTATATTTGATGGGTCAGATTATGCATTCTTGAAGATAGAGATGGAAGGATTTCTAGTTTCTCTTGGATTTGAGATCTATAGGTATGTTGAGAGAGGATATAATATTCCTAAAAATGGTCTAAGCACTAATGATGAGATCAATTCCTATGAGAACAATGCTAAGTAAAGGTATGCTCTCTTAAGTGGTCTGGCTAATTTTGAATTGGTAGAAGTTATGAATCTGAAAACTGCTAGAGAAATTTGAGTGAAGTTTGAAAGAATTTATGAAGGAGATGATAAGAACAAGCAAGCTAAGATGAAAAATTTGAAGATAATGTTTGATACCTTGTGAATGTCTAAAGATGAAAACATCACAAGCTACTTGCAGAAGGTGGATGAAGTTGTCAATAGTGTCAGAGGTCTTGGTGGAGAACTGAAAGAAGAAGTGGTAAAGAAGGTACTTAGAGCTCTTCCTAAATATTATATTCATAAAGTTTTTTCTATTGAAGAATTACAAAATTTGAATCAATATACCAAAGATTAGCTGAATGGTTCTTTAACTTCTTTTAAAATGAGATAATTTGGTACAAGTAGTGAAAAAGTTGAGATTTCTTTTAAGGATAATAAATCAAAGAAGAATGTGGAATCAGATCAAGAGGATCTTGATGATGTGGAAGATAACTTTATGAGAAGAATGAAGAAAGGGTACTAGAAAGTACAGTGGTAAGTTTCCTTTCAAAATTTTCAATTATGGAAAGATAGGTCATTATGTTTCTCAATGTATAAATAGAGCTTTGAATAATAGAAATAGGGAGAACAAAGGTAAGATTATTAAGAAAAGTTAATATGTTAGAGAAGATGCAAGTATATTTGATGATGAAGATGATGAATTCTTGTTCATGGATTTAAAATATTAAACTAATTCTACTAACTTTGAGAGATGTGTGAAGGAAAGGGCTCTAGAAGCAAGTGCTAAAATTGAAGGCACTTTGGTGTCTTCTTTGCATGCTAGATAGGAGAAGAACTATTAGATCATTGATAATGGATGCTTTAATCATATGACCAGTGACAAGAGTAATTTTTTTAAACTTGAAAAATATGAAGGAGGACTTGCTAGGTTTGCTGATGATACATCTGCTAAGATATGTGGAAAAGGTTCGATCATTTTTTATGGAAAGCATAGTGCTAATGATGTTATTTATGTTAAGGGTTTAAGACATAACCTCTTGAGTGTTGAAAAAATATGTAGCAAAGGATATAATATTATGTTTTAGGATGATGGTTTTGAGATCAGAAAAGGCTCTAGAATTGTGATTGTTGTTGGAAGAAGGACAAATGGAAATGTCTATTAGCTCAAAGGTGTTGATGGTTATTGCTTCATGACTCAGATCAATGAGAGTTGGTTATGGCATAAAATAATGTGACATAAACTTTGATAGCCTAGTAATGATAAGTTCAATTCAAGATATGAGATATCTTCCAAAGATTATAAAGCCTATCAATGTTGTTTGTAAGGAATATCAAGTTGGAAAGCAAGAAAGAAGAAGCTTCAAATTCAAAGAACATTCTTCTACTAGATTTTTGGAATTAGTGCTTATAGATCTTTGTGGTCCTACCAGAGTAATAAGTCTTTGAGTTGACAAGTATTTCATGATATTCATTGATGATTATTCTAAAATGATATGGGTTACTTTTCTCAAGGAAAAATCACAAGCCCTAGATAATTTTAAAGAACTAAAATTTATGGTTGAGAATGAAATGGATATGAAAATCAAATTTTGAGGTCTGATAGAGGTGGGGAGTTCACCTCCAATTAGTTCAACATATTTTTTCAAAATAAAAAAATAGACAGGCATTTATCTACCCCTAAGACTCCTCAATAGAATGGATTGGTTAAAATAAAGAATAGGATTGTTCAAGAAGCTACAAGGACAATGATGAAAGAAGAAAATCTATCAGAATTCTACTAGAGAGAAACAATTCATATCGCTATTTATATACTTAACAAAGTGCAAGAAATATCAAATAACAAAAAGACTCCTTATGAGCTATGGTATGGAAGGATTCCTACTATTAAATACTTCAGGGTGTTTGGAAAAAAATTATGTATTAGAAGAGATGAAGAAAACTTAGAGAATTTTGATGCAAGGTCTGATGAAGTTATCTTCCTTGGATATTCTACTAAAAGAAAATATTACCAATGCTACAACAAGAGTCTAAGAAAGACTATTGAAAGTGTAAGTGTCAAGGTTGATGAAGATCTACAAAATAATTCAATGGTAATAGATGGATATGAATCAGATTATTCTTCTTGTAGAGAAGAAGAAAAAGCTAAGGAAAAAGAAGTGAATATTGAAGAGGAAGAAGCTCTAGAAAAGATTCTTAAAACCCCTAAGTATGTGTAGAAGAATCATTTTGAAGAATAGATTTTTGGTGATAAGAATAAAGGTGTACTGACAAGAAGGAAATTTGTTGAAGAACAAGTAAATCTATGTTTAATTTCTAAATTTTAACCCAAAAAAGTGATTGAAGCATGCAAGGATGAGTATTGGATCAAGGCTATGGAAGAAGAATTAAAACAAATTGAGAAAAATCAGACTTGAGAACTCGTCCCAAGACCAGCAAACAATAATGTGATTAGAACTAAGTGGGTATTTAGGAACAAATTGAATGATAATGGAGAAGTGGTAAGAAACAAGGAAAGGATTGTGCATAAAGGCTACTCACAAATATAATGAATAGACTTTGAGGACAAATTTTCTCTAATGGAAAGAATGGAATCTATCAGGCTATTTTTGGCTTGTGCGACACATAAGGATTTCAATGTTTATTAGATGGATGTGAAGTATACTTTCTTGAATAGTGAATTGGAGGAAGTATACATAGAAAAACAGAAGGATTTTGGTTATTAGATAAACTAGATATGGTTTTTAGATTGAAGAAGGAATTATATGGATTGAAGCAAGCTCCTTGAGCTTGGTATGAAAGGTTGGACTGGTAATTGAAGAAGGAATTATATGGATTGAAGCAAGCTCCTTGAGCTTGGTATGAAAGGTTGGACTGGTAATTGTTGCAGCAAGGATTCAATAAAGGTATCGTAAATATTAATATTTACTTCAAAGTTGAAAAATATTAAATATTGGTTGTGGTTGTATATGTTGATGACATAATTTTGGGAGGAAATGAAGCTATGTGTAATACACTTGTAGAGGAGATTTAGAAAGAACTTGAGATGTCAATGTTTGGGGAGATGAATTTCTTACTTGGGCTACAAATCAATCAAACAAATAAGAGTATTTTTATATCACAACCAAAGTATGTCAAGGAAATGTTGAAGAAGTTTGGAATGGAAGATTCTAAACTAGTTTGTACACCTATGGTTACTAGTTGCAAGTTGAGCAAGAATGATGAATCTCTTAAGGCTAATCAGAGTAAGTACAGATGAATGATTGGATGATTGCTATATCTAACTTCTACTAGACTATATATCATCCATGTAGTTTGTCTTGTAGCTAGATTTCAAGAAGATCCTAGAGAGTCACATGTTGCAATAGTGAAAATGATATTCAAATAATTGAAGGGCACTCTAGGTTATTACTCATGGTATCCTGAGGATATTGATTTTATACTGAGTGCTTACATAGATGCAAATTGGGTTGGTTGTGTAGATGATAGAAAAGTACAAGTGGAGGTGCATTCTTTCTCGGATGTATATTGGTGTCATGGCTAAGCAAGAAACATGATTTAGTATCTTTATCTACTACATAGGTAAAATATATTGCAGCAACATCTTGCTGCACAAATTTTTTAAGGATGAGGAAAACATTGAAAGATATTAGAGTGATATATGATGAACAAATTTCTATCTTTTGTGATAATATAGGTGTTATAAATGTTTCAAAGAATTTGATAATGCATTCAAGGACAACACATATCTCAATCCGGTATCACTTTTTAAGAGAGAATGCTATAGAGAATGAAGTGAAGCTTGAATACGTGCCTACAAAGGATCGGGTTGCTGACATATTTACTAAGGCTCTTCCTAAGGATACTTTTAATTATCTATGGGAGAAGTTGGGAGTTATTTCTCCTCCTTATTTGAACAAGGTGCATAAGGAGATGTATCAATCGAGTGGATCTCAAGATTCATTCTTTCATTTAGATTGATGTTGGTGGCTACCTCTTAGGGGGAGTAGGTAGTAGCATTATTGGTTTTTGTAGTAAGGAGGAGTGAGAGTTATCATTTTGCAATGGTTGTCGATTGATGCAATTTGGTGTGTGGTCCTAAGGAGGAGTATGCAAAGCAATAAAGGAAAGGAAGTTGTATTACAGTAGTGAGTAGTATGATTAATGTAAAAGGGAGAATGAATGATGTAAATAATTATTCCTTTTCCTTTGATTTCAAAGAGGGAGAGAAGGATGTGAAAAAAACTGAAGGAGAGAGAGAAATATGAAAAATTACAATGTTTAGTTGAGAAAGGGGAGAGAACAGTATAGTTGGGAGAGAGATTCATGTGAAAGAAAGTAATGAGTTAATTGTGTAAAAGGGATAAATTAAAGAAATGAAATGATGAGTTGGTATGAGTATTGAGGATTAGAGTTGTTTTTTTTATTGGTGATGGTTTTTCACATCATCTATTGTCATCAATGACAAAGGGGGAGATTATTGCAAGCATATGTAGTTGGTATTGTCATTGATGTCAACAAGCTTTGGTGTTGACATTGGTGTCCATTGTATGAGAAATAGAATATTGCAAAAGGATGTGCAATTGGTGTTGTCTCTGATGATGCTTTGATTAGTTGCATTATGTTGTCAATAGTAAGCTATTGGTGTCAACCTCTAGTGTTTCTTTGATAAGATTTTGTTCATGGATGTATGGTTGAGTTGGCTTGATGGTGATGAGGAAGTATTGAAGATGTTGATGGTGTTTTTTTGGTGCTTGGTTTTCAAATTCTTTTAAGAAAATTGAATAAAAAGACAATGTGTTGTAGTGTTATTTTCTGTTGCAGAGTAGTGTTTTGGTTTGGCTCCAAATTTATTCTAGGTTGAAGATCTTCTTGTGTAGTTCATATATGTTGATCAAAGGTGTTTAGAGGTGTTTCAATCAGAATTTGATGTGATGTATCATTATAAAAAGGAAGGTGTGTTCACCAGTGTGTGAACTATATCTTGTAGAGATGTCTAAGAGAAATGTTCATGATCCATATTTCTCTATAGAGTGGTTTCAATTCTTGTGGATCTGGAAGGGTTCCAATAGTGTGTGTATCTTTCTTTAGATGAATTTTTTCATGGTTTGGTCCTTTGGAAGTTAGTTTCTTGAGTTACAATGTATGGTAGAGTTGTTTGAATGTACTAGGTGTGTAAATTCCTCAAGTGGAAGTTGCTTCAAAGGAACTTGTTGCATTTTAGGGTGTTTATGGAATATTCTAGATCATTTTCAAGTCTTACGTGGTTTCCATGAGTCATTTTTGGATTTGAAGAAGTCTGTTCTTAAGTGTTAATGGTGTGAACATAGGTTCGACCAACCTTGTGTAATTACACTACTTACAAAGTTGATTTTATGCTTGTGGAAGCATGGTTTGACATTTATTAGTGGATTTAGGTCTTAGATAATTTGTTTTATGGTCTTCCTTAATTCCTTTCCATCGTGGGAATGTTTTTGTTGCCAATATAATTTGAATTTGCATGGTTGAGGTGCATAGATGACCTTGGAGAGTTTTTTTAGGGTTGAAGATGATATAAATAAGTGTTGAGTTGTTGAGGGATGATAAGATAGATGAGTATGATTTGATTAATGTGATGTAAAGAGTTGTAGGGTATGAATGTATGAATTTCAATGTGAGCTTTCATGTGTTAGATTACTAAATGTAGTGAGGAGAAGGTGTCTACAATTATTCAAAAAGACTGTGAAGGTGTCGATGATGTTGTGGTGGATTTTTCCATTGAATTGAGATGGATTTCTCTTTATAACATTATTCTTTATCTTCTTTTCTATTCTAGCAGTGAGAATTCTTTCTTTTGAGTAGTGATCCCTATTGTATCTAGTGTTTATATTACTTTATATTGTGAGCTAATCCTCATTGTGGTTTTTCTCATCTTGGGTTTTCCACATAAATCTATGGTTTCCTTGTGTATGTTGTTGATTTGGTTTTATTTCTATTATTTTTTCACTGATAATTCATTCTAAAATATTAAGGGTTAATTGGATCTGAATGTTTGTGAAGGTTTTGAAGCTTTAAGGTACAAATGATTCACCCCCCTTCTCAATTGTCTTGTGCATTCAACAAAGAGGTGTAATTTCTAAGTTTCTTGTTTATATTTTTGGTGATACAATAGGGAATGTAGGAATTAAAATGACACTCTAGGTTTGTGCATCTATTAGGCTAATAAAAAAATTGAGTTCTCCTAGTTTCTTGGTAACATTAAAGTGTCTAATTTTTTAATGTAGTGTGTCTCGTAGATGAGTGTCTAGTGAGATCCATCATATAAGACATAAAGAACTCACTATCATGTTTTCCTTATGTAGAAACACTGTAGATCTACATGAAATCTATGTCTATTCAGTAAAGTTGTTACCAATTAGAGAAGTGGTAGCCATATTATTTTATTGTGATGAGAATGTGTGATGGAAGTTGAGTTAATAATTTGGAGACCTTATTATCTTTCCCCTTATTTTCATCATTTCCAATTTAAGATACAAAAAATATGCCATCTAATTCATGTGGTGTCATCTAACTCATGTAGCTATGCAAGTTAGTGAGGCTATGCAGTTTCTACCAATCTTTAATTATTTAAATATTTTGGACTCTACATGGATACTAGAGTGGTCACTATGTAGCAGCCCAACTCTATATTTTTTTGTGGTGGTAAAACTATTCCATAACATATGAGAAATTGATGCAAATAAAAACATGTATTTCCATACCATATGTAGCTTGATAAAAATGTTATAGAAATGGAACAAGATGGTTGTGTTACAAGAATTTTTGGTTTCCTTATTGTTTAGTGAATTAAGTACTTGTAGTCAATAATAGATAAGTCCAAACTAGACAAAATCTAGACCAACTAAACTAAAATAGGGTTTCTTGAACAAATAATAAAAACACAAAAAGAAAGAAGAAATACACATGTCTATAGTGATAGGTTGATTTGGTAGCTAAAATGGATATGATGTGGTAGCTATAAATATTTAGAAACTGAGTTTCATCGAGCATGGCTTCACCAGGTTCAATTTCCTCTTTATTTCACCACTTTAGGCTTGCAATAGTTACTTTCAAATGACAAAAATAACTGGTACAACCACAGTAGGAGGGTCTTCAAAGAGAACAATCTAGAGCATGCAACAAGAGTTACATAGTAGAAGCAACATAGAATATGGAGGAAAATGTAGATTCAAACATTCTCATTATCAAATATAATAACATATATAGTCGGCCACATCCGGGCTTACAGATTGGGCTAACAGGCCTGATACAACATGCTCAGAATATAGTATTCCTACATGCGAGTGAAAATATTACAGATCAAACTATATATTCATCTTCATCATATTGATCTTGATTGATTTCTATCCTAATGATCCATTGCAAGCTTTGTATCATATATGTAGATCTAGAAGCATCTGTGTCAGCCAAAGATCTTTACAATCTCCGATGAAGGAAACATAACATGTGCATGAATAGGTCAGCCTTAAATTTGAATTTCTCCAGAACAAGTGCATATGATGAAGTGTGGACCTAAAATTAAGGTAAGCGAAACTCCACAAAACAATTTGAAACACCTCTGAAGGATCCACAAGCTACGAGAAAGATCCATGAGCGATAAAACTAGCCGTTAGGTTTGAAATTATTTTGGGGCTAGTTCAAAATCTGTCACTTAATCTAAAAGTGATAACTTGCTGTAAAAAGATCCAATCGAGCTGAAATCTTGGAATTAGGAAAATGAACATGTCCACGATGAAAACATAGATCCACAAGGTCTGGTGAGAAAAAATGATGAAATACCGATTCTACCAACTTGAACAAGAACAAGAACTAAACAAGAACAAAACTGAATGGAAATATTTTTGGTTGACATAGGATTGCAAACAACCAAGGATGCTCTTGCATTAGACATCTAGGGTTAATGAAAAGTGAGTCCCTCACTTTTCTAGGGTTAAAGGAAAACTAGTGTGATCTACCTTAGCCTGAGAAATCCAAGAAGAATCATCAACTGGTCTACCTTTCAACTTCACAGGATATTCTTTGTACTACCTTCCAGGATTTTTTCTACCATCTATGGCATCTAAAATCTCTTCTATCTCATCTAATTGTTTTTTAGGAAGTTGTTCTTCCAATTTTTCTTTACTATCTTCACTAAGTTTTTCTTCATGGTACTGATGTAGATCTGCAATGTTGAATGTAGGTGATATACCCATGCCATCTAGTAACTCTACTTCATATGCATTTCCTGAATCAAATTTCTTCAAAATCTTATAGGGTCCAAACTTCCTCATCTTGAGCTTACTATATTTCCTTCCTCAAATACACCATCACTTCATCTCCAACTTTGAATTCCTTATATCTCCTCTTTACATCTGCTTGTTCCTTATACTTTCGGTTCATATCTTCCAACTGTTGCTTTACTTGAGTATTCACTTTCTTCATATGTTCTGCGAATTTCTCTGATTCAATACTTCTTTTATCCTCCTTATTAATGTCTCACAATTCTGATATACCTCTAGGATGAACTCCGGTAATAATCTCAAAAGGTGTTTTTCCAGTACTCTTGTTCATTGAATTATTGTAGGAAAACTCGGCTTGAGCAAGGACTAAATCCCAAATTTTGGTCTTCTCTCCAACCAAACATCTCAGCAAATTTCTCAAACTCTTGTTTACTACCTTTGTCTATCCATCAGTCTATGTGTAAAAAGTAGAATTGAACTTCAAATCTATCTTCAACTTCTTCCAAAGTGTCCTCCAAAAGTAACCAACAAACTTTGTATCTCTGTCTAAAACAATACTCCTAGGTAATCCATACAATCTGACCACTTCCTTGAAACACAAGTCTGCTACATGTACTACATTTTTTGTCTTCTTACAAGGTATGAAATGTGTCATTTTAGAAAATATGTCCACCACCACAAGTACATTATCATTACCTCTATGTTTCTTCGGGAAACTAAGTATGAAATCCATGTTGATATCCTCCAAAGGTCTTTCTGGAACGGTCAAAGGTTTATACAATCCAACATTCTGACTAATCCATTTTGCAACTTTACAAAATCTACAACTTTGCACAAATTTCCTAACATCGTTATGAATCTGAGGCCAAAATTAATTCTCACCTACCAATGCTATTGTCTTATCAACTCCAAAGTGTCCTACCAATCCTCCACTATGTTTCTCTTTCACCAAGTTATCCCTCATTGAACTCTGGGGTATACACAATTGATTTCCTTTGAACAACATATCCTCCTAAATGAAATAATCTAACCACTGACTCCTATCCTCCAAGACCGGTTCTTTACAAGCTCCCCAAGGTTCTACAAAATCTGGGTCTTCCTCATACAAGTTCTTCAATTCTTCAAATCCTAATACCTCCACTCTCGTTTGTTCCAGTAAATTCCTTCTCCTACTCAAAGCAGCAACAACTCTATTTGGATTTCCACTCCTATGTTTCAAAACAGAATTATAACTCTACAAGAATTCCACCAATCTCACATGTTTATGATTCAACTTACCTTGACTTTTTAAATACTACAAAGCCTGATGATATGTATACAACACACATTCCTTAGATAAAAATTAATGTCTCCACTTCTTCAAAGCTTGAACTATGGCATATAAATCCTAATCATACACTAAATACCTTTTCCTTGCATCATTCAGCTTCTCATTGAAATAAGCTACTAGTCTTCCTTCTTGACTTAATACTACTCCAATTGCATTTCCACTTGCATCACAGTCTACCTCAAATACCTTATTAAAGTCTAGTAAATCCAACATAGGCTGCTCAATCACCTTATTTTTAAACAACTCAAAGCTCCTTTCTTCTCCAGATGTCTACCTAAAATCCTTCCTATCTCCTCTCATTGTTTTTGTCATAGGACTACAAATAGAACTAAAATTCCTAATGAAATTTTAGTAGAAATAGCCAATCCATGAAATGATCTTACCTCTCCAATGATTTCTGATGTAGGCCACTCAATGATTTCTCTTACCTTCACAGGATGCATATTCAACACATCCACAGATATCACAAATCCCAGATATACGAATTCTTCCTTCATGAAACTACACTGCTTAATGTTTATCAACAACTACTCTTCTCTCAACCTCTACAAAACTTGTCTTATATGAAACAAATGTTCTTCTCTAGTCTTACTGAAAACCAACATGTCATCAAAATAGCAAATCACAAACTCACCCAAGAATTTCTTCAATACCTCATTCATCAACCTCATGAAAGTACTAGGTGAATTTTTTAGTCCAAAAGGCATCACCAACCACTCATAAAATCCTTCATTTGTCTTGAATTTTGTCTTCCATTCATCCCCTTCTCTAATTCTAATCTGATGATATCCACTCTTCAAATATATCTTTGTAAAGTACTTAGCTCGACTCAAGCAATCCATAATGTCATCCATCCGGGGCAAAGGAAATCTATACTTCACTATGATCTTTTTTATGTCTCTAGATTCTATACACATCCTCCATTCTCCATCCTTCTTAGGTGCTAGCACTATAGGTACTACACAAGGACTTAAGCTTTCTCTGATCAAACCTTTTCTCAACAACTCTTGAACTTGTCTGTTCAATTCTTCATTTTCTACTAGTGTCATTTGGTGTGTTGATTTATTAGGAAAACTAGCTCTAGGAATTAGATCCATGCAATGACTAATACTTCTCACAGGTGGCAACCCATCAGATACATTATCTTAAATGATAACTTCATATTCTACCAGCAACTCCTTTATCTCCTTTGGTTATTCTCCTGCATGCTTCAAGTCTTCAACCTTTTTAGGAAATAAGGCATAACACATGTTCTCATGTCTCAGTCCATCCAAGAATCTCCTTCCATCAACCAAACAAAGTATAGAATTAGTGCAAACCTCAATTTTAGGAACATCCTCCAATGGCAACAAAGTTTGCTTCATCACATTTGTAACAATAGTATATATGTTATTCTTTCCATCATGAATAGCCTATCTATCATACTGCCAAGGCCTTCCCAACAAATGGAATACATCCATAGGCATGATATCACACAAAACTTCATCATGGTAATTTCATATCTTCAATTTCACCAAACATGGTTCACTTACCAGTATCTTATTCTCATCTTGAATCCATGCTATCGAATAGGGCTTTGAGTGTTTCAACCTTTCCAGCTTCAATTTGGTCACCATTTCTTTAGAAACCAGGTTCTCTGAGATTCCACTATCAATAATCACTTTGTAACATTTACCAACTACCTTGAATCTGGTTCAGAACATATTATTTCTCTACAACGATTCCTGCTCCATCTCACTTTGACACAATAATCTTTTGTTCACCAACACTTCTCCATCTTTTGGTTTATTAGATGATCTAGCATGATCCTCCTCAACAAAGGTTGCTCTTCTAGTATTCTCTATCCATTTTGTTGCTTCTCCCTAATTACATGCAAATTCTCTATGTCCTTCTCCACCACACTTATAACAAGCTCCTATGAATACTCTTTTCTCCTATCCTTTATCACCTTTTCTATAAACCTCATTCTGATAATCACCATGTCCTCCTCTTTGGAAATATTTTCCATCATTTATACGATATGAATTATCATTCTTATTGACTTCCTTATATTTTTTCTGATCTAAAAATGGTCCTCTTCCTCCTCTAGTAAAAAATATTCCTCTCTGAAATCTTCCACCTCTTCCTCTTTGTCTTTTCTCATATATTTTTTTCAGCTTCTCTTCTACTTTTAGGGAGCATTGATATGCATCCTCCACACTCAACAACTTAAAAAAAACTGATCTCATCTTGTATAGACGACCTCAAACCATTCATATTTTTGGCTACTTATTCGGTCTCATCTTCTGAATGTCCAGATCTGATATTCAACTTGTAGAACTCCTCATTATACTCTATCACACTTGACTCCTTTTGCTTCAAATTCTACAAATTTTGGAAAAAATTGATCTGATAGTCTGTAGGCATAAAATTTGTCTTCAACTTATTCACCATCTGATCTCGTGATCTTATCTTCTCTTTTCCTTTTCTTTGCCTATCTGTCTACAAATGTTCCCACCAAAGGGATGCATGTCTTTTCAAATTTTAACAAGAAAATTTCACCTTCTTCTCTTTTGTGGTACCTTCAAAATCAAAGTACTTCTCCATCTTTTTTATCCAATCAAGCAATTCATCTGAATCCAGCTTACCTCCATAATCTGGTGGATTGAAATGTGGTTTAGTATTCACTCATTAGGGATCTTATGAACCTCTCTTCTCCCTAATCAAGGCTAGGTTGATCTTCTCTTTCCCTTTCTTCATGTTCTTCTACTTCCCCATCACTCAAATCATCAACTAGTTGACCTCTCCTCTGGGCCATTTCGATTGCTTCCAATCTAGTAGTCACTCCTCTCAACATCTCCATTATAACCAAGTCTTCATTTCCACACACTCCATTTCATCTACCATTTCTTCTTCTAGCCATCTTTACACAAGTCCTCTGCAGCTACAAGTCGGATCCTCAATCCACTGTCCCTAAAAAAATCTTCAATGGGACTTTGCAAACTCTGACAATCTTCCATGGAATGAATCTCGCTCTGATACCAATTTGGTGCAGCCATGGTAGGAGGGTCCTCAAAGAGAACAATCTGGACCATGCAACAAGAGTTACACAATAGAAGCAACATAGAATATGGAGGAAAATGTAGATTCAAACATTCTAATTATCAAAAAATTCAATTACATATAGTCGGCCACATTTGGGCTTACAGATTGGGCTCACAGGGCTAATACAACATGCTCAAACTATAGTATTCCTATATGCAAGCAAAAATATTATAGATTGAATTCTATATTCATCTTCATCATCTTGATCTTGATTGATTACTATCCTAATGATCCATTACAAGATTTGTATCATATCCCCAGATCTAGAAGCATTCGCATCGGCCAAAGATCTTTACAATCTCTAATGAAGGAAATGTAATGTGTGCATGAACATGTCAGCCTCAAATTTAAATTTCTCCACAAAAAGTGCATATGATGAAGTGTGGACCTAAAATTAAGGCTGGGAAAACTCCACGAAACAATATGAAACACCTAGAAAGGATTTGTAAGCTATAAGAAAGATCCATGAGTGATCAAACTAGCCATTAGGTTTGAAATTATTCTGGGCACAATTCCAAAACTATCACTTAATCTGAAAGTGATAACTTGCCGGAAAAAGATCCAATCAAGCTGAAATCTTGGAATTAGGAAAATGAACATGTCCACAATGAAAACATAGATCCACAAGGTCTGATGAGAAAACATGACAAAATACCGAATCTTCCAACTTGAACAAGAACAAGAACAAAATTGAATGGAAATATTTTTGGTTGATGCAGGATTGCAAAGAACCAAAGATGCTCCTACATCAATAACTATCATTTGAGAGTTTTAAACTCTTTCAAAATAAAAAATTCCTCCATTCAAAGGCCCCATTTGAATGAAGGCCTTATTTTATTAAAAAATATTTTGTTAAAAGTCATTTGAATGGAGGTTACGTGGAAAGAGGCTTCGTTTGAAGGGTCCCCTTCAAATGAAAGGGCTTATCTTCAATGAAGCATAAGAATATCTTAATTCCAATTCTACCTTAGTTCGAAGGTGTTTACTATTTTTTTGGGCCACCTACAATTTTTTTCATCCACAAGTTTGTAACCCACTATTGTGGGTTCACCCATTAGCTACAAGTAGTTGTTAATGGGAAAGTATTTAAGATTTTGATTAGATGATACTCATATTATTTTTTGATTTTCTAACATAAATAGGGCAATAAACTAACCTTAGATGTAACTTGTGCACATGACCATGGACATATGGACATGTCATTCAAGATCTTTTATTTCTAAATTTAGATGTCATTTTATCTTCTTGTAAATAATTGAAGACATGCATATTTGATCAATAGTTTAATTTTAATTGAAAGTTGAAGAAAATTGTAACCTGATGAATGCTACATCCCTAACACTTTCTCATTTTGAACTCATAATCACCTTGATGCTTTATCCATATTTTAAAAATATAAATTTTATATATTCCAAAATCATCTCTTTTATATGATATGTGTAGGGGTTCAACATATGGAAACTAGAGTAGATGTCCAACCTAATTTAGTTACTAGAGTAGAATAGGTTGAAGCACACATGATTGATGTTAGGGAGGAGACCCAAGCACAAACAATTGATTTTATAGAGATGGTCCATACATACTTTAATTTTACACAAGGGTCAGGATCACTTCCTTCTACAAATATTCATACTATGAATCTAATTAAAGACATGAAGAGAAAAAAATATTACAAAAATAGAGACCATTTACTTGAAATAAATATAGAGAATTTGAAATTTTATGTTGAACAACCTACTCCTTGTTGTAGAGATAGATGTCACTGCACCAAAAGATCGACCTATTAATGCTCGATATAACTTCCAAAGTCAATAAATCTGTGAATGGTGGTTAATCCATGTCACAAACCCAAGCGCTACACTACACAACACAAAGAGACCAAGGGAGCACACCTTGCAAATATCCCCCTAGTGCAAGTGAAGGGTTCAAACCCGTGACCCAAACTCTGATACCAATTATTGCACAAATGATTTCCATTGCACCAAAGTATCAACCTATTAATGCCTAATACAACCACCAGGGTTAACGAATCCATGGTGTTGCAAGTATGGGAAATTAATTTTTTTATTGATGTCAACAAGCTTGTATTGTCATTGATTTCTATATTTGAATGAGATTAGCACAAGAGTGTGATCATTTGATGCTTTGATTTGTTGCATTATGTTGTCATTAGTAAATCTAATCAACCGCTAGTGTTTCTTTGATAAGCTTCTATATATGGTTCTAGAATTTTTGAAGATGATGAGGATGTGTCTTTGGTGCTTGGTTTCTATTTATTATGATGCTACTTGAACCAACAGTGTAGATAAAATCTTCACAAAAAAACTATGAAGAACCTATCTTCTTGAAAGACTCAACTAGGGCAAACTAAGGTGTTTGTATAATAGGAAGAGGTTGACTTATCATAATCCCAACTCTCTGGTAGTTAGGTCTTGACCATACTAGGTTCACTTCAGGGTATGATGTGACATTGCTATTAATATCAAGGGGCCTATGGTTATCTTTGGTTTCATTAAGAATCATAAGCATCAGATACAAGATTTTCAATTCAATCATAAAATAATCTCATGAAATCAACATATTTGCAATAATATTTCATGATCATCAAACAATTATTCTATCACTTAAGTAGATTTAGCTTTAAGTATTCAACAATTTTTTAGAAACAAAATATTTTCGATTAGTTTAAATTAATTCATCTATTTTTTTTGAGCATTTTCTAAAATTTAAACATCTAATCTAAAATAAAGCATCAAAATACTAAAAAATAAAATTTCTCCTAGTTATTCTCCATGCATGCCCCAAGAACTAATCAAAACAAAGAAAGCCACTTTATACTTCACCAGATTTCTTCACAACTAGGCATAAAATAGTGCGAGCTTTTAAAGAAGGGGATTTAGTTTGGACACTGAATAGGTTTTGCATGCACTCTTAAACAACGCAACACATAGTCTTGTTTGGTTGAACTGAAAAAACAACTAAAAAAGATACATGAGATAGGTAGTTTTCAAATTGCCTTTGATATTGATTAAAATCTATGTGCATACAAGTTTTTAGACCAGAATGATTCAGAAAATGGGAAAAAAGAACAAAACTTAGAGAAGTTTTGGCTCTTCTGACATCCACAAATTCTAAACATAACTTTAAAAAGTATCCTCTGGAATTTTATAGAAATAAGACATAGATAGGATAAGACAAATACATGAGAGGAAATCCAAGGGATGAATCACATCAAGGCACATGGAATGTGGTGATAGGAAAGAGAATTACAAATGAAGTCAATGAAGGTCAACCTCCATTTGCACGTTGTTGTCTTTTGGGTTTTTCATCTTCTTATTATCGGCGAGATAATAATTTGAATCAGGATAACATGTAGGAAATTTCCCATATATTCAAAAAAATCACTTCATCATCCTGTTCCTACACTTTGGTTTTGCCTCAAGCTTGCTACTCTCGAGAATAGGCTTCCCTGAAGGTTGGTGCTTTCTATCAGCACACGTGAAATACTGGGATCCCTGTATTCTGATGAATCAAGATCCTCTATATAATTTCCCATAAAGTATAGCTCGGTCTGGATATGATTCTATATGTGATTCAAATTTGCTTGACCATCAGGATTCACAACTCAACATTCCATTTACTTCACAACTTTCATAAAATTATTCATCTCAAAGAATTATTAAGTGCATTCTAGATCACATTAGAAACATAACCATGGTAGCCCACAATTTAATGCAATGAACAGTCATTAATAACTTCTACAAAACCAATCATAAGTCCAATCTCTTTGGTGAGATTTAATATAACATAATTACAGACCTCCCTTCCAATTTTTATGAAGATCCAATGGTTTAAAATTAAGTTATTGTATTTTTCCCAAAACTGCAAACCCTAGGTGGTGTTCAAACCTTCCCTCATCAAAATAGTCATATCTTCCACAAAAGTCAATAAAATTCAATGAGACAAAAATAATTGGAAACTAGAAATAGAGATCTTTCCATCAATATATTATAATCCATTATTTTAGTCCATATCATGCCATACAAAGCACAACTTCAACCTGAAAACAATCTAAAAATCAGAAAATGCATACAAAACTTGAGGTTGCCATTCTTCAAACTTTCAAAAATAATGTCTCCAACCCCCCAATTCGAGTTTTGGAGGGTGTACTTATAGATTCCCAACTAAAAACAACTATTTTCAACCAACTTTTAATTAGTTTGTTGACAAAACACCTTAATGACACTTTTGACAAGTTGTTTGACAACTTTTTTGAGCAACTTTTACAATTTTTACAATATGGAACAACTTTAAACATTATTTGAAAAATGACTTCCTAAGACTCAAACACCTATAAAATAGTTTGATAAACCTTATTATAGGACCCAATACATAAAATAGATAAGTTATTTACAAATGGCCTCATGGAGGCTTAAAAGCAACTTGGTGCTCCTGCACCAATGCTTTCTATCACCATACATGAAATATTGGGATCCCTCTATTCCGATGAATCAAGATCCTCCATATAATTTCCCATAAATTATAGCTTGGTCTGGATATGATTCTATATGTGATCCAAATTTTCCTGACCATCCATACTAGAACTTTACATCGCAATCTGTTTCTCCTACAATAAAAAATTCAACCTATTAAATCCCTTTAGAAACATTTATAAAAAGTCTCATGTAAATAAAACCATCATTAATTCATTACCATTATAAATTCATCATAAATAACACACTTTCAAGTAAATTTTATATTATTGTGTATTTATCTTTCAGATCGGGTTACTGGACCATCAAACTTTTTGCAGAACCTTAAAAATTTAAAATTTGCTTTGCACTCTTACCCGGTACCCAGTATCTGATACCCGATACTGAGCTTTTCCCATAACTTTCCTAGACTTTGGCTTTTACTAGAACTTCCATATTTGTTGGACCATAACTCCTAGATTGGATCACTTCACTCAACACCTTGCCTTACCTTTTACAATTCTAGACTTCCCGATTCCAAGTACCCAGTACCCAAAACACTTGAATTATGAAGTACTCTTTTTCTAAAATATTTCTCTTTGAATTTTCACTTTTGGTGAGCTTTCCAACTAGCCAAAAACTTCCATAAGTGTTATTTTTCACTTGGGGTCCCCAAGCCTTATAGTCTTGGAGTGTGTTGTAAGACCACACAACAACTTGCAACCAATAAAGCCAAATTTAAACCAAAACTTGAGATTAAATCAGTATTCGTAAATTACAATTTATACATATTTTAAAATAATAGAACTTTACCTTTACATAGATTGTGACATAAAAATAATAAAATTCCATCAAAAATATCTGTGTGTGCTATGGTTAATTCTAGTTTCTGGAACTTAATGAAGAAAATCAGCTCATTAACATTGAACTACATATAATGGTAATCTTCCTAAGTCAACCAGGGATAGAGCCTTGTTGCTAGTCAAGCGTCCATAGACCCGACAAGGTTATCTCTATAATTCCCCCAAACATAGCTCTACTGCCAGCCAGGTGTCTATAGCCCTAGTAGAGATATTTGGATAGCCTAAATAGTTGATTTTTTTTTTGATATCTCTTTTGATATTTTATTGATAGCTCATTTCCTTTTTGATATTTCATTGATAGCTCATTTTGACTTGCAAGCAATAAATCCCACTATTAGGCTGGGAATTACAGTGGTAGAGAAGGTTACCTTCTAATTTTTCATTCAATGCAAACCCCTTCATATTTTCACTACTTCCCAAAAACTCATTTAATAATCCCCTATTAGTGTATATTCTCGATAAAAATTTACCACTTTTATGCCAAATCCTAGCTAATTGCAACTTTCTATATGTTAGAAGATATGCATAAAGTATAATTTAGTAGCAAAAAACTTAATCACCAAATTTAAATCTAAATTTAGAATCATTAGTTACCACCCTTCCAATCAAAATTTATGGAAACTAGTAAATACTCGGCTAGCGATTCCAATTTGATGGTGCTACACCACATTAATGGATCAAAATGTCATGATGACACTTAAACATGATCACACAACTATGCATTAAATTCACACACCTCAATGCACTTGTCTCATTTCTTTCAAATTTTCTAGGTGATGGTGTCTGCTTCCTTACCGACTTCATTTTCCTTTCCACTTTGCACACATGGGAACCTTCATGATTAATATGGATTAATAAAAAAATAATGAAATGAACACCATTAATTTCAAAATAATTAACTTTCTTGATTTGTAATCTTTTTACTAGCCAAATTTGAAGCAAATTGTCACCAATTGTGTGTAAAAATTAATTTTATTTAACATTCTGCTCTAGAGAACTCATCGGATTGCCACCTCATTTATGGTTTCCAAGACTTCAATCTAGGAATTTATGTACCGCAACTTCCTCATGGTTTTCTATAAATTTTGCATTTCTCTCAAATTCTTCACACCTTTGCTTTCTTTTGTTGTGCCTGTTGCACACACACCTCATTCGGAACAGGGACCCTCTCTTCCCTCTTTTGATTGCTGACCCCCTTTTGGTTCACCTTGTTTTTCATGTCCAATTTTTTGCCCTAATTGGTCAACTCACCCTTCAAAGTCACATGCTAGGTTTGACCGAACTTGACCCCTTCAAAAAATGCCAAGTCTAAAGTCAATTTGGGTTTCCCTTGTCAGAATGCCCTTTCTAACATCTGCGGCCCCTCCCAGGCCCATACCCTTGGGTTTCCTACTCTGGATTTCCATTGTGGGTTTGCTATTGTTGGCATCCAGTGCCTGACATCCTTCCGGACCCCAGACCCCGGATCCTGGATTTCCCCTTCTAGAATTCTGCTTGCGCTTTGCCATTTCTCACGGGCTTGGATGGACATCTTCCCGGCCGTCGAACTTCGGTCCTCCCGCTGCCGTCTGCAAATTTGAACCCACCAACTCACTGGCCGCCGTACGACTGAATTTAATTACTACATTAATGGCTATTTTAGCTATTTAAATGAATTTTCCGACTGTCATTTTCACCCGACCGAGTGATAGAGAAATTTGTAGAGCTCCCGACTTTTGACAATCTCCACCTCCACCCCCGAGCTCTCGACCGGATATTTTCTTGTTGGTTCAACGGTTTGCTTCTTTTCGATCTTGAGGTACGTCTTCCATCCGTACACCTTGCCCTTTATTTTGCAAATTTTTGAATGTTAAAGCAATAAAAAATGTAAAATTGGGTTTAGAACTAGTAAATTAGTACCCTCCCCTATAAGCCCATGACTTGAAATTTTAAAAAATGATTGTTTGAGGCCTTGAAATTCAAACCGGAGCTTAACCTTTCTATGGCCATTCTCAGGAACAGTTGTCGGAGTCTCCCGGGCGTGGGTTTTCCTACAGCCATTCGCGTAGACAACTTAAAATTCCACAACTCCCAGCGGCCAAACTCACCTCTGATCCTGGCCTCCGGATTTCCCCTCGCGGGTTCCCGTTCTATCTCTATCATTTCAAATGGCCTCCCCCAAGTGTCTTTCCTGCTCTCGGGCCCCAGATGCGTGGAGTCCATGCCTAAAACATAGAAAATCAAAACCAGTTGAAAATCATAACTGCCCCGGGATCCGATCCTCGGAATTCCATTCCCGGAATTCCATTCCCGGAATTCCATGTTGATTTCACCATTTTAAAGGCCTCTTCCGAGTAGCTTTCCAGACCCCGGATCCCGACCGTGCAAAGTTCGGTTCCAATTTCCAAAATGAACCAGTAAAAATCCAAAATCTGAAGTCGCTCCGAACCCCAACCTCTAGAATTTTGTTCCCGAAATTTCATGTCTCTTTTTTCGTTTTACATGGCCATCCCTGGACATCTTTTTGATTCTCGGACCCTGACCCCATGTTGCCTCATCAGAAGTTCGAATGAAAACCAAGCCGCCCAATCTGTGTCTTGACCCCGAACCCTAGAATTCTATTTCACTGTCGCCATTTTGAATGGCGAATTCAATACGGCTTCCTGACTTCTGGGCCCCGACCCGCTATTCACCGCTTGGCACTCTCGGAACTCCTCAAACCGCCTTCGGAGATTGCCCTCTAAAATTCCACGCCCGAATTGCCACCTCCATTTTATCATCTTAGATGGCTAACCTATAGCCACTTCTCGGCGACGGCAATCTAAGACCCGGATTCCGATGCCCGGAGTTCTGTTTCCCCTGCACCGTTTCCAACGACTATCCTGCATCTCATGCCCAAACCCCCAAATGAAGGATCAAATGACCTCCAAATCGAAAACGGATTTTGACCCACTTACTAAAATTAGGTCTTCCTTCACACCAACCCTTATTTGAATAAATCCAACACTAGGAAATGCCTTTGGGAGTTCCATGCTCAATTTTCCCTTCCAAACGGTATTCTGCCCTGGGAACCTGAATTATCTGCCTTGCTTACTGATAATGTTTTATCGAATGTTATGCGACTACTGAATATGAATAATGATTTCAGGGCTAACTATGATGTGCAGGTGCTTGTTTGGAGCCATTTTTACATGTTTGAGGTTACTAATTCACATCTTTTGTGCAGGATTTATGGAATCCGGCGCAAAAACTTCTAGTGCTTCCAAGGAGAAGGGAAAGGGAATTGCCAAGACTCCTCGAGGAAAGGAGGATAAGGACTTAATGAAGTACAAGTTTCAAGGGGTACCCCTATAATCCAGAGTCACCACTCTCTGGAGAGATGTCATGGATATGAACATCAGCCAGGTTGATGTCGATGAATTTAAACAGAGGGTTAGGGTGAATCCCAAGATAGAGAATGCAAGGTTGATAAGGAGAAACGGGATTGCCAAGGTTGCAGGCTTCCTGCTAGCCTTGGTGGCCCTGGAATTGGTAATGGCATGCGTTGAGGCATACCAACCCAAGACTAGAACAATAGAGGATCGGGATGGGAATATCATTGCAGACATGTCCCCATCACATATAACAACTTTCCACATACCTACCTTTAAGAGCATGGAGACCCCCACCATGGAGGAATAAAAAGAATTGTGGGAACAAGATCCACTAAGGTGCAAGAAGTTAATCAATCAGTATTGGTTGAAGGACAAGTGGGGTAGTGCTAGCAAGCTCCCTCAGGAGCTTTTTCGCAGCAACTTATTTGAGGATTACCATGACCTTGTGACCTTGTTGAGCCAAATAATGGGCCTTTATCTTGCAGCCTTCTTCTAGGAGTGGATGTTCTACTTTGTGGAGCAGATTCTCCACGGTGATGGTGTCACCTTCTACTGGGGGGAGATAATCAGTGACCGCTTTCATGAATAGTTTACAACTGTGAAGAAGACCTCCAAGTTCTTCATGACCTCCTACCTGGTGTACTCCCTAGCGGACCAATGACATTATCAGGGATTAACTACGGTACCCAATGAGGCATTAGGGGTGGAGCTCAAGCCTTATGATAAGTACCCTCAGCTAAAATTCTGAAATTTCAAGAAAGATTATTGCAGGGTGAAAAATGCGTTCATCACCCACATCATCTGATCCCTAGGAGGCAACTTTCAGAGAAGAGTTTCACATAGTGCTAGAGCCCTCCTTAGGCAATATGCCTTTTTGTACATCCAGTTCCTGAAGTTCACATACATCCATGCCTAGGGATTTATGGAAAGACCAAACAAGCTGCCCCGATACCCCAATGACAAGATTATACTCTTCGACATGACTTGGCAACTGAGGCACATTCATAACATCTTTATCAACAAGCACCTAGCGGGTATGCCTTACCTAATTAGGCTCAGCCAAGGAATGTACAAAATTCATACCTCCCAGTGTGCGGGGTATTCGGAAAGGGATTTGGCCAAATACCACTTCCGTCAATATACGGTGCAGCCTCGAATGGACCTGTACGGGCATATCAGAAAGGCATTGGAATGGGAGTATGCCCACCTCCACAACATCGAGTATTTCTAGGCCAACTCCAAAGATGATCTTAAGGTACAGTTGTGGCACTACCTGCGCATGACTTCCATCTACGTGTGTAGAATCAATCTATGTCCGATTCCTGACCAGCTCGAAGAGGATGAGGATACGGTGATCAATCTAGGGCATGATGTCATCACTAATTTTCCACTGTCTGTAATTGACTGGGATGAGTGAGAACTTGACAACATCGGCATGCTCACTAGACCCGTTGAGATCTCAACAAGGGCATGGATCGACCAATAGGTAACCTGATTGAAACAACAAGGAGTTGCCTTGACATTTAAGGGACTAGAAAGTTAACCAAGTGGCTTCGATGGAGGGGAAGCTACTGCTGCAACTAGGGAAGCATCCAAAACCCCACCATCAACTAATATCAAGAAGAGAAAAGAGGCCAACGAGCAGCTACCCAAACCAAAGGTTTATGTCCGCAAGGCATCAGAGGGTGAACCTTCCCAAAAGAAAAGGAAAACAATCAGAGGCACGAGGACATCTAGGACACCCGAGGGTCTACCTTGTCAGACCAAGGGAGAGGGATCAAATTCACCAGGGTCCTTGTCTACTATGGTTACTACCACTACTGCTGCCACCTCCCCGGAAGCTTCGCTTGCCATTTCCGCTTCTTCCCCACCTACAGTGGACATCTCTGTTCACCTTGCTTCCACCTCTCAAATCATGCAAATCATTCCCGTGGATTCTTCCTCTACTACGACCTCGCTGATCTCCTCCTCCTCTATGTCTCCTTCCCTTCCCTCTATTTCCAATGCTACAATGCCTTCCCTCAACCTCCTGGATTCTTTTGTAAAATACATGCAGAATGTCTTGTCTGAGCTTTCGGGGATGCTCATTAATCTTGTAGTGCAAGCTGCAATAGCTCAAGCTATGGCTCATGACCCAACTCTCCCTCCACCTTCTGAGCCACCAAGAATGGAGGAAACAATGCAAATATCTGATGAACTTGAGTGATGGCAACTAGAGGCTATGACGAGGCCAGAGGATGAAGAATTTCAGTACCACGAACACCCTCTGTTTGAACACCGAGAGATTGATGAGGTAGCCTATGAGTCCTCCAGTGAGAGCAGTGAGGAGTTGGACACTAAAATAATAAGAGAAATGAATGATCCTGAACTCAATGAAGAGTGGGGTAGGCAACTTAAATAGATTGAAGATAAAGAGGTCAAGGATCAGCTTGCACAAGAAGAGGAGATTGTTGCTCAAGACACTAAGGGTAGCAAGTCTCTGACTGAGGGGTGTCAGCAAACCCTGGGACACAATGAGGAAGCATCCCCCCATGGAGATGAGCAAAAGGAAAATCCCAAGGAACATGAACAAGGCCACAATGAAGAAAGAAAGGGTGCTGAGATAGAGGATCCCCCCAATGAGAAGTTGTGAGCCAAGTCTCCCGCTAAGTATGTGACACTTGAGCAGGACTTCGATGAGGAGAAGGGAGATACAGAAGCTGAGAAGAAGGATCTTGTTGTCAAATCCATTGAATTAGAGAGGGAGGATAACATGAATCAAAGTGAGACACCTAGGGAAGAGCCTCAAATGCTCGACTGGCTAGAAAAGCAATTGAAACAAAAGACTCCCACCCTGAAAGATCCCAAGGCAAGGTTGGAAGCCATTTTGGCTAGAGCCCAAATAAGCACCAGGAAAGAGAAGAAACCAAAGATCGGATCAAAGGTAACTATGGATGCCTCAAGATGTAGGGCGGTGCAAATAGCTACACCGATGGTTGGAGAACAAGGGATAACTTATAACATCTCCACCATTGACTTGGGAGTGGCCACAAGGGATCAAAAGGTTGATCACCTCTAGGAATCAGTCGCCACAATAGTGCATCTTATCCAACAGGATAATGTCTCCAGAGAAGAACTCAAAGCACAAGTGGCTGATCTAATGGCCTATATTCAGCAATGGTCATCCCCCATAATGTCATCTGCCCCACCTCAGCTGCTATCACAAGAATGGATTAATAAATTAGAGAAGAGAAGGAACCTGGACAAGACTACGGAAAACTTGTTTTGGTAGGTCCTAGACATGGGGAACACAAGTATCAACTTGGTTGTCTGAACAGCGAATAAGTTCTTGGAGGTATAAAGAACCCTTGAGGGCACAAGGCAGATCTATGAGGAGTTCCCAAGGAAATACATAGTAGCCTACCTAAAGATTGAGGCCATACTCACATTGCCAAGCGAGGTCTGGATGAAGGACCTTTCCTTCAAGGATGGTGATCACTGGCTAGTGGATACGTGGAGGTGAGATTTCAATCACCGAAAGAGGAGGCTAGAGTAGATCCTGGAGTGTATAGCACCAAATATCGAATGGGCCAAGGAGACCAGGGAGGAGTGCTTGTGGTACCTCAAGTTAATGATGGGGTATGAGCTACCTACGGTCAAGATCAATCCTGAGAGTATTAAGCCCCACTTCTTAAAGATTGTGGAAGATGGGATGTCAGCTGAGGTCACCACTGACTTCATGAGCTTTGCTATCCGAGCCTTCACACTGTCAAAACTCTTCAGGGATAATGCTACTAAATATGATGATGATTGGAAAAAGCTCATCAGCAATTCCTAGGAGTGGAGCTATCAGATTTTGCGATCCGACATCATGGAGTTGGACAATTTCCAGCCGCTAATCTTGAGATTTATGGAGTATGCCGCATTGAAGAAGCGTGGAGGCAACCCAGTCATTGATGAATAATTCCTTAAAGAATAGCTACAAAAGAGGGCAACCAGCTATAGGACAAAATTGCTACAGTGTTGTCACTAGATGAAAAAATAGGGAAAAGACAAGAAAAGTCTTATAAATGAAATATATTTGGGGGTAGGTGAAACCCTAGTGTAAAGTGAATCTTGGGCACTCATTTTTCTTTTTGAAAACTATAAATAGGGCTCTCCTCCTCTCATTTTAAGAGAGTTCAGTTGTTGTAAAGGCATGTTGCATAGATTATAATAGAAAATACAGTCATTTTCTAGTGTATTTCTGGGTTTCTCCACATGTTTCATGATTTTTCTCCCTTTAGTTAAAACTTTGCTTCAAGTTACTTTTTTGCTTTAGTTTCCTTAGTTAGATGTAGTGGATTTAGTATGTTGTCTTTGGTTTTGAAGATTCATGTTGTGTGTATGCTTTCCTTGTCCATACTTTTGGTCATTTGATGTTGGTAAATGACCATGCAAAGTTAGCCTGGACTATAATTACATAGATGCTCATTAAACCCTATCTTTGTTCACATTATATGACGAATGAATGATGAATATCTATAGTCCCTATAAGATAGCATAGATTTCATGACATTGTGAAAATTTAGATTAAGTGAAATTTTTTTTAAGGAAACTATCCATAGTAGGAACCTCCATGATCACTATTCATCGATAGTTGTAGGTCTAGGAACCATCCTTCTTCCTCACCCCTTTTCCCTTTCTTTAGAAATAACTTGTGTTAAGGTTCATTGCACATTGTAAAGCCAAATTTGATGAAACAATGGAGTCCCAGACTATTGTCCGAGCCTACAGCACAGTGTAATAATTCCAGATTCAAAGAACTCCATTCACTGACCCAATTCTCCTACAGCTTCAGACCATGTAAGACCACCTTGTGATTCCAACAAAATCACATCAAACAACTGATATATTCCAAGCTTCGTCATGACTTGACATCCCAGAGACCTTGGGATAGTGTTCTACAATCTGATTGTGGAAGATTGTCTTTCAAGAGAGGTAGTGCACCTACGTATTAGCTGTGTTGTGAAGTACATAAAAACACCATCAACATCTTTCAATTACCATTTTTCATTTCTCCTCTACTAGTGATTGCTTGCTTCCAGGTGATGGATACTCCAATTTTCTTGACCTGCTCTCACCGCCAAAATGTTTTCATGGGTTGCATCACGAATCAAAGGTGTCACAATGTTTTCTTCATTCAAACTACTAGTTTCACTATTCCAAACTTGTGCTTACCCCTTAAGGAACAATATGTAGAATCTAGAGCTTACTACCAGCTTTATTTTGACTTGGCTTCTTGCTTTGTAGCATTGCTCCTAGGCATTGGGCTTTATGTTGAATACATTCACTTAGCTACAAATATGATAGTGTAGCCTAAATATTTGGAGAATCTAGATATTGTCCTATTTGTTGCACATCTAACCATTAGAATCCCTTTCATGGATGATATTCCTCGATTCCTAGAACATGGGGAAGTAGTTCCACTCTGGCCATTCCTCAGTGACCTCCATACTCCTAACTTTGAAGTTCACCAGGAAATTTCCTACATAGGATATTTAGCTCTGATGGATGAGGCATCCTACATTGATTGAACAGCCACCCTTCTTTGCAGTTCAACTCCCTCTCTTTTCCTTTTTTGATCTTTTGCATTAAGAATTTTTGTATTGGTACTTCCATGTATATATGCAATACACATGTACACACACACACACACACACACATATATATATATAGCTTTGTGATACATTTAAAGTGTGTATTTATTGTGTATGGTTTTATCATTTTACATTTCACAACACAATGTTACAAAATGTTTGAATTATCTCTCATGTGTATGATAAGAACTAAGCAAAATTTTCCAAGGCAAAGGGCCAAAACAAAAAAAAATCAAGGAAAAAGAAAAAAAGTGAAACGAAAAAAAGAAAACCCTACAAAAAGAAAAACTAACCCTAACTAACCAAAAATTTATTCTAACAAATGACTAACCCTAACAAAGAAATTTATTTTAAGCTCAATAACTATTTTCACTGTTGTTTTGGTACAAATTACAACAGGTTTATCCATAAAATTCAGTAGAATAAATCTCAAATGTCTTATTGTAACAATGAAGCACTTTAAATTTTCTATGTTTGACAAACATAAATTCATAGGCGTACTTACTATTGTGCAATTTTGCACACACGCCCCACTGAAAGTAGGGACCCTCTTTTGCCTGGCCTTGCCCTTTTTTGAGCTTGTCTTTGAAAATATTGGGATTTTGGTCTTTGTTGCTTTGGTCCTTTGGTCGTGGGGTTGGGTTACTTTTCACTATTCCTAAATTCTTGTCCTGGTTGTAAGGTGCCTTTATGTTGAGTTCCTAGTGGTTATGGAGTATCATGGATGTCCTCTCTGGAAGTGGGTTTCCTTTGCCTTTTGTTTGTCCTTGGTGTTTTTGTTTGGGTCTTGGGAGTTGTTATTTTCCTCCTAAGACATTGTTTCTTTTGTTCTGTCGAAGGTGGAATCAGGATGAAACTGAACTATGAACCTTAAAAAAGTGCATGGTTTGGTTTTCATTCTGGTTCTAGTTTTGTTTCCGCTTCTTACCTTCTTATTTTCTTCATTGTTTTGATGGTCTGAGGCCTTTGGGTTGGTTTCCTCCCTTAGGTTTCCCTTGGTTTTCCTTTTTCTTTCATTTTTCAGAGGCGGAATCGGGATGAAACTAAACTTTGAACTTTAAAAAATTTCACGGTTCGGTTTCATTCCCATTCTGGTTCCGCCTCCATATCTTTGTTGTTTCGTTGTTTTTGGCCTTTGGGTTGGTTTCTTCCCCTTAGGTCTGCTTTGGTCTTCCTCTTTCCTTCGTCAGAACTAGAATCAGGGTGGGAACTGAGCTCGGTACTTTCTAAAGGGTCTTGTCTAGTTCTGGTTCTATAATCGCCTATTTTGTTTTCGTTTCTTTTTTGGTTCTACCTCCACGATTTTTGGTTCCACCTTCGCATATTTTGTTTACGCTTCTATTTTGGTTCCACCTCCATCGATTTTTTTCTGCCTCTGCTTGTTTTGTTTACATTTTTTTTTTGGTTTTGTTTCCACTCCCATCTGGTTTTGGTTCTGCCTCTGCCTGGGCTTGTGCATGGTTTTCTTGCCTTAGGGTCTCTAGTGGGTTAACTTGGATTTTGATGCCATATTGAATATTAATTATGGCCCTTTTGAATACAGATTGGATCAGGTAGGTTGTTGATGTCGAGGCCAAAGGAAGGATGGGTGTACAAAGATATTGCAAGATTTGTGGGATACAGTCAGGTACATATTGTGGCCGCAGGCAGGTGAAACCCATCCGTACATGAAAGGTCGACGCGCTTGATGGTCGTTCATCTGAGTAGGATGTGAAATGCATAGTTTAATCTATTTTGACTCAATCAGGGTCATTCATATGCCCAACTCATATTCAAACTTGTATTTCGTGCATGTTATCATTCTTCTATTTCACATGGGTGAGGCATTAATGGAGGATGGGACCTATGAGGTTCATCCTATCTAAATTGGGATTTATAGATATCCTAGGTTGATCTAAGGAAGGTTCCACTTGTATTCAATGTAGGGCGATGATTTATTGCAGGCTATCTGGCCCGATTTGGTTGGTGGTCGACCTTCTGTGTAAACCTAGCTTGGGCTCACATGGGATGAAATCTCTATAAGTATGGAATTTTACCTCATTTGTAAAGGGTTGGTTGGTTAGAAAAGTACGTTATTATTGGTGAGATAATTTTGTAAAGGGTTAGATAGTCGATTAGAAGAATTAGGAGTTAGTTTCATTTTCAAGCAAATATTGTAACACAGAATATTAGAATTGTTGCTATTATTGGTGATTCAATATAAGTGAAGACATTGTGTTATTATTAGTGCCTTCCTTGGATTGATTTTTCTTGCATCATTCTTATTCTATCTTCAAAATTGCTTGGAAATATCTGAATGTATTTTAGATTTAGAGTAAAAAATTTAATGGTACTTGCGATTTAATGCTTGGAGTGTTGTAGCAATCTTTGGTTCATACTTTGGGCAACTTCTTGATTGTGGGACTACTGTGCAAGGTCAACTTGTACCTGTTATTTATGTGCTTAGTTAAATTGTGGGAACTTGTCCATGTCAACTAAAAAACTAAGGTTGGCTTGGATGAATGTGAATAATTTGAAAAATCTTTAATTCCGTAGAAGATTGCACTGTTCCTACGAGATTGTAGGTATAGCCTAGGTTAAATAGAAAGTAGTTTTAAAGGGATTGGTCTGTTCCAAGTACTTCCTCATTAGTATTGTTGATTTTTGGAGTAATATTAATCTTAGGATTTTTGAAACCCTTACCTTTTGTTGTTTCTTTGAATTGTGGTTAAAGTAGGAACTCAAGTATCACCCTGTTGCAAAATCTGATAAGTTTAGAGTCTCCATCATTTGTTCTATAGGGTCCCTTTGTGATTACCAACATTTTCACATTTATCACTGAGTGATTCCACTGCATTGTCATGACCTGGCACCCGAGAGACCTTTGGGTTATCAATTTTCTCATAGAGATCAACCTTTCAAGAGAGATAGAATACTATATTCTATCAGAGTTGTTGTTGTGTAGAAAACACCACCAACAGGATTGGTGCTAGAAGGAGGGCCTAAACGTGGGTAACATTGCTAGAAGCTGAATGAGATTTCATGTTGAAAATCTGAGATATGATAGATCTCTAAATCTAAAGTACAAATTCTGAGTCCAAATGGAAAAGTAGCCTTATGTTTTCCATGATGGAAGTAGGCTTCAGATTGATTTCCCTCAACTTTGTGTGTCTCTGAATAAGAGATTGGATCTCTGGAATGGTAAGGGTTTACATCACTATGCATTATCAGACCAGTGTAGAATTCATAATACTTGTAGGAATAATGAGTCTGAATGCTTAACCTTTTTGGATAAAATCGAGGTGGTTTTGTAAAGGGATATTTTCATACGGAACCTGCCTAAACCACTAACCTCCATAGATTTAGAGTTTTTTGATTTGCAGTTGATGCCTTTATAGAGATAGTTAAAGATAGACTCAGTAGTGGTAGGTGTTTGCAATATTTTATCTCATCTAAATGGTGCAGATTTCATAGTGCATCTCATTCAAAATTCACTTTCCATTCATGTGTGGATATTATCATTAAAGTTGGGAGATGTCTGGAATGGAGAGAGTAGTCAGTTAAAGAATTTACTACAAAGGAGACAAATTCTAGATCTGAAGAAGGTGCAACAAGTGTTGATTCATCCATGAATCAAGCAACATGCCAAAGGGAAGATTCTAGAATATCTGAGGCAATGGAGGTAGTTGATTAACATTCAAGTGAAGAAAAACCTGAAGACACAATGGATTTTGGTCCTATAGAGGCTAACCAAGTGTCTAAAATGGAAAATGTAGCGGAGAGTGAACAAGAACATGAAGAAGAGCTAAGTCAGATTTCCTCTATTCATGATGAAGATCTAATACATACTAGATATGATGATTTTGTGGCAAGATTTTTGAAGGATTGCTCAAGCCTAAGTTATAGAGTATTCCTAGAGGAGTTGTTGTTACCAACTTGGTGTAGGATACATGAGGAAGAACATTTTGAATTCACCTATTTCCAGTGCCAGAGAATTATAAAAGAGGTGGAAGAACAAGTGCAGTTGCTGCAATATACATTTGATACACGAAAAGATTCATCAAACAAGTCTCCAATGGAAGAATTTTAACAAGTTGTTGATAAACATTTTGAAGAACATGATGAAATACTTAATGGAGTGGTAAACATTCCTGAATAATGTGATCAAGAGTCTGAACCAATGTCAACAAAAGATGAATTTAGGGAGTTCTCTCATTTATCAAATTCCTTTTCTTCTTTGTCTATTGATGAATTAAGAACAAAAAACTCATAGATTTTATGTATTAAGGGTGAGGTAGCTAATTTGGTTCATACTGATATGTAGGAAAACATGAATGATGTTGAAAACAGTAATATTGTGGTCATTACTAATGAGCTAGATCACAATATGCTTAAATACCAGTCTATGATCCTGTTGAGGAATTCATTTTGCATGACGAAGTTGTTGCATTTTCATCATTAATGCTTCATGAAGAAACACAAACCATAATGTTGCACCATCAGTGGAGACCTCCTAATGATACTAAGATCAACTCTTCATAATTGAGAAATGATTAATACAATATTCAGTCCACGGGTACAAAATCAGGTTGTTTCTTTCCTTACTATGAATTTTGAAGCTTATCAATTTGATTATGGAAGTTTAGGAAAGCCAACTTGCATATGGATTGATCATGGTCCTAATGAGTTACCTCAATTGCTAATAATTCCTGTCAATGGGGTTAAGTCTGAATGTTGCATAATTGAGCTTTATTTTTTTGAACATAAAGATGAATTTGCATTCTTGAGGATAGTTACCACTACATTGTTTCTTGTTTGTACATTGATGAACTGTTTGGGGATGGGTCTTAGACTTCCTTGTCTAATCATGAGATATTTTGAGTCTCTTTCTACATAGTTTCATCTGAATAAATGCAGCTTGCCTTTTTGTTCTTTTTTTTTAGTCTGTTTTGTTTTCTTTAGGATAGATTTCTGTAAAAATAGTTTGCTTGGATTAGATTTAGATGGCCTTTTGTTTGCTGCTATTGTGGTTAGAGTAGGTATGCTTCAGTTGGGTTTTCTTTCTACTCTGCTCCTGCTTTGGTTTTTCTTGCTTTCTTCTAGGCTTGTTGCATCTGTATGATTGGTTGCTTGCTTGGGGTTGTTCTAGGAATTTCTCTTACAAACTCCAATCATCTTTTTGGAGTTAGTTGGTGGAATCCCTTTATCTAATGTTGCATATTCTTGGAATTAGAGTGGCTTGATTAAGTCAAATTCTAGAATGTATTTGGGTCTCATATGTACACACAAATCTTAAGGTCTTCAAGGTTCCATATGATCCTTGTGAGGTCTAGCTAGGTGAAAAATCTTATATTCTACTCCAACACCTCTATGGTTCTCATCCCTAAGTGTGGGCTTCATCACTTCCAAGGTGAAAGAGAAAGTATAAAAGATCTCAAAGAGAATATCAAAAAGAGGAAAGGAAAAGAAAATGTTGAAAATCAAAATAAATGTTCACCTTATCAGGGGTATCCTAGTATCTCTACCGAGGCTATGGACACCTGGCTAGTAGTAGATCTATGCTAGGGAGGATCACAATGATAAACTCATTGGGGCTATGGACACTTGACTGGAAACGAGGCTCTATCTAGCTTGCTTTTGGAGTTAGAATCCTTATGTAGCCCTATCAGACTAAGTCTGGTCCCTATTGAAACTAAGGAAAGGGAAATGAATGCATACACACAAACTTTGACCCAAGTACAGGAAATATTTTCTTGTTTATGATTTTTGAAACCTTGTCCATATGTAACCTAATGCCTGGTCTACGAAACTAGAGATTCTAGGTTGACTCTAGTTTGTCATTGAAATGCTTTGGAGCATTTCCCCAACAGAGTCACCATTTGTTTAGCAATTTTGCACACATGCCCCACTAAAAGGAAGGGTCCTCTTTTGCCTAGCCTTTTGGCTCTTTTTGTGGCCTTACCCTTTTTTGAGCTTGTCTTTGAAAATATTAGGATTTTGGTCTTTGGTGCTTTGGTTGTGGGGTTGGGTTACATTGCGCTATTCCTGAATGCTTGTCTTGGTTGTAAGGTGCATTTTTTTTGAGTTCTTAGTGGTTATGGAGTCTCACGGATGTCCTCCCTAGAAGTGGGTTCCCTTTGCTGTTTATTTTTCCTTGGTGTTTTTGTTTAGGTCTTGGGAGTTGTTATTTTCCTCCTAAGACCTTGTTTCTTTTGTTCTATTAGAGGCAAAATCATGATAAAACTAAACTCTAAACCTTAAAAAAGTGCACAGTTTGGTTTTCGTTCCAGTTTCGGTTCTGGTTCTGGTTCCGGCTCCAACTCCACTTCTTGCCTTCTTGTTTTCTTCATTTTTTTTCTTGTCTTCAGCCTTTGGGCTAGTTTCTTCCTGTAGGTTTCCCTTGGTTTGCCTCTTTCTTTCCTTTGTTGGAGGCAGAATTGGGATGAAACTGAACTCTGAACCTTGAAAAAGTTCACAGTTCTATTCTATTCCCATTCCAGTTCCACCTCCACGTCTTTGTTGTTTCACTATTTTCAGCCTTTGGGTTGGTTTCTTCCCCTTAGGTCTTCTTTGGTCTTCCTCTTTCCTTCATCAGAACAAGAATCAGGGTGGGAACTGAACTTGGTACTTTGGAAAGGGTCCCGTTTGGTTTTGTTTTCATCGCCGCCTATTTTGTTTTCATTTTTGTTTTGGTTTTGGTTCCGCCTCTGCCGATTTTGGTTCCACCTTCGCCTATTTTATTTCTGTTTCTATTTTGGTTTGAGTTCCTCTCTCATCTAGTTTTGGTTTTTCCTTTGCTGAGTTTGTTCTACCTCCACTTGTTTTGGTTTTGTTTCCGCTCCCATCTGGTTCTGGTTCTGCTTCCACCTGGGCTTGTGCATGGTTTTCTTGCCTTAGGGACTCTAGTGGATTAACTTGGATTTTGATGCTATATTGAATATTAAGTGTGGCCCTTTTGAATGCAGATTGGATTGGGCAAGTTGTTGCTATGGGGGCTAAAGGAAGGATGGGCATACTTTGAAGATATTTTGAGATCCGTAGGATACAGTCAGGTACATATTGTGGTCGTGGGTAGGCAAAACCCATCCGTACATGAAAGGTCAATGTGCTTGATGGTCATTCATCTAAGGTGGACATGACGTGGAAATTTCAAATTGGTTTGACTCCATCAGGGTCATTCATATGGCCAACTTAGATTTTGATCAGTGGCTCATATTCAAACTTGCATTTTGTGCACATTACCGCTCTTTTTTTCACATGGGTGAGGCATTAATGGCTGATGGGACTTGCGGGGTTTGTCCTATCTAAATCAGGATTTGTAGAGATCCCAGGTCGATCTAAGGAAGGTGCCCCATGCATTCAATGCAGGGCAATGATTTATTCCAAGTTATTTGGGCCGATTTGGTTGGTGGTCGACGTTCTCTATAACCCTAGCTTGGGCTCGCATGGGATGAAATCTCTATAAGTATGGCATTTCACCTCATTTGTAAAGGGTTGGTTGGTTAGAAAAGTAGGTTATTATTGGTTAGACAAGTTCATAAAGGGTTAGACAATCGATTAGAAGAATTAGGAGTTAGTTTCATTTTCAAGTAAATGTTGTAACACAGAATATCAAAATTGTTGCTATTACTAGTGATTCAATATAAGTGAAGACATTTTGTTATTATTGGAGCCTTCCTTGGATTGATTTTTCTTGCATGGTTCTTATTCTATTTTCAAAATTTCTTGGAAATATCTGAATGTATTTTAGATTTAGAGTAAATAATTTAATGGTGCTTGTGATTTAATGCTTGGAGTGTCGTAGCAATCTTTGGTTCATACTTTGGGTAGCTTCTTGATTGTGGGACTGTTGTGCAAGGTCAACCTATACCTGTTATTTATGTGCTTAGTTCAATTGTGGGAACTTTTCCATGTCAACTGCAAAACTAAGGTTATCTTGGATGAATGTGCATAATCTAAAAATCTTTAATTCCTTAGAAGATTGCACTATTCCTGCGAGATTGCAGATATAGCCTAGGTTAAATAGAAAGTAGTTTTAAAGGGATTGGTCCATTCCAAGTACTTCCTCATTAGTATTGTTGATTTTAGGAGTAATATTAATCTTAGTATTTTTGAAACCCTTACCTTTTTCTATTTCTTTGAACCGCGATTAAAGTAGGAACTCAAGTATCACCTTGTTGCAAAATATGATAAGTTTAGAGTCTCCAACATTTATTCTATAAGGTCTCTGTGTGATTACCAGCATTTTCACATTTATCACTGAGTGGTTCCATTGCATTGTCATGACCTGACACCCGAGAGACCTTGGGGTTATCTCTTTTCTCATAGAGATCAACCTTTCAAGAGATATAGAATACTATATTCTATTTGAGTTGTTGCTGTGCAGAAAACACCCCCAACACTTAACAATAAATTGGCTCATATGTATGAAAAAAACCCCATTAAAGGTCGATTGCACACACTTTCGTTGATTCATCAATACCCTACCTTCCTTTGGTCTCGATTCATGTTTTTCTTCTTTACTCTGTTCAATTCCATGAACAACCTTGCCCATTTCTTGATTTTCTCCTCCTCCAAAAAATTTTGTGTCTTCGGCCTTATCTTTGAACTTTGTTAGACCGATTGGTATCACAATTTATATTGTTATCAGAAAAGAAAAAGTAAAAACTTGATACTCTGTATCTTCCATGGAATCAAGAAAATTTCTCTTTTTAGCTTGTGAATTTTTCAATTTGGAATGGAAAGCATGCATCTCCCACTCATTTTTCCCTTCCCTTCTCTTCATGAACATCCTCCATGTGTGAAAATAATGATGAATCATCAATGTTTTTTCCTTGTTTTTGGTCCCATATTTCTGAATCTCAACATTCTCACTTTTTTTCCTGTAATACCTTAAGATTTTCTTCATAACAATTGCAGATAATGAACCATTTTGATGGATCAATTAATTTTCTAACATTTTCAATTTCACTAGCATTATACTCTTTTTCAAAATTCAAAATATTTCCCGTTAATGGTTCCTTTCATTTAGCAATTAAAACCTCTTTCATTAACGAAATCACTTTATATGTAGCCAAACTTGCTCTAGTTAAAAAAATCACAATCAAGTTCACCATGATTAGTTGTATCATGAATTCTACACTCGATGACTCTACCAAAGGTGAGTGAACTCAAAGGATATAATCTTTGGTTAAGGATTTTCCAGAGTTTTTTAACTTCCATTTTTGAAATACTGGCTTGCATTAGGCTCTCTCCTTACAAGCTACACTTAAACCCATAACTAATATAGATTCCTAAACAAAACTAGTAGGGAAAGATATATATGAAAACTAAGGCCCTCCTTCTATTCCCAGTTCCTATTGAAAATAATTTTACTTGCACCAATAGTGCAGATAAAATCTTTACAGACAAACAACAAATAACCTATCTTTTTAAAAGATTGGAGCAGGGAAACCTAAGGTGTTTGTATAATAGGAAGAGTTTGAGTTAGCTTAATCCCAATTCTCTGGTAGTCAATTCTTGACCATACTATGTTCACTTTAGGGTATGATATGACATTGTTGTTAATCTCAAGGGGTCTATGATTATCTCTAATTTCATTAAGAATCATAAGCATCATATACAAGATTTTCAATTCAATCATAAAATAATATCATGAAATCAACAGATTTGTAATAATATTTCATGACCATCAAAAACTTTTGCTATCACCTAAGTAGATTTAGCTTTAAGCATTCAACAATTTCATAGAAAAGAAATATTTTCAATAAATTCGCTTCTTTCATGTAATTTTTTGGAACATTTCCTAAAATTTAAACATCTAATCTAAAATAAACTATCAAAATACTATAAAAAAAATTTCTCGTGGTTATTCTCCATGCATGCCCCAAGAATTAATCAAATCAAATAAAACCACTTTATACTTCACCAAATTGCTTCATAGCTAGGCATAAAATGATGTGATCTTTTAAAGAAGGGAGCTTAGTTTGGACATCGAATATGTTTTGCATGCACCCTTAAATGACACATCACATAGTCTTGTTTGACTGAACTAACAAAACCAGCTACAAAAGATACATGAGATAGGTAGATGTCAAATTGGCTTCGATGTTGAATAATCTCTATGTGCATATAAGTTTTTAAACTAGAATGATTCAAAAAATAGGGAAAAAGAACAAAACATAGAGAAGTTTTGGCTCTTTTGACATCCACAAATTCTGAACTTAACTTTAAAAAAGTATCCTCTATAATTTTATATAAATAATACATGGATAGGATAAGATAGATACATGAGAGGAAATCCATAGGATGAATCACATCAAGGCATGTGGAATGTGGTGATAGGGAAGAGAATTATAAATGAAGTCAACAAAGGTCAACCTCCATCTGCATGTTGATGTCTTTTGGGTTTTTCATCTTCTTATTATTTCCAAGATAATAACTTGAATTAGGATAGCATGTAGGAACATTCCCATATATTTAGAAACATTACTTCATCATCCTATTCCTACACTTTGGTTTTGCCATAGGCTTTCTACTCTCGGGAATAGGCTTCCTTAGAGGTTAGCGAATTCTATTGCCATATGTGAAATACTAGAATCCCAGTATTTTGATGACTGAAGCTCCTCCTTCATATAATTTCCCAGAAAGTATAGACCAATCTAGATATGATTCTATTTTTAATCCAAATTTTCCTGATTGTCCATACCCAAACTTTTCATCAGAATCTATTTCTCCTGTAATCACAAATTCCACTTATTAAATCCCTTTAGAAACATTTATAAAAAGTCTCATGTAAATAAAACCATCATTAATTTTTTATCATTATAAATCCATCATAAATAACACACTTTCGAGAAATTTCTATATTCTTGTGTATTTATCTTTCAAACCAGGTTAGCAAAACTTTACTTTGCATTGTTACCCAGTATCTGGTATCCGATACCCGATACTCAACTTTTCCCATAAATTTATTGGACTTTGGCTTTTATTGAAACTTCCATATTTACTAGAACTTAAATCCCATAATGGAATTCTTTTCTCAACACCTTGCCTTACCTTTTACAATTCTGGACTTCCCGATTCTTGGTTCCTGGTACCCGATACCTGTAACACTTGAATTACGAAGTAATCTTTTTCTATAAGATTTATATTTTCCTTTTCACTTCCGGTGATCTTTCCAACTATCCATCACCTTCCATAAGCATTAGTTTTAACTTGGGGTCCCCAAGCCTTACACTCTTGGGGTGTGTTGTGAGACCACACAACAACTTGCAACCAATAAAACAAAATTTAAACCAAAACTTGAGATTAAATTGCATGTTGTAAACTACAATTTGTACATATTTTAAAACAAGAGCTCTTTACCTTTACATAGATTATGACATAATAATAATAAAATTCCACTGGAAATATCCATGTTTGTTCTGGTTAATTCATGTTTCTCAAACATAATGAAAAAAATCAGCTCATTGACATTGAACTACATATATTGGTAATCCTCCAAAGCCAACCAGGGATAGAGCATTGCTACCTATCAAGCATCCATAGCCCTAACTGTTGGAAAAACAAGAATAGACAACTAAGAGGGGGGTTGAATCAGTTGTTACAGAATTTAAACTTATTTAACCTTTATCAACCTTTAATTTCAGATTTGATAATTAGCAGTGAAGGCATGAATCAACAACACATCAGAAACACATGAACACCAAGATTTTATACATGGAAACCCTATTAGGGGAAAAACCATTGTGTATTTTAGTCCACAATATTATACCCTATTATAATTATAATGAAAAATGAATAAGGAATGCACATCCATTCAGGCACACTCCCTAGAGCTCACTGCTCAAAAGGGAAGGCTCACTCCCTTACATAATAAAGTTAGATTAAATCCATCTGATGAGGTTGAACTAAGAAATTAGCTTCTTCAAAAGCCTGATGACAGTTCCAATTAGGCACATAAACACTTCTTCACACTCTTCTCTGAAATCGAATGATCTGATATTTATTCACACATTTCATATTCACACTTCATATACATTCATTGAGCACACCTCGCACATTTCAAAATGAAGAAACAATCACTCTTATATATCTGCTACATGGATTTACATCAACAACTCTATCGGCCACAAATAAATAATAGATGGACACAAAATTTTGGTCCAATTCATGAACAAATCTCAATGTGTACCAACCTAAGTTGGTAACAATATAAAGAAGACCTAAATGAACATCCTTGAACATACCAAGCATTCATAAATTAATCCATAAGGATCCACAACACGCTACCACCATCATGTCAACCAAGAACATGAAAACTTGAACACATAAAGGAAAAATCTTTGATCATGAAAACACCGATCAACACGGACATACCACAATGATAGAGCACAATCTAGAAACATCACTAATCATCATAGGAGCATACACAACAACTTAATTTACCAGAATTTTATTCTCTTCTTCCAGAAACACTTGCTATAGGAATATAATACTTGTAGGAACTCAAAATCTCATAACTTTCTCCAATATTGATATGCACCTCTGAAACTTCTGAAGAAAATACTAGATAGGCTTAGAAAAAAACCCTTTTATGTGTGACTTCTGAATAACAACTAACAGAACTTTCCACCATTCTGATCATCACAGTTTCACAGATTGCCTACAACATATTTACTCTAATTTTCTCAATATCCTTGACATATACAACCTTCAGAATCATCAATGCTAATAGTGTTGACATCAATGACAGCCACATATCATAAACACAACCACAACATCCAACAATATTCCCCTTTGGCATTGATGGAAACACGTGATGTGAAAAATATCATCAATACAACTAGCTCTTCTCCAACAGTCTCCTTGTTCTCATACTATTATTCTCCCTCTTACATTAATCTTCTCCCCTTTTCTTCTTCAAAGGTTTTTCACATTACTCTTCTTCCCCTTTTACATCAATGACAAATTTACACAAGCTCTGAACCACATATCTAAATCATCAGACTACTCCCCCTGAGTAGCAGCCACCACAACATCAATCTAAAACAACATATGACTATGAGTGCATGGATCGATGCAAAGACTTGCATCTTAGTTCAGATTAGGAGGGCAAATCACCCCTAACTTGCCTTTGAGATACTCAAAAGTATCCTTAGGAAATGGTTTAGTAAAGATATCTGCAATTTGTTCCTTAGTGGGCACATATTCCAATCTAACTTCTTTATCACTCACTTTGTCTCTCAAAAAATGATACTTGATAGATATATGTTTTATCTTTGAATGTAACACCAGATTCTTAGAAATGTTTATGGCACTTGAGTTATCACAAAATATAGCAATAGGCTCATTATACTCAATTATGATATCTCTCAACATCTGCTTCATCCACATTACTTGAGTACAATTATTTGTAGCAGAAATATATTCTTTGTTAGCACTAGATAAGGAAATGGAATTCTTCTTTTTACTTAGCCAAGACACAAGCGTCTTCCCCAAGTAGAATGCACCACCACTTGTACTTTTCCTGTCATCCACATCTCTTGCCCAATTTGCATCTATAAAGGCATTCAGAGTTAGATCATCATCCTTAGGATACCAAAGACCAAAGTCAATTGTTCCTTTCAAATGTTTAAAAATTCTCTTTATTGCAATCACATGTGATTCCTTTGGATCAGCTTGATATCTAGCAACCATACATAGAACATTCATAATGTTTGATCTGGTCTGAGTCAAATAGAGTAATCCACCAATCATTGGCATGTACCTTATTTGATTAGCTTTAGGAGAATCATAATTTTGTGTTAACTTGCACCTGGTTACCATGGGTGTACCAACTAGTTTTGAGTCTTCCATGGAAAAAAATTCTAGTAACTCCCTTACATTTTGGACTGAGATATGAATATTCCATCCTCTAATTAAGTAGTTTGTAATCCTAAGAAGAATTTCAGCTCTTCAATCATTGACATCTCAAACTCACTTTTCATTTCATCGAAAAACTTCATGCATAAGTCATCATCACCTTCAAAAATAATGTCATCAACAAAGACTTCAATAATCAACTCTTTATCCTAATCCATCTTGAAATACAGATTATTGTCAATAGTACCTTTATTGAATCCAAGCTTCAACAAGTATTTATCCAATCTAGCATACTAGGATCTAGGGGCTTTTTTGAGTCCATATAGTGCTTTCTTCAACCAATAAACCATGTATTTTTCATCAATCAATTGAAATCCATCCGGTTTCTCAACATAAACTTCTTCTTCTAACTTAGCATTCAGGATTGCTAACTTCACATCCATTTGATAGTCTTTGTAATTCTTGAAAGTAGCATAAGCAAGAAATAACCTTACAACTTCAATTCTAGCAACAAGGGAAAAGGTTTCTTCAAAATCAATACCTTCCATCTGTGAGTATTGTTGTGCATATTTGCACACACGCCCCACTTTGAGTAGGGACCCTCTTTTCGGATGTCTTTTGGACTTTGGTTTTATTGGATTTACCTTTTTAAGGTCTTGACATGTTGGTCTTTTTGGCTTCAATCCCTCCCTGAGACTTAAATTGATTAAAGTGGGCTTTCGGTGAAAATCCGGGTCTGGACCTGAATCCGGGATTTTCCAGCTCTGGCGGATTTTCCCGGGCTCTGGTTCATTATTTGGTTGTTGTTGAATTTTCTGAATTTGGGTTTCTACTTGACTCCGGGATTTTCCAGCTCTAGCGAATTTTCCCAGACTATGTCAAAATCCCGAACTTTGTTAAAATCCTAGTTTCTGCTATTTCTGCGAAATTCGTGTTCATCCGAATTTTCCGCGTATTTGGGGATTTTCTGAAATTTTGTCCTGGGCTCGGGTTTCCAGATTTTTTCGGATGCATCTTGTTGCTCATTAATGACCAAGGTACCTTTGCTCAGATGAGCATATGAGTGAATTTAAAGCATTTTGAGCAATCATTCCCACTTCATTATTCACTTGCTTACTACTTTGGTGATTAAGAGTTTTCCATTTGAGCTGTGAAGATTGATCTTGAATAGTGTGCATGTGGATTGTTTGGGTGCCAGTGTCTGGGTTTTCATTGCCTGGGCATGTTCGTTTTGCAGTCGCTTCTTCGAGTTCGGGTATTACCGGCACTAATCCATGGTAGGTCGTCTTTGATCCTTCCTTTTGTTGCGTCTTGACTAAATCCTTCCAAGTTGATTGGTAGTCGTTCCAATTCGGCCTTTGCTTGATTCATGTCAATCCCAACTTGCTCGTACCTTGAGGGATCATTGCACGCATTGGTTGATCGCCCAAATGATGGTTTTCCTTGAGAGTTTTAGCTTTCCCGAACTCTAATGGTGGGGTCTAGTTATTGGACTTAGGGCATCATTGTTTCACCATGAGGTTTAGTTATTCGGGGGTATTTTGAGGTCTGGGTCCAAGTGCATTCTGATTTTGTTGATTAGCATTGATTTTGGGACCGTTAGAGTCTAGGTTGAAGGGGTTGCATGATCATGTGATTGATGGTTCACATGTTGTCATTCATCGGGTTTCAGAGGTGTCTGCGGAATTCTCACACACCCGAATTTTCCCAGTTTCGGCTGATTCTGCGGAGTGTGGCGATTTTCGGAGTTCTTCAAGCTATCCGCAGAAATCTGTTCCATCCGGACTTTTTCGGTTTTCCTATTTGGTTGCACTTCTTTCGATTTTCTAAGGATAGGATTAACAGAGTAAATGCTAAATGCTTATTTCTTGTTGCTAATGAACGAATTACATAATTATCTCATAATCTTTTGTGCTAATGATTTATTTGACTGATGATGTCTTGGCAACAGGAATCCGTCTAGGTCGGATTTCTTCGAAATTCTGCCCCAACTGGATTTTCCCGATTTACGTTGTTTTCCTGGATTCTGTTATTTTTCAAAATTTCAAGGATTGGCCATTTGTGATAGCTTTTAATTGCATTATATGATTTTGTGCTAATCCTTTGGTTGGACTGTGTGTAATAATGGGATACTTATGACGGTCTTTTGTGAGTGCAGGTTGAATCAAGTAGAGTTGCTGCAGGAAAGTCCAAAGGTGACATGGAGGGTTCCTCCATCTCAGAGGCTGAAAGATTAAGATTGGATAGTAAGAGTCAGCTTCCTGAGAGCAAGATATCTTCCGAATGGTCCGAAGTGTCTGATACTAATGTTGGAGCTTGGAGATACGAAGAGTTTAAACAAAGGATAGCTGAGAAGGATCTGTTAGTTCTAAGGAATAGAATGATGAAGTCTGAACTAGTGCATGTGGCATGGTTTCCTCCTGCAATCCAATGCTATGAGTTGATTTTAGAGCATTCCCGGTAGTATGATTTTGATACACAAAGGGTTGTCAATACTGAAGGGAGAGCCTTGGCTAATTTCAGTCATGTCTCTATTGCCCAAGCCTTTGACATGTCGGATCTGCCTTATATGTGTGCTCTAAATATGGACTTGGCCAGAACATATTATGAAAATGAACCCATCAAGGCTCAACAGATGATTAATGCTTGGTTGGAGAAGCCAAAGTCACATCACTCTAAACTGCCCAAGCAATTGCATAGGATCAAATTCAGATCAAATATCTATGATGCAATAACATTTTTGAGCAGGGTGGTAGGATTGAAAAGTGCCGGAGTATTGGAGAGTTGGATGGTCCATGTGATTACCAAAATTGAACAGGGAACTAATTATCATTGGGCAGGATTCATCAGCGCTATAATTGATAAGCAGCTGAGGGATGTCCTAGAGACCAAGAGATTCACCATGTCTTCCTATGTCATGTATGTGCTTGCCTGATTCTACCCATATAGGGGCTTGAATCCATAGGGGACATTTGGACAGGATATTGTCTATGAAGTATACCCGAAGTTGCACCCAGGACACAAAGACTACAAAAGGGCTAATGATGCATTCACAATGCATATCACTAGGATGCTTCAGAATGCTAAGCATGTGAGGCTGTCAAATGGAGCAAAAGGGTTGATAAAGAATTATGGGGCCTGGTTCATTCAATTTCCCACCTTCACCTACATTAGAATTGATGGATGTCTGGCCGCTCTATATAGGTTACCTCGATATCCTGAAAAATCACATTGTGTTATTAGAGATTGTGAGGCAAATATGTGAATTTGATGCTATAGTCAAAAAGGAAGAAGCTAAAACAACAGAATAGCGTGGTGAAGAGGCAAAAACTGATGAAATTCGGGTGGACCTTGTTGTCCTGGATTGGCTTGAAAAGGAGATCACAAGGAAAAAATAGGTCATTATTGAGGACACTCCTTTTGATTGGGGTGAGATGCTATCTAAAATCAGCATAGGTAAGAAGAAGAAGGCAGCTAGGGTTGTTTCAAGGATAGAGAGGGATGAGGCAAGTAATAGGGTCATTCACATTGCCACCCTGCTGCAGATAAAACTAGAGAAGAGGTCACTGGTAAGGATTACAATGTGCAGACCATTAACATTGGGCTAGCCTCTATGGAACAAGACATTGATGAATATGAAGGCTCCAGTGCAGTAATAATTGGGAGGTTAAAGCTTAGACCAAGCATGAGCTTAGAAAAGAAAATGAAAGGTTGAGGAAGTGCTTGGAGGAGGTGATGAAACCTCTACAGTTCCTTCACCCATCTTCCTCTGTTACTCCTGGTTTCCTACCCAAGGAAACTATTTCTGAGATTGAGAAAATGAAAGCCTCTGCTCAAACCACAATGGATTGGCTGAAGGATGTGCAGGTAAAAGGAGATAATGCAATCAAGGAGATCCTGTTAGTTGGGAAAGATGCAGTCAGAGCTAAAGAACTGTTGGAATACGTGCTATCTTAGGACAAAGAAGACATCGATCTTTTATTGTATAAATCTAAGCTCATCATGGGATATGGTAGAGATCAATTGGCTACAGATGGGATTCTTCCTTCTTCTAAGTTAAATGAACCTTGGGAGTGGTTTGAGGCTCTGCAGATTTGGCATAAGGCCATGAAGAAGATTCAGAAATGAAAGAAACAAATAGATGGTGATCTTACTGGGGTATATGAGGGGTGCATTGTATTCTTTGAAGTCATGACTGGAAGGAGAAAGATTGCTCCTAAATACCTAAGTTTGGAACAACTAAGAGAATGGTGGCATGAAGTTTATACTCCAGATTTTGAGAATGTTATAACTAGCCACCAGTTAGATGATGCAGCCACATATCTGGCAGTAATGAATAAGTATCATGCCAACAAGGATGATTGGGATAGGACGGTTAAACATTCAAAGGAGGAGATTGGCTCCATAGAATGTCGGATTAGGATTTTGCCTTTGCCACCTGTCACCGAGTTGGATAGGTTATTTTTGAGGGTTCAAGATCAAAATAAGGACAAAGGAGGCTGTAGTTAATGCTCATTTTGAGATTTGTGCTTCCCTATTATTATAGGGCATGTATTGATCTGGGTTGCATTGGGGATTGTGTCTAGGCCAGCCTTGATGATGTTTTGGCATTTAATGTGTGCCTTATTTTGAATTCCTAAGGCTGACCTATTTTGGCGGATGTTCTTGTTTTGTAAATGTTTGGCTGGGCCGACATGTCTTGAATTTGCTATAAAGGTATTCTTGCCTTATTGTAAGACATGATTAGATATTAGAGAAAAAGGAGAAGAGATAATAGGGTTAAGTTAGAAAGAGGGGTTAGAGCATTTTGTCAATTTCTTGAAGCAAGTATTGTAAACAAACAGTGGAATTGTTGCAGCATTTTGGTGGTCTAATACAATTGAAGACATTGTGATTTTCCTGGTGTAATCTCTTGTGTTATTTAATCTTGCATGGTTTCTGTTGTTTTATTTTTTAGATTGCTTAAGGATTTAGGGTTTAGTGTTCGGAATTAAATTAGTTTTAGTTTGGTGTGTGATGTTTATGATTCCCTATTTGGAATGTTTGTAGCAATCTCTGGTCTATACTCCCAGTAACTATCTGATTGTAGTAGGCTGGCGAAGTCAACCTGGACCATATATTACATGTGCTTAAGTTTGATTGTGGATGAATGTCTATGATTTGAAAATCTATATACCTTAGAAGATTGCACCGTTCTTGTGAGATTGCATTGTGGGTTAAGCAAGAATTGGTTATTCGAGATTGGTCCATTCCAGATATCTGTGATTTGCATTACTCATTCTAGGAATAGTTTAGATTCTATCATATTCTTGCACCCTTATCTTTTGCTATTTCTTTATTATCTGGTTAGATTTAGGATTTGAGATCATTATATCACACAATTTGATAATTGGAAAGGTAAAGTTTGCTTGTAGTAAGGTCCGATTGTGATTACCAGCATTTCACATATTATCTGAGTTGTTTATGCATTGTCATGACCTGACACCCGAGAGACCTTGGGGTGATTTTCAGTATTTATTGTTGAAAATAACCTTTCAAGAGAGATAGAATATTGCATTATGTCTGAGTTGTTGCTGTGCAGAAAACTCCATCAACAAGTATCCTTTACATACCAGTCTTTTTTTATTTCTGACCACTTCACCTTGTTCATTCAACTTATTCCGAAAGACCCATTTTGTTCCAATCACATTTTTATCCTGAGGTCTAGGAGCAAGAATCCATGTATTATGTTTCTCTATCTACATCAATTATTCCTTCATTGTTTCCATCCAATATTCATCTTTACATGCTTCATTGAAATTTCTAGGCTCAGTTTTGGAAATCAGGCAATATTCTTTTGCAATTCTTCTTCTAGTTTGCACACCTTTGTTCTTGTCTCCTATAATCTAATTTTCAGAATGATTTAGCTTAACATACCTTGGGACTTTGGGATTCTCTCTAACTTCAGGTTCTTTTGTTCTCTCTTTTTCACTTCCACTAGCTTCTCCTTCATGATTCTCTTGATTCACCAACACAATTTGAACTTGATTCTATGTCTAAATAGTATTTCCTTTATTTGTACTATATTGTTGGTCATCTGAGTCATATCCACAATATTTGATGATCTAACAGTGTCTTCATCAACTCTAACTTTTGCACTTTCAACCATTTTCTTCAATCTTCTATTGTAGCACCGGTAGGCCTTGCTTTTAGTAGAGTAACCCAAAAAGATACCTTCATCACTTCTAGCATCAAAATTTCCAATATCTCCATCTCTCTTGATATAACATCTACTTCCAAATATTTTGAAATATTTAACAGTAGGCTTATAACCAAATCACAACTCAAAAGGAATATTTCCAGAATTGCTATTAACAATTACCCAGTTGATAGTGTATACAACAGTGCTTACAACTTCTCTCCAGTAGATATGAGGAACATTACCTTCCAACATCATATTTCTAGCAGCATCTAGAATTGTTTTTCTCTTTCTTTCAACAACTTCATTCTGTTGAGGGGTCCGGGGAGAAAATAATTTTCTTATGATTCCATGTTCTTCAAAAAATGAATTGAACTCCCAGGAAGTGAATTCACCACCTCTATCTGATCTTAAGCATTTAACATTCAAACTTGTCTCACTCTCTACCATAGCTTTGAAACATTTGAACTTTTCTAGTGCTTCATATTTTTTCTCTCAAGAAAGCAACCCATATCATCCTAGAGTAATCATCAATGATCAACATAAAGTACCTTTCTCCTTGTAGACTTCTGATTCTAGATCAACCACATAGATCAGTATGCACCAACTCCAGTACACCATTAGAATGATTTTGTTTACTCCAAAAACAAATTCTTGTCTACTTTCCCATCTGACATTCCTTGCATATAGTGTTAGTAGGCTTCACTAACTTAGGTAGATCTATGACTTCTTGAGTGGAGATTACTTTGAAAATGTTATCAAAATTCACATGACACAGCCTACTATGCCATAACCAGCTTACATCAACTTGAGCAATTAAACAACTTTCACTAGCAGCACTTAAGTGAAAAATGTTACCTCTTGTCTTTGTACCTAAAGGAATTATATTTCTACTGCTTCCCAATATCCTACATTTTCCATCTTTGAAATGAAGATTGTATCCCTTGTCTACCATCTTTCCAACACTCAACAAACTATGCTTCAATCCTTCAACATAAAGGACATCATCAGTATTATGTTTACCACCAAAAGAAATAGTGCATCTGCCACAAATCACACCAGCATTGTTATCTCCAAATATTACAACACCACTTTCATATTTTTCCAAGCTTAGAAACTTTCTTTTGTCATCAGTCATATGGTGTGAGCATCAACCAATCACACACTCATCCATTTCATCAATTTTGGCTACAAGAGCTATCTCAATATTTTGATTGTTAGCAGATTCAGTGAACATCGTACCATTTTCTTTGATAGAAATGAATACCCATCCATCTTCATTTCTAGTTTCTTTATCAAATTCATCATCAGTAACACCTTCTTCAACATAATAACATTTCTTTTGAAATCTAGACTTGCCAGGTTTGTACTTAGAAACTCTTTCAGGACACCTTGATGAAAAAGACCTATCTTACTACAAGAGAAACATTTAATAGGAAGCTTTCCTTTATACTTACCTTGAACTCTGCCTTCTATTTTCACAATCAATGCTTCCAGTTATTCTAGATCTCTTTCTTCATCTTCAATTTGTTTCATCTCATCATCACATTTGAATGTTTTTCTGGAACTTTCTCTTGGATCATGTCTCTGTTGGATTTTTTCAAATACAATAGCTTTAAATGTAGATTATATCTTATGATTAGACTCACCAAATTCACTCAACTCAAAGGTAGCTATTTTACCAATCAACATGTCTCTTATCACATTTGTTACTATCCTGAGCTCTACAATAGCATGATATTTCATTTTGTAAGAAGTAGGCATTGATATGATCACTTTAGCCACAATCTCATCTTCATCCATGACTCCATCGACACATCTAATACCCATAACTAGTTCCTTTACCTTCTACATGAAAGCAACAATTTTTTCATCTTCACTCATCTTCAAGTTCTCCCACTTGCCTTTTAGACTTGTTAGCTTAGCAATCTTCACTTGTGTATCTCCTTCATACAATGTTTCCAATTTCTTCTAGATCTCATGTGTTGTCTTCAGACCTATCACATTTTTCATCTCTGAATTTGTCAAAGCACTTAGTAATGCTTCTATAGTCCTGAAATTAGTTTTAGCTTCTTTGATCTCATCAGAAGTAGAGGGACCATTCTAAGGAATATTATATTTGTTCTTTGTAATCTTCCAGAAAGGTTCACCAATGCACTTCAAATGACACTCCATTTTGACCTTCCATAGAGAGTAATTTGTACCATTGAATCTAGGACTATTCTTCTTGTATGATGCCATCTTAGATCACCTCAAGCTATTAAACTTCTTCAGAGGAACCAACTCTAATACCAATTGTTGGGAAAACAAGAATAGACAACTGAGAGGGGGGGTGAATCAACTGTTACAAAATTTAAACTTATTTAACCTTTATCAACCTTTAATCTTTGATCTGATAATTAACAGTGAAGTCATGAATCAACAACACATCAAAAATACATGAACACCAAGATTTTATACGTGGAAACCCTATTAGGGGAAAAACCACGACGGATGTTAGTCCTTAAGATTATACCCTGTTAGAAGTATAATGAAAAATGAATAAGGAATGCACATGCATTCAAGCACACTACCTAGAGCTCACTTCTCAAAAGGGAAGGCTCATTGCCTTACACAAAAAAAATAGATTAAATCCATCTGATGAGGTTGAACTAAGAAATTAGCTTCTTCAAAAGCTTGGTGATAGTTCTGGTTAGGCACAAAAACACTTCTTCACACTTCGCTCAATCTTCTTCACACTCTGCTCCAAAATCGAATGATCTGATCTTTATTTACATATTTTGTATTCACACTTCATATGCATTTATTGAGCACACCTTGCGCATTTCAAAATGAAGAAACAATCGCTCTTATATATCCTGTACATGGATTTACATCAACAACTTTGTTAGCCACAAATAAATAATAGATGAACACAAATTATCAGCCCAATTCATGAACAAATCTCAATGCGTACCAACCTAAGTTGGTCACCACATAAAGAAGACCTAAATCAACATCCTTGAACATTCCAAGCATTCAAAAATTAATCCATAAGAATCCACAACACACTACCACCATCATGTCAGCCAAGAACATGAAAACTTGAACACACAAAGGAAAAATCTTTGATCACGAACACACCGATCAACACGGACATACCACAATGATAGAGCATGATCTAGAAACATCATTGATCATCATAGGAACATATGCAACAACTTAATTCACCACAATTGCATTCTCTTCTTCCAGAAACACCTGCTACAGGAACAAAATACCTGTAAGAACTCAAAAACTCATAACTTTCTCCAATCTTGATGCACACCTTTGAAAATTATGGAGAACATACTAGATAGGCTCAGCAAAAAATCCTTTAATGTGAAACTTAAGAATAACATCTAACAAAAATTTCCACCATTCTCATCATCATAGCTTGACAGACTACATGCAACATATTTATTCTAATTTTCTCAATATCCTCGACATATACAACCTTCAAAATCATCAATGCTAATACTTTTGACATCAATGAAAAACACATATCAGTAAACACAACCATAACATCCAACATCGATAAGGTTATCTCTATAATTCCTCCAAATATAGCTCTACTACTAGCTAGGCATCTATAGTCACGGTAGAGATATTTGGATAGCCTAAAGATTTGATTTTTTTCTGTATATCTCTTTTGATATTTCATTGATAGCTCATTTTATTTTTGATATTTCAGTGATATCTCATTTCAACTTGCAAGCAATGAATCCCACTATTAGGTTAAAAATTATAGTGGTAATGAAGGTTACCTTTTGATTATTCATTCAATGCAAATCCCCTAATATTTTCACTACTTCCCAAAAACTCATTTAATAATTCCTTGTTGGTGTGTATTATCAGCTAAATTTTACCACTTTTATGCCAAATCCCAGCTAACTACAACTCTTTATATGTTAGAAGATATTCATAAATTATAATTTAGCAGGAAACAACTTAATCACCAAAATTAGATCTAAATGTAGAATCATTAGTTACCACCCTTCCAATTAGATTTTATGGAAAATACTAAATACTTGGCTAGAAATTCCAATTTGATGGTGTTGCACCACATTAATGGATCAAAATGTCATAATGACACTTTAACATAATCATGCAAATCTACATTAACTTCACACGCCTTAATGCGCCTGTATCATTTCTTTCAAATTTTCCAAGTGATGACATGTGCTTCCTTACCGTCTTTATTTTAATTTCCACTTTGCACACATGGGAACCTTCATGATTAATATGGATTAATAAAAAATCAATGAAATGACCACCACTAATTTCAAAATATTTAACTTGCTTGATTTGTAATCTTCATATCGGCCAAATTTGAAGCAAATTGTCACCAATTATGTGTAAAAATTAATTTGATTTAACATTCTTCTCTAGAGAACTCATTTGATTGCCACCTCATTTATGATTTCCAAGATTTTGATCTAGGCAACTATGTACCACAACTTCCTCATGATGTTTAATAATTTTTACATTTCTCTCAAATTCTTCACAACTTTTCTTTATTTCAATCACCATTCTTCATTTCTGCTCTACTAGTGCTTGCTTTCTTTGAGGTCATGGATACTCCAACTTGCTTGAACTTCTCTCATGGCTAGAATGTTTTCATGGGTCACATGATGACATAGAGGCTTCACAATGTTTTCTTCATTTGGACTTCTAGTTTCATTGTGCCAAACTTTTGCTTAGTCCTTGGGGAACAATATGTAGAGTCTAGAGCTTACTACCAGCTTTATGCTGACTTGGCTTCTCACTTTGTAGCATCGCTCTTGGACATTGAGCTTTATGTTGAAGATGTTCACTCAGCTGCAAATATGATAGTACAGCCTAAATATTTGGAGAATCTATATATTGTCTTGTTTGTTGCAAATCTGACCATTGAAATCCCTTCCATGAATGATATTCTTTAGTTCATTGAACATGGGGAAGTAGTTCCATTCTGACCATTCCTCACTAACCTCCATACTCTTGACTTTGAAGTTCATCAGTGTTGGTTAACAGATTTTTCACTTTAGTTTATACTGTATTTGTTAATGATAGTGACAACCTAGCCAACAGTTGAGTCACTCGTCGTGATAGTTGCAAGTGCTCTACTTATTTTACAAGGTGCAACTACCTTCAAATAATATCTAATGAATAGAGACATAGGGTACAATTTTAACATGAAATTAGGAAAGGCAACTAACACCTACCCATAACCATGAAAGTAGATGCGAGAGATTTTAAAACAAATGACACAAAGTTTGTTTGTCTTCACATGCAAGAAACAAGTAAAGAAAAGCAATAGTTTCTCTTTTAACCGATAAATTAATCTTAACACAAAGTATCGAAGATCAAAATATACACATCCTGAGCTAACAGATAAACATTGAAGAATAACCATGAAGCATCACAATTCATTCATAATCAAAGGAAGCATTAATAAATACACATATTTAGAAATATATTCCTTTATTTCTTTGATGCCAAAAATGTGGATTCATAGACCCCATACCCTATACAATCAAAATGTGCTCAAAATTTGAAACTATCCCCCCCTTCTCTTTACATTCAGAGGTCTATATATAGGGACACTAAAATTGTTACATTACAAAAATAGCGATTTTGAAAATGACCGGAATCAAGAAATATTTCAAAACGGAAATAGTTTTAGAATAAACATTATCATTGTGTGTCACAAAATACTTCATGCATGTTGTTAAACCCTGGAGGTGTTAGAACTCTATACAGTTCTAACTTCATTTCCATAACTAAAATTTGAAATTCATCGCATTCTTCTTCTACTAAAATTAAAATCACCATATTGTACTCAACGTAGCTGGTTTTCTCTTTCCATGTCATTGAACATAGCTGAGAAATGATGTCGAGTTGCTCTTTTTTAGGCCAATTCAAATCTAGTTGCACAACAGGCACAAGTTCATCTTCTCATTCCCTAATGTTGGTTGGAAGTACCATCGTGAGAAAACTCTGGATTTGAAAATGCTGCCACCTTTCCTCGTATGCAGGCTCACTTAACTTCGATGGCAAGAAGTGGCCATTTATTTGCCAAGAAAAATGTGCCAATCTGCTACTAAATCCATTTCGATGCCCTCCTCATTTAAGATTTATCCTTTCAGACGATTTAAAAGATTATGTTAAAACCTCAAGTTGGTGTTTCAAATCATTTGAAAAGACATCCCTTAAAGGCACCGTACAAGCCATTAAATGAGCCAACACTTTAAAAGTTGTGCATCCCATTGAGGTCACCCCATCACTGAGAAATAGATCTCTATAACCATCTATCGGGAGTTCTAAAGTTTTAAGAACCTTCGATATGTTGACTACATGGGACATCATCGAATGAGGCTTGAAACTTTGAGAGCTACAATTAGGTCGAGAAGTCGAGTAGTTTCTAAAATTCAAAACCTAGCGATTTGGTTAGGTAATTTGGCAGTGTCATGACTGGGTTATAAAACTAATGGAAGTCATGATATCATCAAAAACTCACTAATTTAAGAGGGAATAATTTCATTTTTCAAATGAAAATTTGATGGGTAACAATCGAGAAATGGCCTACACGGGATATTTAGTTGTGATGGATGAGGTATCCCAGGTTGACTAAATAGCCACCCTTTTTCGTAGTTCAACTCCCTCTTTTTGATTTTTTTGATCTTTTACAACAAGAATTTTGGTACTTTCATGTATATATGTGAAATACTTATATATAGCTTTGTTGTACATTTAAATCATGTATTTATTGTGCATGGTTTTATCATTTTACATTTCATAGCACAATGTTACAAAATGTTTGAATTGTCTCTCATGTGTATGATAAGTTAAGCAAAATTTTCCAATGCAAAGGGCCAAAACGAAAAAAAGGAAAACGAACAAGAAAAGAAAAAAAATGAAAAAACAAACCCTACAAAAAGAAAAACTAACCCTAACTAACGAGAACTTTATTCTAACAAATGATTAACCCTAAAAAAGCAATTTATTTTAAGCTCAATAACTATTTTCACTCTTATTTTGGTACGAATCACTGTAGGTTTATCCTTGAATTCACTAGAATAAATCTCAAATGTCCTACTATAACAATGAATCACTTTAAATTTTTTGTGTTTAACAAATGTAAATTCAAAGGCGTACTTACCAATAAATTGGCTCATATGTATGAAAATGACCTCATTAAAGTTCAACTACACACACTTTCATTGATTCATCAATACTCTACCTTCCTTTGGTCTCAATTCATGGTTTTCTTATTTACTATGTTTAGTTCTATGAACAACCTTGTCCATTTCTTGATTTTCTCCTCCTCCGAAAATTTTCACGTCCTTAGCCCTATCTTCACTTTGAAATTTTTTAGACCAAGAGATATCACAATTTATTTATTAGAGAAAGAAAAATTAAAAACTTGATAATCTATATCTTGCATGGAATCAAGAAAATTTCTCATTTTTGCTTGTAAATTATTAGTTTGGAATGGAAAGCACATGTCTTCTTTTCATTTTCCCCTCTCCTTCTCTTCACCAACGTCCTCCACATGTGAAAAGAATGATGACTCATCAAACTTTTTTCCTTGTTTTCGGTGCCATATTTCTGTATCTCGACATTCTCACCTGTTTTCCTATAAAACCTTAAGATTTCTTCATAAAAATTACAGTTAACAAACCATTTTGAATTATCAATTAATTTACTAAGATTTTCAATTTCACTAGGGTTATACTCTTTTTCAGAATTCAAAATATTTCCCATTAAAAGTTCCTTTCTTTTCTCATTTAAAAATTCTTACATTAATGGACTCAATTTATATGTAGCAAACTTACCCCAGTTAAAATCATTCCACAATTGAGTTCACAGTGATTAGTTGTATCATGAATTCTACACTTGGTGACTCAACCAAAGATGAATAAACTAATAGGATATAATCTTTGGTTAAGGATTTTCTAGAGTTTTTCAACTTCTAGTTTGGAAATACCAACTTGCATTAGGCTCTCTCCTTACAAGCTACTCTTAAACCCGGAACCAATACAGATTCCTAGACAAAACTTGGAGGGAAAGATATATATTAAAATAGAGTCCCTCCTTCTAGTGCTAGTTCCTTTTGATAATGATGTTACTCTCACCAACAATGTAGATAAAAACTTCACAAACAAACCATGAAGAACCTATCTTCTTGAAAGACTGAAACAGGGCAACCTAAGGTGTCTGTATAATATGAAGAGGTTGACTTAGCTTAATCCCAAGTCTCTGGTAGTCAGGTCTTGACCATAATAGGTTTACTTATGGGTATGATGTGATATTGATGTCAATCTTAAGGGGTCTATGGTTATCTCTATTTTCATTAAGAATCATAAGAATTAGAGACAAGATTTTCAATTCAATCATTAAATAATCTCTTGAAATCAAAAAAATTGCAATAATATTTCATGATAATCAAACAATTTTTCTATCACTTAAGTAGATTTAGCTTTAAGTATTTAACAATTTCATAGAAACGAAATTTTTTCAATAAATTTTAATTCATTCATATATTTTTTTGGAACATTTTCTAAAATTTAAACATCTAATCTAAAATAAAGCATCAAAATGCTGAAAAATAAGATTTACCTTGGTTATTCTCCACACATGCCCCAAGAATTAATCAAATCAAAGCAAACAAATTTATACTTCACCAGATTGCTTCAAAAATATGCATAAAATTTTGAAAGCTTTTAAAGAAAGGGGTTTAGTTTGGACACCGAGTAAGTTCTGCATGCACCCTTAAATGGTGTAGCACACAATCTTATTCGACTAAACTAAAAAAAATAGCTACAAAATATACATGAGATAGGTAGCTGTCAAATTGGCTTCGATATTGATTAAGCTCTATGTGCATACAAGTTTTTAGATTGGTATAATCTAGAAAATAGGAAAAAGGAACAAAACTTATACAATTTTTGGCTCTTCTGACATCCACAAATTCTGAACTTAACTTAAATAAAGTATCCTCTAGCCTTTTATAGAAATAATACATAGATAGGATAAGAAAAATACATGAGATGAAATCAAAGAGATGAATCACATCAAGGAATGTGGAATGTGGTGATAGGAAAGAGAATTGCAAATGAAGTCAATGAAGGTCAACCTCCATCTGAACATTGATGTCTTTCGGGTTTTCCATCTTCTTATTATTGCTAGAATAATAACCTGAATTAGGATAACATGTAGGAATTTTCCCATATATTCAGAAAGATTACTTCATCATCTTGTTCCTACACTTTGGTTTTTCCTTGGGCTTGCTACTCTTAGGAATAGGCTTCCCCGGAGGTTGGTACTTTCTATTGCCATATGTGAAATACTAGGATCCTAGTATTCTGATGACTCAAGCTCCTCCTTTGCATAATTTCTCAGAAAGTATACCCCAATCTAGATATAATTTTATCTGTGATCCAAATTATCTTAACCATCCATACCCAAAATTTGCATCACAATATGTTTCTCTTGCAATCACAAATTCCACCTATTAAATCCCTTTAGAGATTTATAAAAAGTCTCATGTAAATAAAACCATCATTAATTTTTTATCATTATAAATCCATCATAAATAACACGGTTTCAAGAAAATTGTATACTCTTGTGTATGTATCTTTTAGATCAGGTTATCAAACCATTAGACTTTTTGGATAACCTTAAAAATTTAAACTTTCCTTTGCACTATTACCAGATACTGAGCTTTTCCCATTACTTTCCTGAACTTTGGCTTTTACTAGAACTTCCATATTTATCAAACCTTAACTCCCGGATCGAAACGCTTTTCTCAACACCTTGCCTTACCTTTTCCAATTTTGGACTTCCCGGTTCCTAGTTCCCAGTACTCAGTACCCATAAAACTTGAATTACAAAGTACTCTTTTTTCTAAAAGACTTCTCTTTTCCTTTTCACTTCTAGTGATCTTTCCAACTAGCCAACACCTTCCATAAGCACTAGTTTTCACTTGGGGTCCCCAATCCTTACAGTCTTGGGGTGTGTTGTGAGACCACACAACAGTTTCCAAGTGCTTTTGAGAAAAATTGATAAAAAGAGGAAACAATATGTTGTCGTGGTGTTTTGGTTTATAGATTTGAGTTCTAGTTTTGTTCCATATTATTCTAGGTTGAAGATCTACCTTTTCAATTTAGATATGTTGGTGAGAGATATTTAGAGTTCTTATATTCAAGAGTTGGTGTGTTGGATTGTTGTATAGAATAAGTTGTGTTCACAAGTGTATGACTGTGTATTGCAGAGGCATCTAGGAGAAATTTATTTACTTCATGTTTCTCTGTAGTTGTGTTTTAGGTATTTTTATTTTGAAGGTGTGTTTATGGTGTTGGTATTTTACCTCAATCAAGAGGGTTTGAGGTTTGGTGCTTTAGAAAATGGTTTTTCAAGTAACAGTGTATGAAAATGTAGTCTGAGTGTACTGGGTTTGTACATTCTTTAGGTGGAAGTTGTGAAAGATTTTGTTAGATTTCATGGTGATCATGGACTATTATAAATTAGGTTTGATCATTTAATGTGGTTTTCAAGAAATCCTTGGGTTTGAGGAAGTGTATACTTGAAATTTTAATGGTGTTTGTATGGGTAATGACTAACCTAGTGTTTACACTATATGTGAAGGATAAATAGTGTTTTTGGTATCTTTTGGTTGAGTGGTGTTGTTTATTTGGGTCCTAATTAAGTTTTAATGTGGTCCACTTTCACTTCTATCCACCATGCGTGTGTTTTGGTGCCAACCTAATCTGAATTTTCACATTTTAGGTGCATAGCCAACCTTGGAGAAGGTTTCAAGGTTGAAGATAGTATAAGTATGAGTTGAATTGTTGAGAGATGTGATGATATATGTGTGAGATTTGAATGATGTGAAGAGCAGTGTGTTAAGTGCAAAATTGAGTAATGTAGTGTGATCTTTCATGTGTTAGTTTACTAGATGTAGTGAGCAGAAGGTGGCTACAATTCTTCAATCGGACTATGAAGGTGTAGAAGTCATTGTGGTGGATTCCTTAATGCATTGAGATGCATTTCTCTATGTAACATTCCTTCTCTATCTTATTTTCTATTATGTCAATCATATTTTTGGCAATGAGCCTTTCTTCTTTGCGTAGTGAGCCCTATTATATTCGATATTGATATTACTTATATTGTGAGCTAATCATCACCGTGGTTTTTCCCTTCTTGGGCTTTCAACATAAATATGGTCTTCTTTTTTGTATATTTTTAACTTTTTTTAGTTTCTATTATTTTCTTTTCATGCTAATTCATCATAATAGAATTAAGGTTTAAATGAATGTATGTGGGCCTAAATGTTAATGAGGCTTTTGAAGTTCTAAGGTACAACTGATTCACCCCACCTCTAAGTTGTCTTGTGCATTCAAATATTGGTATCAAAGCAAGGTTCCTTGGAGAAATATTAACCACTTAAGGCAGATCTGGGATGGTGCACAAGAAGGATATCCCTATGTTCGATGGAATAGACTATGCATTCTAGAAGACAAGGATGTAAGGTTTTCTAGAATATCTAGGATATGAAATTTGGAAATATTTCAAGGATGGATACACTGTGCCTCAAAATGGTTTGAGCACTAAAACTAAAATCAAAGCCTATGAAACCAACAATAAAACAACGTATGTTCTCTTGAGTAGTCTTACAAATTCTAAATTGGTGAAAGTTATGAATCTGAAAACTGGTAAAGAAATTTGGGAAAAGTTGGAAAGTATTTATGAAGGAGATGATATGGTCAAACAAGATAAGATTTAGAATCTAAAGACCACATTTTAAAACTTGTGTATGTCTAAAGATGAAAACATTACAAGCTACATGCAGAGGATAAATGAAGTAGTCAGATCCATTAGAGGTCTTGGAGGTAAAGTTAAGGAATCAAAAGTGGTAAAGAAAATTCTTAGAACCCTGCCTAAAGCTTATAGTAAAAAAGAATCTACTATCGATAAATTTGAAAATCTAGATAAGTATACTAGAGATCAATTATATGGCTCTTTAATTTTAGTTGAAATAAGAGAATTCAATCCAAATAATGGTGCAAAAGTTGAAACTAATTTTAAGGCTAAAAAAATAGAGAAGACTAAAGAAGCAGATCAGGAGGATCTTGAAGATGTGGATTCTAACTTTGTGAGAAGGATGAGAAGAGGTACTGGTAAGTACCGAGGTAATTTACCTTTCAAATTTTTTAGTTGTGGAAAGATAGGTCATTATGCTTCCATATTTCCAAACAGGGTTGTGAATGACAAAAACAAGGAGAACAAAGGTAAGATGATTAAGAAAAGCTAATATGTTAGAGAAGATGCAAGTATTTTGATCACAAATCTAATTATGGAGATGATGTTGATGAATTCTTGTTCACGGCCTTAAAAGATGATTTTGTTTTGCTAACTTTGAAAGGTGTGTGAAGGAATTCTCTTTAGAGAGAAAGGATAAGACTTAAGGTACTTTGGTATCTACTTTTCATGCTAGATAGGATAAGAACTATTGGATCATTGCCAATGGTTGTTCTAATCTCATGACTAGAGATAAGAGTAATTTTGTTAAACTTGAAAAGTATGATGGAGGACTTGTTAGATTTGCTAATGATTCAGGTGCTAAGATATGTAACATAGGTTTAATTAGTTTTGATGGAAAGCATAATACTAAATATTTTTACTATGTTAAATGTCTAAGGCATAATATTTTGAGTGTTGGACAAATTTTTAGCAAAGGATACGATTTTATGTTTCAGGATGATGGATGTGAGATAAAAAAAGGGGTCTAGAACTATGATTGCTACTATAGGAAGGAAAGATGGAAATTTTTATCAACTGAAGGGTGTTGGTGGTAGTTTCTTATGACTTAGATCAATGAAGTTGGTTTTGGAAAAGGAGGATGTGTCACATTACTTTTGATAATTTGGTAAGAATCAGTTCAGTTCAAGAAGTGAGAGATCTGTTAAAGATTACAAAGCCTATCAATATTGTCTACAAGGAATGTTAGATTGGAAAGAAAACAAGAAGTTTCAAAGGAAAAGAAAAATCTTCTACCAGATTACTAGAATTGGTGCATATAGATCTTTGTGGTCCTACAAGAACAAGAAATCTTCAAGGTGACAGGTATTTCATACTTTTTATTGATTATTATTCAAGAATGACATGGGCTACTTTTCTTAAAGAAAAATTTGAAGCCTTAAATAGATTATGTAGACATTGAAAATGTACAAATGTCATTCAACACACTTGATCCTATTTACTAACATCATTTCTTTCTGAATCATACATTCTATCTCTTAATCATTATTTATCTATATAAGTCTATCACCTCCTTTGATTAAATTAATCAATTTAATTTAATTAACCTTCCCTTTCTGTTTAATTAAATAATTCATTTTATTTGATTAAATTCTCTAAAGTCCTCTTATTAAATTAAATAAATTAAACCTTATTTGATTTAATCTAACACCTTCCTCCTTTATTATATAAATCAAATCATTTATTTAATGAATCATTTCCTCTCAATTTCTGACTTAAATCAATTCATAAATCTAAGTCTAAATTGTTACATCACCTAATTCTTCATTAAGTTAATCAAATTCATGTTTAACTTAATCCTTCTCACTAAAATCTTCTAGAGAATGCAACTTGCACAATAAATCAATTACTTTGATTTATTAAATCCCCTATTTTCTCTCACAAGGCATCAAAAAGGGAATATTCCTCTTTTGAATTCAAAAAGTCCAAGTGGACTTGGTCCTTCCAACAAGGCATTAAAAGCCTCTTACATGTCCTTGACCTTGAGCCAAGTGACATTAACTTCATTTCTCTTTCCCTCTCACATGTCACATTCAAAATTCAAATTTGAATCCAATGGCATTTATCATGTACATTGACCAAAATGTGCTCATTCCTCCTCCAATCACATGTGGACAAGTGGCACAATGCCATTGGATTATCTTTTGTCCTACATTCATCCAAATCCCCCATTCTTCCAATTTGAGAATCTATAAATGAGAGACTCTTCCTCTCATTCAAACATCCACAATTTGAGTAAACTTATTATACTCAAATCCACAACTCATATGCAAAGTTACTCTCTAAAATTGAGAACTAATTTTGCCCACTTCAACCAAGCATTCACAACATTTCATATTTTGTATCAAGGTTATGCTCAAATCTCTTTTGAGATTTGACCATTTCTCTCATTCAATCAAGCTTTGCAATTAGGAATTGGGAAAGGGCCAATTGCAACATATCATTGGCACCAATTCCCCCATAAGATCTTTAACTCATTTGCTTAATTAGGATTTCATTCAAGTTCTTGTTTCATGTTCTTCATTTTCCTAATTTTAGCTTAATAGGTGGATTTTATGGGGAATTCCTCAAATCTTTACATGCATTCTTGAAGTAACACTAACAATGTTTGACTTCTTTGTGCATTTGCAAGTTTAGGGGTTCACAGATTCAAAGATTTTAAAGTTATGGTTGAGAATGAGATGGATATGAAGATAAATTATTTGAGGTTTCATAGAGGTGGAGAGTTCACCTCCAATGAATTTAACATTTTTTGTGAGAATCGTGGATAAATATGAACTTGTATGCCCCTAGGAATCCTCAAAAAAATGATGTGGTTGAAAGGAAAAATAGAATTGTTTAATAAGTTGCAAGGACTATGATGAAAGAAGATAACCTATCAAAAGTCTACTAGAGAGAAGAAATTCATACTATTGTTTACATATTTAATAGATTTCAAGAAAAGGAAAACATCAAAAAGACTCCCTATGAGTTGTGGTATGGAAGGATACCTACTATTAAATACTTTGGAGTGTTTGGAATCAAGTGTTATATTAGAAGAGATAAAGAAAAATTAGGAAATTTTGATGGAAGGTCAAATGAAGGAATATTCCTTGGATATTCTACTGAAAGAAAATCCTACTATTGCTAGAATAAGAGACAAAGAAATATTTTTGAGAGTGCAAGTCTCAAGGTTGATGAATATTTTTTGAACTTAGTGGTGATAGATGGATATGAATCATATGAGCTTGATTGCAAAGAAAAAAACAAAGCTAAGGAAAAGGAAGTAAATTTTGAAGAAGAGGATGAAGCTTCCAAAAAGACCACTAGAACCCATAAGTATGTGCAAAGGAACCATTCTGAAGAATGTATCACTGGAGACAAGAGAAAAGGTGTTCTGAAAAGGAGAGATTCTGAAGAAGAAGTAAATTTGTGATTACTTTCTAAATTGAACCTAAAATAGTGATTGAGGCATACAAAGATGAACATTGGATAAAGGTTATAGAAGAATAACTTCAATAGATTGAGAAGAATCAGACTCAAGGAATTGTCCCTAGACCTTCAAACAAAAGCATAGTTGTATCAAAATGGGTATTCAGAAACAAACTGAATGAGAATGGAGAAGTGGTAAGAAACAAGGTAAGGATTTTGTGTAAAGGCTATTCACAAGTTAAAGGACTAGATTTTGAGGACACATTTTCCCTAGAGGAAATAATGGAATACATTAGGATGTTTTGGGCTTTTGAAACACACAAGGATTTCAAATTGTATGAAATGGATGTGAACTTTGGTTTCTTGAATGGAGAATTGGAAGAAGTATACATGGAACAACCAGACAGATTTCAATTATCAAATAAACCTAACATGGTCTACAAATTGAAGAAGGCATTATATGGATTGAAGCAAGCTCCTAGATCTTGGTATGCAAGGTTAGATAAGTATTTTATACAACAAGAGCTCAATAAAGGTACCACAGATAGTAATCTTTACTTTAATATTGAAAAAGATCAAATCTTGATTGTTGTTGTGTATGTTGATGATAAATCTTTGGAGGAAATGAAGCTGTGTGCAAGAAGTTTATAGGAGAGATGCATAAAGAATTTGAGATGTCTATGTTTGGGAAAATAAATTTCTTCCTTGGACTACAAATCAATAAAACAAATAAACATATATTAATTTCACAATAAAAGTATGTCAAAGAGATGTTGAAGAAATTTAAAATGGAAGACTCTAAATTGGTATGTACACCTATGGTTATTGGTAGTAAACTAAGCAAGAATGATGAATCCCATAAGGATGATTAGAGAAAGTATAGATCAATGATTGGTGGACTTCTATATCTAACTACTACTAGACTGGATATCATGCATGCAGTTTTTCTTGTGGCTAGATTTCAAGAAGATCCTATAGAATCATATGTTGTAGTATTGAAAAGGATATTTAGATACTTGAAGGGCATGTCGGATCATGGCTTGTGGTATCCAAAGGATAATAATTTCACTTTTAGTGCTTACACAGATGCAGATTGGATTGGTTGTGTTGATGACAGAAAAATACAAGTGGTGGTGCATTATTTCTTGAATGTAGATTGGTATCATGGCTAAATAAGAAACAAGACTCAGTATCTTTATCTACTACAAAGGTTGATTACATTGCAGCAGCATCTTGTTGCACACAGGTGTTGTGGATGAGGAAAACATTGAAGGATATCAAAGTATTGTATGATGAGTCAGCTCCTATATTTTCTAAAAATACAATTGCAATAAACATTTCAAAGAATCCATTGATGAATTCAAGGATAAAAAATATTTCAATTAGATATCACTTTTTTAGAGAAAGTTGTGGAGAATGAAGTGAATCTTTAATATGTGCCTAAAAAGGACTAGATTTTTTCTATATTCAATAAAGATCTTCCTAAGGTTACTTTTGAGTATCTTTAAGAGAAGTTGGGGGTTATTTCCCCTCCTTTGAACTAGATGCATAAGGAGATGCATCAGTCCAATAGATCTCAAGATTCATTCTTTTTCTGGACTGATGTTGGTGGTTACCTCTTAGGGGGATTAAGTAATGGCATTGTTGATTGTTTTAGTTAGAAGCGTGTGTGTTGTCATTATGCAGTGGTTTTTGATTTGGTATAGTTTGGTGTGTGCTCCTAAGGGGGAGTATTCAAAGTAGTAAAGGAAAGGTGTTGTAGAGCAGCAACAAGAAGGTTTTTTTATCTTAAAGGAAGAAAATAAATAGTACAAATATAATGTTCTTTTTCATTGATGTCAACATGGGAGAAAGAAACATGTGAAAAATAATAAGTAATAAGGGGGAGAGAAATTCATAAGTCATTTAGGGAGAAATAAAAAAGTAAAGAATACAAGCTACAAAGGGGGAGAAAAGAGAATAGGAAATTGGTATGGTTTAGAGTTGTGTCTTTGATTTTTTTCACATCATGTGTTTCCATCAATGGAAAAGGGGGAGATTATTTCACGTATGAACAGTTAATGTTGTCATTGATGTCAACAAGCATGTTTTGTCATTGATGTCTGTAGTTGAATGATATTGGTGCAAGATTGTGAGTAGTTGATACTTTGATTAGTTTTATTATGTTTTCATTAGTAAAACTACTGGTGCCAAACTCTAGTGTTTCTTTGATAAGCTTTTTTCTATGGTTGTAGAAGTGTTGAAGGTTATGAGGATGTTTCTCTGGTGCTTGATTTCTAGGTGCTTTTGATAAAATTTAATAAAAAGAGGAATATTATGTTGCAGTGGTGTTTTGGGTTATAGAGTTATGTTTTGGTTTGGCTCCACATTTCTTCTAGGTTGAAGATCTTCCTATGTGATTCAGATATGTTGGTGAGAGTTGTTCAAATGTGTTATATTCAAGATTTGGTGTGGTGGATTGTTGTATAGAATTTGTGTTCACCAATGTATGACTATGTATTGCAGAGGTGTCTCAGAGAAATTTATTTGATCCACATTTCTCTACAGTTGTGTTTCAGGTCTTGTGACTCTAGAAGTGTGTTAATGGTTTTGGTAGTTTAGCTCAGTCAAGAGGGTTTGAGGTTTGGTGCTTCAAAATATGGTTTTTCAAGTAACAATGTATGGCAATGTAGTGACAATATTTCTTTCTTTTATGCATTTCAGATTTCTATGTACATATGTGAAAAATATAAGGCAGATTTATAGTTCAATTTTTTTGTTGGATAGCACTCCTAGGGGTAGTAAGTTATGTTTTCAATTTGTATATATAAATATATTTTTCAAGGGGAGATCATGTATATAAGAATATTATTGTTATATGTGCCCTTTACTCTTGATTTCAAAGGGGGAGATTAATCTTGGAGATAATTAAAGCATGTTGTGATCGATGACAAAGGGGGAGATTATTGGATGAATAAGGATTTTTTCATTAATGCATTTTTTGTCAACATGATTAGGTGGCAACAGTTATGCATTGCAATGTTGTAATTGATGTCAACATTGTATTCTAGTATGAAGACCATTGTGTAGATCAGTTTAGATTTCTTGAGCATGTTTGAGGATTATTATGAAAGGAAATCTTACAAGAAAATTTGATCCAGTGAAGCGTGAAATCATAATACTGTGTCTCACATTTTCCCCAAGATGGACATTTACATCAATATTTTTGACTGAATCTTCATCTTTTGAGACCTATAGAAGCTAAACCATTAAGAATTTGAAGATGATGTGTACTAGTGATTTGTGGAAATTCATGTGTAGATTCTAATTTTTTTATTTTTTTTAATTTCTAAAATAAATCATGAATCTTTCAACATCTCCTTTAATAACTATTTTTAAACAAAAAACAACATTTTAAGAAAATAACATTTGTATTTTCCAACACAAATTTTTTTCTATAGAGGATAAAAATATAATTTTTGAAATATAGATTCTCAATATCAATATCTAGGGCAAGGATATTTTTTCGTAATTTTTTATTACATATATATTTTTAAATTCACTGTAACTATAATTTGGACATGCATGTGTGTCATCAAACCTAACTTGTTGTGTATATATTCAAATCCATTTGTTTTGGTGAAACAAGGACATCACTACATAGGGAAAGGGTATTTTTTAAAAAAAAATTACAATGGTTTACTATTTTTCCACCTCTACAGAATGAAGAGCTTGATGTTCAGAGAAAAACCTATGATCAATAAAAATTGAAAATTAAATAAATGATAAAATGAAAACATATAAAAACTATACTTGTTGGAAAGTTCATTTCAAGGGCTAAAATCTTGCAAAATATAATTTATAAATGTAATTATTTAATCCCTCAGAATGTAAAAGTTTTATTTTTTTACCAACATTTTGATAGGTGTGAAGGAGACTCCATTGTGGGTATGAATTAATTATAGAGGAGTTCTATCCAAGGGGGTTTTATCTAAGGGTATCTTATCTATCCCTATTCAATTAAAACCCTTTAGATGGAATAGGTCTCAAGAATTAAATCACTATTTTTTATAAAAAAGTGATTTAAGGCAAAAATAAACATGTCCCAAAAGTGAGAAACACTATTGTGGGAACACATTGAAGTTGGTTGATATAAAAATTGAGTAAGTATGAATACAGGTAACTCTGTGTAGAGACATCCAGCTTTTTGGTCCATATTGGTTCATTATATAAGTTCTTACTCTATTATTCTAATATGATTATGTTGGATGTTAGAGGAACCTAAATACATAATTTCATCTTATTTTGGTTCCATGTGTTGTAGTTATGAGTGACAATGTATCAACTTGACAATAACATATTTTTTCCAGTCTAGTGCATATATTTTGGTCAATCCGTACTTCTCTAGGGATTGGAATTTAGATTTTCAATTTTGTGGAGTTGTTAACAAGTGTCAGTAGAGTGTGTGTTCCAAATGGAATAGAGTTTGGAGTTCCACATGTCCAAGTGTGGGTGTACAACTGGTAAATTTTATTATTAGTTCATTATCAATTCTGACCTAATTATTTTTGTGTGTTGCAGAGTTTGGATATACATTGATCCATTATGTGGGTCCTATTGTTGGTCCATGCGGTCTTTGAATTTTTAGGAATTTTAAATCTTGGCACGAAGCGTGTATGTATGGATCTTGAGTTGAAAAGTTACATTTTTTATATTACATCTAATTAGATCGACCTAATTGATGTTGTAGATGAAGTGGATATATATGAAGAATATTTTTTAATGTTTTTTTTCTAGTGATAAGTAACAAGAGTTAATGGATTCAAATTGTGTGAATAAAGAGTAAATGCAGAGCATGGAAGAGTATTAATTCGGATCAATATGAAGTGTGTAATGTTTGTATTTTGATCTTTAATGGAATTGTAATTCATGCATATGTTAGATGCAATTGTAATAGTTCAAAACTCGGTTGTGTGCCATAATCTCTTCTATCTATCTCTTCTTTTAGGGGGTAGTGAGTCCACTTGGACAATGAGTCTATTGGTGGTTTTTAAAGAACCAAGAAAATCTCACCGAGCATCTATGAATTTTCCAGATTCAATCCTTGAATACTCGAGAGGTGATTGGCCAATGAACAAGAGGAAGCTATAATGCTTCCCTCCTGCACTTTGGGATCTGCAAAACCTAGGAGGGTGATCCCACAATGTGTATCCTACAATATTCTAAACAATTATATCACACATTGTATAATAAATAGATAATGTTCCCACCGAAATGTTGATTAGATGAAATCCTCCAAGAAACTGGTAATTCCTTTAAAATTATTAAACACCTAAAGATGAGAATACAACATAGTACCAACTTCAAACAAAATAAATTGATTATAAGCTTGTTTATGAATTGTGTTCTCAAATTGAAACATCAAAACCATAGGAAATGCTTTAACACTTATTACATCAGTGTCTTATCTTAGGGCAAGGACTCAAATCACAATAATTTGAACTATAAGGAAAGTTTAATTTCAAACAACCATGATTGTGTAATTGCATTACAATACACATATTAAATGCTAAAATTCTATGACTACCTATCAAAACCACTAAACATTCATATGAACTCATGCTTTAATCAGGGTATTTTAACTGATTCATTAAATTAGAGCCAAAATTAAAACATATTTCACTACAAAGCACAATCAAAATTAATGAAAGATCATTGATCAAGTTTCCATTAATAATTCATATGAAATGTTATAGATGGAGATACAATAGACTCAAGTGTTTGCATTGTTCATCCAGAAATTCTTGAAAACTATACAATCTACAAAACTTATTCACTTTGACTCAAAACCTAACATATAGACTCAAAACATATTTTCTCTATGTTGTACATTTGCATTTTCAGATCCAGAATTCAAAAAGAGACCTGCACCAATGACCCAAAATTCCTTTTTATAATAAAAAAGGGAGAAAAAAAAGCTTCATGCCAAAGGTACACTTGTCACATTTTCATTTGACAACCCATACCAATCATTCCATAAGGAATGGTTACAACAAACTGAGAGAATATTCTCCCATAAGACAAAGGTTTCTTTTCAGTCAATGGAGATTCTCAAGCCTTCCAAAAGGTAGCTTGTTAAAGAGAGTGGTCTTCAAACCATTGAAGCATCTTTATTTCTCATCATTAAAGGATAGAAAGGCTTGCAAAATGAAAGAACAACATATATCAATATCCTGGTCAACATCTAGCACTAGTCCAAGTCACCAACAGTCAACATTTATTTGTCACATCTTGAATTAGGAGAAACATACCTTTTATACATTACAATTTCTAAGGCCACACCTGTATTATACTTGACCATGTATATATGTTATCTATTACGTGTCCACAACTCCAGCTTATCAATGAATGTCTTATTCCACAATTCATACTCTATTTTAGAAGGCCAATTAAAACCTAGGAGTTCATCCATCCTCTTTCTATAAGGAACATACTTGGCCATTACTAAATTGGCTTCTTTGTCAAAGTCTTCTAGGAAGCTAATGGTGAGATACAAATTTTTAAGACTATTTTTCAATAAATCAACATCAATATTAACATTTTCACATATGAGGGCTACTTGGGCAGCAATAGTTGTATTCAGTTGATCTTTCCATGCCTCTCCAGGTTTGACCTCATCATCTGTGTGTTGAATGTCAGGAAAAAATCCCAATTCTGCCCTATCAAATTTTGACTTTAATTCCTTTATTTTGTCTTCCAAAGGAGGAGTATACCCTTGAAACACTTGCTCCTTAATTTCATTAACAAATTTATGTGTGTTACAAGTATGAATGTGTTTGGTGGTGTTATCATTAATGTTGTCATTGATGTCAACACAATTTAGGTTGTTGTAGAGAAAGGAATCAAGTAATTGCAGGTGGTACATGTATGCTTGAGATGCTATAAGAAGTGTTGAGAGTACATGGAGCTATCTTTATGGTGTTTCAGGTATGATGACATCAAGTGATTTTGAGAAAATTTAAAAATAGTGAAGATAGAGTTGTGTGTGTGTTCTAAATGTGCTCTGATAATGTGCTCTGTATTTGTTATATGTTGATCCTATGCTTGTGTGGATCTTTAGTGTTGTTTATGGGCTCCATTGGAAAATAGATCATGAGTTATAGCTTTTGTTCTGATGAAGAATGAAAGTTGTGTTCACTGGTGTGGGAACTGGTATGGCAGAGTTATTTGTCTATGGATTGGGAGAGATGTTTCTACTCTATAGTCCTCTGGTGGTTTATCTAAGACCATGTAGGTCTAGAGAAAGTTTGATAATGATTTTATCTATGTTTTGTTAAAATATTTCATTTTTTGGTGCTTTGGAAGGCTTGTATCAAAGCTACTATATGTGTCTACACAGCTTGGTTGGACAGATGAGAAGACTTATGTGTATAAGAATTGTTGTAGTTATTGTGGATGTATCTGAAGGCATCTAAGAGGTGTTCCAGTATCTGGTGAAGCACGTTATGTGATCCACATGTGATCATCTTGTTGTGGATGCACATACTTCAAAGTTCATTGGTGTTTTCATTAGGTTTGGTCGACCTAGTGTCTACACATTACATAAATAACATGCATCAATTAAGGAACCATGTGATTAATCTAAGATTTTTTTTGGGTTCTAATTAAGTATCTATTTGGTCCACTCGCATTCTCATCCACTATGAGAATGTTGAGCCACCAACCTAATTTGAATTTGTAAAATAAAGAATGTGTAGCTGACCTTCAAGAAAATTTCTAAGATCGAAGATGGTATAAATGCAAGTCAATTACAAGTGTGAAGATTAGAGTGTACAAAAGTGTGAATCAAGGCAGCAGTAGTTCAATGTGTTAGATTATTTAAAGCATTGAGATGATGGTTTCTGCAATTCTTTAATCAAGGCTATGAATGTGTGAAACAAGATGTGGTGGATTCTTTTGTTATCTTTCTTTATCTGTAGGTAGAGACCCTCCTTCTAGATAGTGAGTCCTACTTGTAGGTAGTGAGCCTTTGTATTCAAATAGTGAGTCCTTTTTGGGTAGTGAGCCCTTTGGTCGTGAACCTTTGTGTCCGATATTGCATTATTATTATATTGTGAGTTAATCGTCACTATGGTTTTTCCCTCATTGGGTTTTCCACGTAAATTTGGTGTCTCTAGTATTTTCTCTTTGTTATGTGCATTTCTTTTTTAGACTTAATAATAGATTAAATTAAATTTGAAATTGATTAAGATCAGAAGTAAAAGTAATTAGATATAACTAATTCACCACCCTTTCATTTGTCTTTTACAATTCAATAATATTTTGGGCCAATCTTTGGATATTTTTCCTTTTCATGTGTAGACCCAAATTCTATAAGCTTCAAATCATCAACACTAGGGATCCATCTGTCCATGATTGGAGTAGCCAAATATTTGTCTCTTTGAGACAACTTAATTTCTTACAACATGAAAGAATAGTTTGAATGAATATTGTTCAACTTGTGTTGAATATTCTTATTCATATGCTCCAAAACCACATTAACAACCTTCAAACTATTATCATACACTATCTCCTGAACTTGTGACAACCATTTCTTATATTCTTCAATCTCTTAAAGCAATTGTTCCTTTTTGGGCTCATCTTATGGAGTTGCACCTGATGTGCTTGGAGACTCAATTGCAATTGGTTCTTGACCAAGATTATATGGAATTATTTCTAATGGTTTCTCTAGTGGAGGAGGAGGAGATTGGGGATGTGTTGTAGAAGTTGATAAACCAACCTCACAGACCCCAGTGAACACCTTCAAGCAATAACCTAACACAAAGAAAGAAAGTTGTTTCAAAACAACAAATATGCTTTGCAAGCCTCAAGCGAAAAAATGCATTAAGAGTATGAATAATTACAATGAGATCAATCCTTAAGAAATGAGATCAAAACCTAAAATTAGGAAACCCTAGTGTGCACACTTAATAATTACTAATTAATTATTAATGTGCCTAAGTTTAACTTAAGTAAACCTAAAGTTATCAGTGACTTAATTAATTAACAAATATGATTAAATTAATTAAGTGAAATGACTTATTACTCTAACATCCCCCCTTAAGATGAGCTTAGGGAGTAGCTAAAACACTATGACAAGATGTATGAAAGAAAATGTGGGTCCCGAATACAAGGCCTGATCAAGTACCCATGTACAAATGTAATGCAAACTAAACCAAAAGGAGAAAACCCAGTGGGAACAAAACTCCTCCCCATAATAGAATGCAAAAAATAACTAAATGATGAAAGATGGAGGACTCCATAAGACCACCCAAGGACACCATCCATCACAAAAATACATGAAATAACCCCCCCATAAGAGAGGAGGAAAGAGACCATATATCCCCCCCATAATGAAATAGCTCAAAAAGACTAAAGAAACCACACCTCTTGAAAGAAGTGAGAGGGAAGAAGCCACATGAATGCAATCTTTGAAGGTGAATTAGGTGTAGACCAAAATTTATCCACAAAAGTAGGTGTGACCTCAACCAATGAAGAATTCAAAGTAGGTTAAGACTGAAGAGAAACCTCCAAAGATGAATGATCAACAAGGTTTTGGTTCACTGAAATAGAAGAAATCACATCTTTAGCCATATAAGTATCAGCAAACAAGGTGCACTAAATGGATGGCTCAAGAACTAGATCTAAAGTGAGAACACCAAGGTTCAAGAATCCAAATGTCTCCTTTGTATGATGTTGCACACTAGAAGTGTGATGAACAGTTGTAGGAACAAAAGCACCATCAGAAAAAAAAAAATCTGCAAAGGAATACAACTAAGATGAGTAATCCACCACCCCTGTAGCAATAAATGCTCTACTCTCCAAGTCTCTGATCATAATTGAATTAGGTGTGAACTCCACAGATCTCCCATTGCCTCCATGTGTGATCTAATATATTGAAATAAGGTTCTTCATCAAATGAGGAACACACAAGACATCCTGAAAAGTGTTTCCCCCAAAACTAATAGACCCCTTCCCTATAACACTCATGTATGTATTATTTCCCATCAAAATAGGAGACATAGTGCAAGGTTCAAAGGAAGTTAACATAGACTATGAATATGTCATATGATGAGATGCTCCTAAATCTAGAAGCCATCTCTTTGATCCAAGACCTGAAGAAGCACAAAGAGCATGTCCCTTCATATCTAATGAAGTATGTAAACCAATTGTTCCCCTGTCATGTTGCTCTGAAGAAGAAGAATGAGGGGAAAGAGATGATGCAGACATCTTAGAAGGAAAATCAATCTGATGTTTCTGAAGAAGATGCTTCATCTCATCAATGACCATATAGCAACTATGTTTTGCATGTCCTTCTCTCTTGCAATATGTACATGTAACCTTCTTCTTCTTAAATGATTTCCCCTTTGTAGAGGAGGATGAATCTGGGGACTCCTTTTTCTGCTCATGAGGTTTGGAATCCTTTTATTTTTATTTCTTTCCCTTTACATTGGAAGCCTTCTAATATGTGGGCCCCTGAGATGCAATAAGTGCATGTGATATAGAAGGTTTCAACTTTCCCATACTAGCCAACTTAGCTTGCTCTCGAGTGAGAGAGGAAGCAAATTCATCAAGAGATTGCATAGAAAATTGAGTACCAAGAGAATCCCTAGTGGCATAAAAGGTAGATACAAAAATTGAATAATCTGGTCCAAGCTTAGAAAGAATGGAAAATATCAACTCAGAGTCCTACTTCTAAATTCCACACTATGTCAACTAAAATCTAAGAGACTTTATTTTTGTGAAGAACTTCTAGATGTTGTCAAAATCCCTAGGATTTAAGCCAATAAGCTCATTCTCCAATTGGAATCCTCTAATAGTATCTTGCCTCCAAAACAAAGATCCTAAAGTAGTCCAAATCTCATGGGGTGTAGTGCAAGACTCAACATGAAAAATAATATCAGGAGAAATAGATAGACATAAATTACCAAAAGTCTCATCACACCTATTAAACCACTTTCTCTTTTCAGCAGCATTTGTAGGTTCAACTTTTGTATCCATGGTCACTCTGTACAACCCTTGGTGCATCAAATGAATCTCCATTTGTTTTTTCCAACCAAAATAGTTTAATTAAGTAAGGGGCACAATATTATGTGAATACATGACAAAAAATAGCAGTATATATTCTCAAATAAAAAAAATATCTCTCTGATCTAAAACAAATAGCCAGAATTACATGTTTCCCAAGAAAGAAAAAGTTGAGATCAAATAAGAATATCATATACCTGGTAGATATTTTATAAAATTAGGTTTTATATTTGTGTAGATCATTGAACCAGATTTATGATGCCTATTCATTTGTGCAAAAAAAGTTTGGATGCAAAAGTTACGCCTCTCGGAGTGAAAACAACAACTTCAAACTTCATGGCACGAAAACCAAGACAATATAGAAATCGAGAGGGCATGGAAATCAAGGCAAAATGGAAATAAAACTGAGGCAGCTCAAAAATGTTTTAGGCACCAAAAAATATGGTACAAAAACTGAGGCATCTGTATGGATTCGTATAGTTGTATGGATTTTTCTGGCAGCATTTTTGAAAATCCCAAAAAACAGAAAAAAAATCAATTTTCAAAAAACTGTATCATATTTTAATATGAAAATAGGGGTTTTTGGGCCTTCTGAACGCACTTGTGAAGTTCATTTTGTACCAACATGCACCGTTTGAGAGATCAAGGTCAAAATTTCTCAGAAAATGATGAAAAAACTTCTGATCTAGCAAAAAAATTGTCGTAGCTTCAAACCCTCACACTTAAAAATCATTGTAAGGTAATATCCTTCAAAATAAGAATAGACAACTATAGGTCTGAAGCTCTGATACCATGTATAAGTTGATAAACCAACCTCACAGACCCGAGTGAACACCTGCAAGCAATAACCTGTCACAAAGAAAGAAAGATGTTCTAGAACAACAAAGATGCTCTAAAAGCCTCAAGTGGAAAAATGCATTAAGAGAATGAATACTTACAATGAGATCAATCCTTAAGAAAGGAGATCAAAACCTAAAATTAGGAAACCCTAGTGTGCAAACTTAATAATTAATAAATAATTGATTATTAATGTGCCTAAGTTTAGCTTAAGTAAATCTAAACTAATAAGTGACTTAATTAATTAACCAATATGATTAAATTAATTAAGTGAAATGATTTATTACTCTAGCATTTGTCATTGGGGAAGTAGGTGCAACATAATTTGAACCTGATGGGCCCTGGGTCTTCAATGTTTCCACCCATTTCTTGAATAATTCCAACTTTGTTTCTAGCTCAGCCACCTTTCGTTGACTCTTATTATATTCATCAATCATATCATTGTACTTCCTTTGTAAAAGTCTCTATCTATAGGGACATTCTCCACTATTTCCTTAGTGATTTTAGCAACATAGATTATCATCTCTGCTACTTCTATAGCTGGAGTGTCAAAGACTCTTTTAATGATCAACTACCCACTGAAGTTGGTTGGCTCTATAACTTTTGGTTTTCTACACCATAGAGATAATGAACAAAGGGCCAAGGCATCCCACTCTACACTGAAATCTGATTCTTGCAATTCCAATTTGACTTCATCCTCTATTCGAAATAAGTGTCTTTCATACCTCCTTATTGTATCTGACACAACTACATCTGCAATGTCCCACTTTGGTAGCAATTACACACCATTTTTTTGCACTAATTGTCTTCCTTCTTCTAGTGTGATGCCTTGGAATTCATTCTTCATCATTTTCCTTACATTTTCTTGCACAACCTCTTCAGGAAGTTTTGGCTGCAAGCTCCTCTCCTTAGCAACATTTTTTGCATATTCCTGAGCCCTAGCTCTCCATACAAAATCCTTAAATGCTTTGGTTTGCACAAAAGAATCATCCTCCAAAAATGTTGTGCAAGCCTCATGCCTCAAATCATTAGCATTGTTTAAGCCACTGAAATCTACTTTTCCTAGTTTGAGGTTGCTCTCTCTCATGCCTAATGTAACTTCCCTTGAGGGAGAAGGTATTGCTTGTTGTACCTCTTCATCAATGACAAGGGTTTCATCTTCATGTGGCCCAAGATAATCAATTATACCTCCTATCTCCATCATCTGCCTCTTGGGTGGTTTCTTCTCAGATGGAGATGGACCTCTAGGAGGTGAATCAAGGTGTATTATGGTAGGGGAGCTTGTCTAGGAGGAGATGGTACTGACCTCATAGGAGAAGATACTCTTGACCCCTCTAATGTAGTAGAGGTTGGAAGTTTTTGTTGTTTCTTTACTACTTCCTTCTTCTTGGAGTACACTCTAACTTTGTGTGGTGGTTGATAAGAGGGTCTCTCCTCCTTTTCTCATGCTGGTTCTTCTTCGAAAACCATTGTCTTCCCCTTATCTATTATTGTGCATTCCTCCCTCAATACACCCACTATGCTCTCAAAATGGTCAAGTACATACATGACCGTATTTAACTCACCCTTAATATTGGGCAGAGTTTCATAATTGGGATCTAACCTTGTGATTTTATCGAACATTTCAATGAAGGAAAGATGCATTGTCTTCCTTTCATTCTGTACTTCAAAATAAAAAATGTTCCTAATCACATCTTCAAGAAAGTAAAAATTATGGACAAAAGGGCCACCTCCGACCCTTGCTTTCAAAGCAACAATGAAACCCTCCAAGTCACGATTCCTTGGGTGTACAGGTTCTAGCCTATAAGGTGCAAGAACCTAATCCAAACCTTTCCATCCTCCCTTATCCATCACAAAGTCTGAAAAAAAAAATCACTCAAGAAAGAAAGAGCCTTTCTTCTATTTCTCTGGTAATTGTACCATTTGTGCCACCCCCAATCGCCTCACAACTTCAATAAATCCAATCCTTAGTGGAACATCTCTTGGTAAAGCATGTGGGTTCACATTTGTGGCATAGATCCTAAAGATTATTGTATTGGGGTATGAAATTATGGCCCCCCAATTATGAGTTAATTTCAAATCAGGCCTCCTTTCTAAAGGCCTCAAAATATCATGTATCTCCTTTGGAATTCTTAGTGGATTGAGAATCAAAAACCTTCTCAACTTGGAGGCAAAAAAATTTTGGAAGACAACATAATCATACTTCAAATCATCCTTATCCAAAATCTGAGTCCAACACTGGATTGGCATTTAAATACCCTCTTGTACCTTCTACAATTTCATGTCTTCGGAAAAATTCTTCTCTCCTTTGTATAAGAACATTTGAATAAAAAGAGAGTACCACTAAAGCCTCACCCAATCCTTTCCTACCTTCAATGCAGATAGACCCTAATTAATGCTCTCTGCCAGATATGTGGCATTATCATATACTACATTATATGATAGGTGTTGAAGGTGTGATGCCATATACATGTAGCCTATTGGAATGATGGATGGTAGATCAAAACCAAGAATTTGACATAGGGAGAAAACTATTTTCTTGAAGTAATTTGAAAAGTACTTCATAGGGAAGGGCTCCTTTTCATTCTTGCAATCTTTATTTGTTTCCTTGATTTCCCAACACATGTACTTGCAGTATGCATGGGAAACATTTTTAACCTAAACATAGCATTTGTTTTCTCTTATTCTTCTCTAAAAGCTTTGAGGTCAATGGGACTCATATCTTGACTTTATTCATGCAACTTGAAGATCTCTACAATTTCCTCTCTAGTTATCTTTACCATTTCAATACCATCATATGTCCTGACCACTTTGGAAATAGGATCATACTTCATATCTATATCCTTTAGAAAATCCACATCCATGTATATTTTTGGCACTACTAACTTCCCCAAATCCAATCTCTAGGGGTTACAAATAGGAACTCCACAATTTCTATTTCCAAACCAATTTGGAACATTTTCCACCTTGTGTATGAAATATCAACATCCTTTATGTAGCATTCTTTATCAACTAACCCCTCTTTAATTCTAGGTCCTTGAAAGATAGTTGTTCCCTCAACCTTTTTGTTGGTTGGGGGTTTCAATTGGTTAAGGATATCTTTGGAAACAAGCCTTGGTGTGGGTTCAGAACTAGAAAATTGAGTCTTGGGAGCCATTGGTAATAGATAGACTATAATTAATCTAGGGTTTCAACACTAGAGAGGTTTAAGACCTAGCCTTTTATTTAAAATATAGGGCATGACTTGAAAGTAAAAATTCAACAGGTTTAATAGAACTTCAAACCCTATAAAATTTTCAAACCACTATAAAACAACTCAATAACATATAAAATAATTTGACAACAAGATATAGCAAACATCTACACTAATTGAAGGAAATTTAAAGAAAACATAAGGGATGGCATTTGTTTTCACTTACTAATTTTATGCTTCAAGAAAACCCTAATTTTGATTGCCTTGAACTCTAAAACACTTACTTCAATCTCTTGGATGCTTTAAAACTTGTTTGCATTCTTCAATTATGTAAAAAACAATCTTTGATGTGCCTTTGCATCAAATTTGGATAGCTCTGCATGTTATTTCTAGCATTACTACTCCCTGGCATGAAGTAGAATAGCTCCCATAGCCACATCTTCAATTTTGAATATCAAGTGTCAATTTCTGTGTGAGATGACACATTGGAAAACTCAGATTGAGTCAAGAAATTTTGAATTTATGTCACCTTCAGCAACTCATTCCATTCCAATAATATTCTTCCACTTGGAATGCTAACTTGTTCATTTTGTAGGCTCCACCTTATTTTAAAGCAATAGAATAATCCATGTGTCAATCACCCTCTAGCCTTGTTTCTTTTTAGAAAACATTATTTTATTCATGTGGTGATAGTGAGGAACGACTGAGATTAAAATCTCACAATGCATCTTGAGTATCAGTTTAAACCTTATGGTGTCAGATATGTAAGTGGAGATTGAGCTCCACACTTGTAACTATACATGTGTCTTCAGCCCGCCATCCGCAATGTCTTTTGGAAAACATTATTTTATTCATGTAGGGCTAGCGAGGAATGACCAAGATCAAATCCTTAGATCCAACCATCGACAAATCTGCAATGTAGAAAAAATTTGTCTTTAAAAGGGGGCCGACTAGGCTGATGGGACCGAGACTCATAAGATTAATGACTTAAGACTTAAGTCATTTTAATGGGAAATATTTCACCCGACTTAGGAAATATTAAGGTGATGGTGTAACATGTGATTACCAACAAACCTAGACCAAGGGAACGGTGACAACATGCTTCTGACCACTTAAGTCGTGACTTAAATGACCTACAACTGGGTATAGCAAGTCAATGAATGAATAGAATTCTTAGGGTACAAGACCATGAAAATTTAAAATGATGGCTTTTGAACCAAAACCCTAAACCCATCCTAGAGTATAGATGCAATGGATAATGACAAGGCAAGGAACCAACGTAAAATTTTCAAAATTTAAAGGCACCACCAATGGCTTCTTCTCGGGGAAAATACCCTTGGTAGGTATGGCAAGAATTCAAATCTCATGGTTGAAGTAGACCAGACATAGAGAAACAAAAACCAAGGAGCCTTCCATGACTAGGCAAGTAGATGCAACCAAAATAAAACACACCAAACCTATATACAATAATTACAAAATTGTACAATGTACATGGAAAACAACCTATTTCAAGAGAAATAGGGCTTTAAGAACTGTCCATGTACTGATAGCTCAAGAATTTCACCTATTAATAGTTGCAAGAAGTATCAACCCTCCCCATGTGTATTTGAGGTCAGATATGGGCCCATTCATAGAGGGTCAAATTTTCCATGTTTTCCTTTATCTTCTAACCTTTCATACCACATTAGGACCATGCTTTCCACTTCAAAATTTCTCTCGGTGGATTTCTTATCATATAGATTCTTAACTTGAAGTTGTAGCTTAGCATTTATTTTATAAACTTCCCTTCTATTTTCATCGACCTCAACTAACTCATCCATTTTATGTTACATCTCATCATAGATATCTATGTCATATTCCTAAACAAACTTGTACATTTTCAACAATCTGTTGTGGGGTATCCTCACTTCCACACCATACACAAGGTTGAATAGAGATTTTCCAATAATTTTTTTGAGATTATTCATATCAACCCATAATGCAAGCTACAACTTTGAATCCCATGCCTTTTTATTCTTCTCAATCACTCATTTGATGATCTTCATCAAACTCTTATTGTTGGATTATGCTTGTCCATTTCCTTGAGGATGATAAGGAGATGAGTAAGAGATATGTATTCCATGCTTACTACAAAAATTAGTGATTTCCTTTGATCTAAAACACATGGCATTGTCAGAAATAATATTTTCTAGGACTTCAAACCTGATCAATATGTTGTTCATCAAAAAATCAATCACTACTTTACTTTTTGCCTTCCTTGTGGGGATTGCTTCCACCAAATTTGTAAAATATTTTGTTGCACCAAGTATCCAAGAGTTCCCTCCACTATACTTCTCTGATATTTCACCAATAAATTCAATGCCCCATTGTTGAAAAGGAGCCTGAACTGAAATCGGTCTTAGTAAATTACTTGAGAACTGCAAATTGGCAATGAATCTTTGGCATGCATCACATTTCTTGACAAATATGTGAGCATCCTTAAACATATTTGGCCACCAAAAATCCTACTCTTAGTATTTTGAGCAGTGGTCTTAACCATGTAATGACCTCCACATGCTCCATTGTGCATTTCATTTGGGATTTATTCTACCTAATCTCTATCCACACACCTAAGCAATACACCCTTTGGTCTTCTCCACCAGAGTTCATCATCAATAATGATGTATTTAATATCATTTAGCTTTAAGGTTCTTTTCTCATTATTAGGTATGCCTTCAGGACATTGCATAGTTTGCAATTATTCCATAATTCTCCTATACCACCCACAAGTCTACATGTCATTCATAGGTGCAGCATTTACATGTTCTACTTGATTTATCTAGTTTTCTTCTAAGTTGATTTCAACCATAAACTTAGCCAAACCTTGACCTCTTACAAATTTTGTAACCTGAACATCAATATTAAACTCCTGGATCCTGTTGATCCATTTGCATCTTTGGCCTATGGTTCCTTGTTGGGTAAAAATATCCCTTACTGCAACACTTGGAATGTATGCCACCACAATTGCTCCCATTAGATATGTTATGAATTTTTTCACAGCCTTAACTAATGTGTAGGCTTGCTTTTTTTTCATGTCATACTTAAGCTCAGCAACCTGCAAGGACTTACTAAAGAAAGAAATAGGTTTCTCAAAGCCTTCATTGTTTTTCTGTAATAGTACTCCTACCATAGTATGAAACAAAGACTAAGTAAATAATTGAAATTTATTTAAGTAATCTAGAGACTTGAGTACAAAAGCCTCCTTGATGGCATACTTTATTTCTTGAAAATATTTTGTGGGCTCTTTTGTCCATGCTATCTTTTCACCCTTTTTTAGGATTCTGAAGATAGGTCTGACAATCTTAGCAAAGTTGGTGATAAATCTTCTCACAAAATTAATTTTCCCAAAGAATGATTGAATTCCCTTTACATTTTTAGGTTGTGGAATTTTATCTATTGCTACCACACACTCATGATCAATTTTGACCCCATCTTTAGAGACAATGTGCCCTAAAAGCTTACCTTAACCCCAAAAATGCATTTCTTAGGATTCAAGGAAATTCCATATTCTAATGCTCTAATAAATATCTTCTCCAAATGCATACAATGATCCTCTTCCTTTTTTCTATGTGCAGTCAAGTCATCTTGGTATATGGCCAGGAATAAATCAATAAAATCAGAAAATGCCACATCCATTTCTCTTTGAAATGTAGCACTAGCATTGATTAAACCAAATTGAATTCTTACATACACATAGGTTCCCCATGGTGTAGTTAATGTAGTCTTATATTGTTCAGATTCTCTTACCATAACTTGGTTGTAGCCTGAGAAGCCATCCATTATTGATAACAACTCGCAACCTATCACCTTATGCAACATAGCCTCCATATTAGGCAATGGGTAGTTATCTTTCAAGGATGATACATTCAAATTCCTGAAATCCACATAGAGTCTCAGGTCATCATTCTTCTTCCTAACTGGAACCAAATTAGAAACCCATGAATAATGTCTTATAGGTTTGATAATACGAGCATCCCTTAATTTCATGAGTTCTTCTTGCATTTTAGGCTATAATGTTGGAGTTATTGGTGTTTACTTCTACCTAAAAGGTTTGGCATCTAGATTCAAAGGTATCTCATGCTGAAAAAATATTCCCCATAAGCTTTCAAGTCATCACATGACCAAGCAAACACATGTCTATATTTTCTTAACATAGCAATCAACATGGTTTTGATATGTGGTTTCATTTTCTTCCCTATATATACCTTCTTAGGGGTGTTCTCAGTTCCAAGATTAATCTCTTCCAAATCTTCCTTGTGAGTAGATGTCTACTTAGCATTTGTCTTATCAGGGCCATCAAAAACCCTTTCCAATGCAACCATCCCTTTGGGAATCTTGTTTTTTTTCAATTGGATAACTTCATTTCCAAATAATGTCTCTTTACCATCAACCTCCACCACCAATGCCCTGAATTCTATTTCTTGACTTTCATACTGATCAATACATTGCAAGAATTTAAGGACATCTTTATCATCGTCAAACACTTGCCAAATGAAAATATTATTAGGTATTGTAGGCTAAGTTTGCAACTGTACTTTTAAAATACCAATAAAAGTGATAGCATTTGGTCTAATAGCAATGTTTTCTAACAAATCTGCCATCACATTCCTTCCTCTCTCTATCCAATCAATATTTAATGCATCAAAAGCTTCAATGGTATCCCAAAATGTATTCCTATAATACTTAAGTCTTTTCTTTCTGGAAATAAACCTAGACCTAGCTTGGGATACCACTAATTTAGAATCACCCAATACTTTTAGCATTTTATGTCATGCTTTGAAGCTAACCTTAAACCAAGTAGAAAAGATTCATACCCTGCCACATTATTTGTGTAGGTGAATTTCAATAAGAAAGAGTATTTGAATATCTTACCCTATGGGGAGTTCAAGATAACTCCTGAACCTGAGCCCTCCTTAGAACAAGCTCCATCAAAATATATGGTCCAGAGAGCATCTTCTTGTGACACATCTATGAATTCTCTATCAAGTGGTACAAGTCGAGCTTCTGCTTCCTGTTGTAATTCTTAAACTCTAAAAGTACCCAAACTAGTATCCACAAAGTAAAATCTCTTTGGTTCCTCAACATACTCAATCATATGGAGAAATCTTGATTCTCTAACAATCTTGACATCCTTTTGATCAATAGAAAAGGTAGCCTATGATAAATCCCATTGCATGCTCCCACCCATGGCCACACTCCATTGTCTTGACAACAACATTCCATAGTTTGGAGGGATGTACACTACTCTGACACTCATGTATAATTCCTTTTCAAGGAATGTTGCAAGCTTGTATGGGACCCTATTAATTACTCCTATGATGATTACTTCTCTTGAATCAATAGCATAACACTTTCCATAAGTTCTATCAACTTTCACACCCATTTCCTTCATAATTTCCATTGGCATAACATTAGAAGAGGCCCCTGAATCAATCATGTAGTTCTTGATCAACTTCCCATCAATAATCAAGCTCAGAAAAAATGGGTTGACCTAACTTGGGAATGTATTGATTGTAGTTCCTAAGTATATTTAAGGGTTTTCACTAGTTACTCCTTCCACTTCATCACTCTCTACTTGAATTTTTCTCAGTTTGGGTGGAGCAATCACCATCTTGTCATTACTAGCCATAGATGCACCATTAATTAGGGAAACTACCTTGCTTTTATGTTCATGAATCCTCATCATCTCCAACAATGGGACTGTGACCTTAACTTGAGACAACATTTGAAGCATGTCCACAATAGCATACTTTGGTAATTCAGAAGGTCTTATATCCTTTTCCATTATCTTATCTTGTTGTTTTTCACCCTTTTCAATACTATTCTTCTAATATTTAGCCCCTACAGTTGGGGAAATAACTTCCCAATCTATCTTGACATTATCATCCTTTTTAGCCCAAGTTCTAGCTCCTTTACTCTCTTTCTATTTTGCCTCCTCTTTCTTGGTTTCTATTTTGGTCCCTTTTTCATCTACATTATTTTCCTTAATGAGCATGTTGTCAAGCTTATCTTGATCATCAATCACAATTATATTTCTTAGATTATAATTATTCCTTGATTGAGTAGCCAATGCAATTTTCATATTTTGGATTTATTCATTTGATGATCTTCTCAGACAAATGTTATCTGATTCAAGATTGTAAATGTTGCAATCACTATCTCTCTCTTCATCTAAGAATACTTGTTGATGGTATACACTTACTTCCTTCCTTTGAACATCCATATCACTTCTACAAGGCTCATCATCAGAAGAACAATCATTGTAAGTGAAGTCTAATTTATTCATGAGCATATTTATTATTTCATCTTGATCATGAGGGGAATCAAAATCTCCTTGATCATCTTGTGACTCCTCTATAGATCTTGCAACAACACATTATTGTGATGAATGTGGTAATTGACATACTACACACCATGGAAAATCTTCAGTGAAATTGGTAGAATTCTTTTGTAGTGGGTCAAGTGTTCCTTGAGCTTGAGATTTTTTTCTAATTGTTGTGAACTTGCTTTCCATTGTGCCAATTAGTGTGATAGGGATAATATTGCAACCTAGGTGGCCTATCATTTCTTTCGAAATGAGGTTTCTCATTATTTTCCACCTTTTGCTTCAACTCATTTAGAGCACTGACAATATGATCCAATTTTTCATCAGGAGCTGCAACTTTACCATCTCTTTCATTTTGAGTTCTAGGATTCTTCAAAATTTTAGGGTCATCTCTTCTCCCTACCTTACCCAATGCTCTTCTGTTGTTTTCTATGTGGAGTGACATTTTATAAGCATCTCTCAGATTATGTGGATATTTTTCTCTAAGTAAGTAACACATATTTGAGTCAAATGTATTACAATACATAACTAAGCATGCAATCTCATTTGGCCTTAAATAAGCTAGAAATCTATTCATGGCCTTCTAAAACCTTGCATTCAATTCAGTCACCATTTCATTCTATCATTTTGTGATATTGTTGAAGTCATTTAGCATAAATCTAGGATCAGTTTTGTCCCCATATTTCTCTCTAAAAAATATTTAGAAAGAATCTTTTGAATCAATGCTTGCATCAAGAAAGCTTTTATACCAATCTCTAGCATCCTCAGTCAATGACTACATGAAATACATCATTGCAACATCATCGTCCCAAAGATCAAAATCTTGACCAAAACTCTGAAAAGCTTCTAGACGATCTTCACCATTGAAGGAATTGTTACCAGTGAACTTAGGTAAATGTTTCCTTGCATTATCAAGAATAGGATTTGGATACCCTAAGATTCTATCAAAGAATAATTGCCTATATCTATCAATAGGAACTTTTCTTCTTATAAAGGGTCCCTCTTGTTCATTTTGGTTATCATGATTTATTCTCCCATCACAAATTCTTTCAGGCCTTCCAATGTCAACTACTCTTGGTTGGGAATCATGTTCATCATGTTGTTGAATAGTCCTAGCCCTATTTTGTGGTTGTGAATACGAATTGGAACGGTTTGTCTTAGACAAAGGGTTATCATTCAAATGATGATTTGATGATAATGCATGGGGCTAAGGGATTTGGGTTTTAGGAACAGAAGCCTTTATCTTATATTCTAAGAAACCTTGTTTCTTCTTTATCTCTATGTTCGTAGCTAACAATTCTATCTCCTTCAACCTCTTTTGTAACTTCTTATTTTCCTTTACTGTTCAGCCAAAGAATCACTATTATTATGTGCTATGTCCATGTGAGAGATGTTGGCATATGGATTCTAGTGTTTTCATTGATGGCAACCTAAAGTCATTCATCCGGTCTATAGTTTAGTTTTGGTTCATACCGACAGAACATAATGAAGAACATGGTATCTGATTAAAGGTAAATTTTTTCAATCAATGTGCATTATATGCTTATAAACTCATGTTGTGCATCTTAGGGAAGATATTTGGGTATTTGTAATACCTTATTCTAGAATTTTGTGGCTACGCATTCACTTGTGGATGATCTAGGAGATTCGATGCACTAATTTTATGATTATCTTCGCTAGAAGGCCGACTTGGCAAAATTAGTCATTGCGGATGTTTAAGAAGTAATTTGATAAAAAAAATAGTGTTCAAATTTGTTTATTTGAGTCCTCTCTATGATTTAACCTACTATGGGTGGTGCGCATAAATAAATAGTGGTGGATTTAGCTGATAGTTGAAAGGTATTCTATGTTTTATGTAAGTCGACATATGAATGATCAAATCTTTGATAGCGGATATATATATGAGATCGGTAGTCTCATTTTGAAGGAGTGAATGTGTAATATGCAGAGTATATGAGTGAATGGTGTGAAATTCAGAAGGATAGTGGTTTGAATTCATCCGTGCATGGATTTATGTTGCAAATTGCAGAGAAGAGCAGAGCAGAGCAAAGAGAAGAATCAGACAAAAGGTCTAGAATTTGATCCATGAGCCTAATCAGAAATATAACTTGGCATAATTAGATGCTACTACTTTAGTTCAAATCTTTAGATGGTTTTAATCTGAACCTTTTTAAGGCAGTGAGCTCTAGGCAGTGTGCTTGAATGCAAGTGCATTCCCCTTTTGTTAAACTTATGTTGAGTACTCAAATTATGGATTAACCTCCACCGTGGTTTTTCCCCTAACATGGTTTCCACATAAAAGTCCTTGTCCTATAGTTTTTTGGATGATTACTTTGTATGCTTTCATATTTCTTTGGTTTAATGTTGAAATGGTTTAAATATTAGATTAATAAAGATCAGATTTGTAGAAGACTGATTCATCCCCTCCTCCCAGTGTTCCCTTGAGTCCAACAATTGGTATCAGAGCTACTGGTTCCTTAGAAGAAGTTTAGCATCTTGAGGTGGATCTTGGAATGTGATGGACTTTGGTAGTCTTCAGCATCAGCTTTTGGTGGCATCAGTCTAAAGCAGAAGTTCAAGAATTGAAAGAAAATCTTAGGGATGTTGAAAAATTCATTTAGACATTAAAGGATCGGATTGTTAAAGCTAGGGAAAAGAGGAAAGATATTTGTGATCAGATTAAGTAGAAAGAAATCAAAAACATGGATGATGCTCACCTGAATCAAACCTTGAAGGAAATAATTCAAGAATGTGAAAAGATTTCCAGAAACAATGCTACCCTAAAGAATGAGATGGAATCTATGGTGATGAAGCTAACTAAGGAGATTGAAGAAAGGAAGAAGAATGAGGAGAGTCTTGTCCAATCCTTAAAATAAATATCTGATGAATGTAGAAGAGAAAATGGAGAATTCATTCAGTTGGAGAGTGAACTGGAACAATCCAGAAACAATAAAGAAGAGCTTGAAAAACAACTTATTATTCTCATGGATGAGCTTTCTATTGCAAATGAATACAAGGAGAATTTTAAGATTAGTTATGTTAAGCTTGATGAGATAACTCAAGGATAGAAGAATTCTAAAGACAAGCAAGGTCTTGGATATGAGAAAGGAGAGAGTTTCAGATCTGGACAAAGAAATTTCAGACAGGGAAATCAGATGAACAAAGATGGAAGGTATCCAGTAAGACAACCTAATGCTCAAAAGTTTAATGGATATTGTTTTTCTTGCAATAAATTTAGTCATATGGCTGCTTAGTACAGAAGAAAAATGAAATTAGGTAATCCATCATTCTCTAGTCAGTGTTTCAATTGCAAAAAAATTGGTCATAAATCAATTGAATGTAGAAATGTGTCAAACTACTCTATCAATAGAAGAAATATTGAATGTTATAAATGTGGAAGAATTGGGCATATTGCTAATCAATGCAGATCAAGAAGAAATCAATGCAATGATTGGTCTGGACAAGGAACTACTGTGTGTTACAATTGCAATAGATACGATCACATTGCAAGATTTTGTAGAAACAAAAATGTGGGTAAAAGAGGTTCAGTATACAAAGACAAAAATACAAAAAAAAATGATAAAGAAAAAGGGAAAATTACTGTGGATGAAATAAGAGATCAAATGAAGAAGACATGGGTAAGGAAGAATGAATCATATGCTAGAAAGGGCTCTACACCAAAACCTGCTTCTGGTAATTCCTCTGAAAATTGATCTCAGGCCATTGGCCCAAGGGAGTTTTTCAAAGAAAATCATGTTCCCCTGTCTGTAAGGCAGTACCGGATCATGAGAAGATTGTCAAAAGCTGTATTAAATATCTACAAAGGCTTTGGAAAACACTCACAAGAATGTTCAAAGAGATCATAGGTCCAGAGAAGAATTTTTCTCTTGCTGTCTGAGAAAACAGAGTATTCGGAAAACCTAGGGAAAAGGCATTTATTACAAGTGTGTGAACTATAAAAGACATGTTGAAACTCTCATTTGTCACTTTGCATGAAAGAATAGAAGGAGGAAAGTAGTCTACAATAGAATTTTGAAGGAGTGAAGTTAATTCAGTGGTGAATCTTGAAATTCATCAAGTATTTTAGTTGTTTTTGGAAATTCCATATATTTTGGTGTGCGCTTGTACGAAAGGGAAAAATGGAAAAAATTAAAGGGTCAATCAATTTAGATGAATACAATAGTGAAAATATTAGAGTCATAAGAAATTTGTTGCTGCCCAATCAATTGAAATGGGTAAAAGAAGCCAAACACAAGAATTTGGACATTTGGAATGAGTTTCCCTATTTCGAGAACACATAAATTGTAAAATTCATTTTGAGCAGATTGAATGATGAAATTTTGGTTCTGGACAAACCCTACATCATTTCAAAGGAAGTAATTGAAAATATAATTGGATTATGCAAAGTCGGGGATATACCAAGAAAGAAAGAAATCTAGAATAAAGAAATTGAAACCCTAACCGAAGTTATTGGAGATCAAAGAGCACTGATAATCTCAACAATAAAGAACTTTGTGATAAGGTATATTGTGCATGGCATATCATATAAAGTCTTTTTTTTCAGAAATAGAGAAGGAGAAACTTTGGCTGGTGTAGTCTACATCTCACACAAAATGATAATGGAAGGTTAGGACTTCGACCTGTGTGGACTGTTAAAGGATCAATTGATGGAAAATATGCAATTAACGAAGATGACAGATTACCCTTTCAGGTTTGGTACTCTAGTCATATGTGTGGTAATGCATTTTCTAGTTTTTTTTACCGATGAATAACAATTTGGTGTGGAAATTAAATGAACTGGTGTGCAAACAAATATACACACACTCTAAGAATTTGGCTAACTGTGATCAAGAATTTGAAATTTTCTTTAAGAGTTTGCTAGAAAATCTTGGTTCAGTTGGTGTTTCTCTTCTGGTAAGAACACTTGAAGTTGGTTCCTCTTCCAGTGGGATGGAGAGAAAGAAGAAAAGAGAAAAATAAATTGATGTTTGTACTCCTCTGGAATGCAAGATTCTAAAAATTGAAGGAAAAGGAAAGCAACAGGAAATTGTGGACATACTAGATGAGGAATCCGATGAGGAAACTAAGGACATATAGGGAAAAGAGCAGGATTCAACCAAATCTGAACAAGAAAAGTAAATGACAGAATCAAGTGAAGAAGATGACTTGAAAAAAGAGAAGCTACTGCAACTTATTCACATTAAAGGTGGAATGCAGAAAAATGCTCAGTTATGGTCTATCAAACCCTCATATGATCAGGATATGATTTTAAGTGTTCTGAGTGCTCATATTGTACACAATTAGATCAAACTAGAGAATTTTTAGAATATCTTACTTGAAGAAATAATTGAATGCATTAAGGAAACTTTGGACTCTGAATTTCAAAACAAAGAAGAAGGTGAAGTTATCTCAAATTTGAAGGGATAGTTTAGGCTATCACTCACCAAGTTGAATAAAAAAATGAATGAGCTGAGGCAATGCATAAATGTAGCAAATAGCATATACAACTATAGCATCCATTGGCCTCATGCAGTTGGGAAATACAAAGAGAAGTTGGAGAAAATTGAAAAAGAATTGAATGGGATTAGAAATTTTTTTGATATGTTTCAAGACTAGGATGGTACAATGAAGAAAAAAATTCAAGAACTACAACTTGAGCACACAAAATTTTTGTTCACTATAAACACACTTGTGGACACTTTTTGGAAAGTGAAGGACCTAGCTAAATGCAGATTGGAACAGATGGTTGAGATACTAAGGAAAGGTGAAAAGTTAGAAGATGTGATCACAATTCTGGAATCCCTCACTGAGATTATCAATAGGAAATCTAAGAAAAACAACGTGATCATAATTATTTGGATTACAATATATGCTTGGAAGAAATTCCTTCCAAAGATGAAGGAGAATCACAAGATAATTTTCTAAGTTACAGTTGTTCTTTTTCAAAATTTTGAATCAATTTTGAAATTTTGGTTATATTTGATAAAGGGGAGAGAGAGAAACATGTGTTTTGTCAATTTTTTCCATATCTTTGTCATTGATGTCAAAGGGGGAGACAAAGTAGTGAAAAATGCCTCATCAATCTAAGGGGGAGCTATGTTTTGGAATTTTTAAGTTTGGCAGCGTACTCATTGATTTTGACACTTAGTCATTTTTCACTAAGTGTTGCCATCAATGCTAAAGGGGGAGATTGTTGGCATATGGCTTCTAGTGTTGTCATTGATGGAAACCTAAATTCATTCATATGGTCCATAGTTTAGTTTTGTTTCATACCAGCAGAACAGAATGAAGAAGAGGGTATCCAGTTAAAGGTAAAGTCTGTCGATCAATGTGCATTATATGCTTATCAATTCATGTTGAAAATCTTAGGGAAGATAGTTGGGTATCCATAATACCTTATTCTATAATTTTATGGCTACACATTCACTTGTGTAAGATCTAGGAGATCTTGTGCACTAATTTTATGATTATCTATGCTCGAAGGCTGACTTGGAAAAATTAGTCGTTGTGGATGTTTAAGAAGTAATTTGATAAATGTTTTTTTGTTCGAATATGTTTATTTGGGTCCTCTCTATGCCTTAACCGACTATGGGTGGTGCACATAAATAATTAGAGGTGGATTTAGCTAACACCTGAAAGGTATTCTATGTTTTATGTAAGCTAACATATGAATGATCAAATCTTTGATAGCGGATATATGAGATTGGTAGTATCATTTTAAAGGATCGAATGTGTAATATGTGAAGTATATGAGTGAATGGTGTGAAATTCAAAAGGATAGTTGTCTAAATTCATCTATACATGGATTTGTGTTATGAATTGCAGAGAAGAGCAGAGCAAAGCGGAGTGAAGAGCATAATCAAATAGAAGGTCCAAAATCTAATCCATGAGGCTAATTGGAACTGTAACTTGGCATAAGTATATGCTACTACTTCAGTTCAATTCTTCAGAAGGTTTTAATCTAAACTTTTGTAAGGCAGTGATCCTTTATATTTGTAGACATGGAAAAAGTACAAATTCATTGTGACACACCTGATCCCGATTTACTAACAACATTTCCTCCTAAATCACATTCTCAACATTTCATTACATTCTATCACTTAATTTGATAAATCATTATTTATTGGATTAAGTCTTCTCCTTTCAGTGATTAAATTAATCAATTTAATTTAATTAACCTTACATATCTATTTAATTAAGTAAATCATTTTATTTAATTAAATTCTCTAAAGTCCTATTAAATTAAATAAATTAAACCTTATTTGATTTAATCTAACATATTCCTCCTGGATTAAATAAATCAAATCATTTATTTGATAAATAATTTCCTCTCAATTATTAACTTAAATTAATTCACAAACCTAAGTCTAAATTGTCACATCATCTAATTCTTCATTAAGTTAATCAAATCCTTGATTAAATTAATCTCAATCCCTAAATTCCTCTAGAGAATGAAAGTTGCACAAATAAATCAATTACTTTGATTTATTAATTCATCTATTTTCCCTTACAAAGTATAAAAAGGGAATATTCCTTATTTGAATTCAAAAAGGCCAAGTGGACTTGGTCCTTTCAACAAGGCATTCAATGCCTCTTACATGTCCTTGACCTTGAGCCAAGTGACATTAACTTTATCCTCTTTCCCTCTTCAACATGTCATTTCTCAAATTTGAAATGCCACCTAATTGCATTTATTGGCACATTGGCCAAAACTTGCACATTCCTCATCCAATCACATTTGGACAAGTGGCACAATGCCATTGGACTATCTTTTGTCCCACATTGCTTGTTTCCACTATCCCTTCCAAGATTTGAATCTATAAATTGGAGACTCTTCTCTTCAATCTTCATCCACAATTCATATGCAAAGTTACTCTCTCCAATTGAGAACTAATTTTTCTCATTTGATCCAAGCATCCACTATATTTTGCATTTTGCATCAAGATTATGCTCAAATCTCTTTGGAGATTTGACCATTACTCAAACAACCACATTGCAATTTAGGAATTGGGAAAGGGATAATTGCAACACTCCATTGGCACCAATTCCCCCATGGGATCATCAATTTGTTCACTTAATTAGGACTTTTTTTCATTTATTTTAGTTGTTCTTCCCTTGTTCCTATTTTAGGTTTATTAACAAATGGATTTCATGGGGAATCCCTCATTGTTTGCATGCATTTTGATCTAACACTAACAATGTTTGTCGTCTTTGTGCAATTGCAGGTTTAGGGGTTCACATTTTGGTGCTAGAAGGAGGGCAAAGAGTCAAAAAATTCAATCATGTTTTCAAATTCTGTGGTTTCTAACTTTTCTTTGCAGACACAGGAAAACTAGCCCGCGCGGCGCTATATCATGCCGCCTTCAACTTTGTGGTGCAGTACTTCACCGTGTTCAATTTCGCGGCTCCATATTGACCCACTGTTGAATTCTCCAAACTCCGCTGTGGATTCTCACCTATCACTTTTTAAATTTCCTAAGCCTGCCGTGTAGATCCTAACTCCGCCGCTTTCACCACCACGACTCTATATTGAGCCACGCCTTTTCCAAACTCCACCGCCTCACCTTTTTCGCCCATAAATTTTTAAGGTAGGCCACTTCCAAACTGCACCACGGGCCTCTGTCATGCCACTTGTGTGCTCTCTGCCTGTGCAGAGCGTTGCCCAAAGTCACCCGCGTGGCGCTATATAGCGCCGCCTATCTTCCAAACTTTTCCGCTTCTCCAAACTCCACCACTTTTTAAAATTTCGCTGCGGGAAGACAATAAAATTTTAAATTGGCATGTGCTTTTTAAATTTAGGATTTTTTAACCTTTAAATCTGATTTTCCGTCTTTATTGCTCTTTGTTTTACTATCATTTTGCAGGTTGGAGCAAAGGAAGGAATCATTATGATATCATGTTCACAAAACCAAAGTGTTCCTAAAAACTAAGAGTATTCTTTAACACTTCTTAAGAAAGTTTGTTAAAAATCTTTAGCCTTAGGAAAACTAATTTTATTTTGGGCTTTAAAAAGAATAATTAAATTTCTCATGATACCATGTTTATTTTGTACAAAGTGTTTTTAAACACTTAAGTGTTCTTCAAACACTCTTTAAAGAAAATTTGTTAAAATCTTTGATCATAGGACACTAAATTTTCATTGGGCTCTAAAAAGAACAATCAAACTTTGTTTTTCTAAAGTTGTCAAGGGGCTAAAAAGAACTTTAGGCAAATACACTAGATTTTGTTTAAAAGGTAACAATTGAACAAGGAAAATTCACATTTCCATTTGGTGCTTAAAAAGAAGTCATTATTGCTTTAAGGTTTAAAATAAACAAGTGTTTTATATGCTTTGCAATCTTTTTCACAAGTTAACATCACTTAAAATGCGTATGCACTTCTCTCGCACTTCACAGCGATCTTGAGAATCAAAAGCATTTTGGTGATATTAACTTGTGAAAAAGATTGCCTCCACATTTCAATTTGGGCATTTTAAAATTGAACAAAACATGCGAGTGTGAGCATGACATATTGTGGAGTTTTTCCCCTTTGTTTTTCAACAAAGGTTGTGTAAACAAAGGGATATGTTAGCTCACTTTTGTTTATCTTAGAGGGCCTGCCTTGTGGGAAAAAGTAATCACCAAAGGGAACGACCCAACTGGGAACACGCTAAAGCCAAGCGACTTTAACCTGGGATATAAGTGTGGATATTGGAGCAAAATCCAATATCACGAGGATTATTCCGATGAGATGGATAGCAATGGACTCTCGCTAATGTTGGATAATCCCCCATGAATGGAATGCCTGAATTAGAACCCCTTGTTTAGAAAAAGGCCAAAACCTTGTCTATCTTGTTGGTGCAAAAGGTCATGTCCTTTGAAGTCGCCCCACATTATACATGCGGTCTTGTTGTGGAAATGGAAAGTATGCCATGGGAGATTCATGGGTACTAATGCTTGGCTGACCCGAATAAGTGAGTGTCATGGAGGGGAGCCAGTGTGGTCAAGCATTTAGCCATTCACACAAGATATGTGCAACTGGATTTATCCAAGTGGGAATCCAACAAGGTATTGCCTCATAATCCTAGGAGTGTAAAAAGTGCTTGGAAGAAATACATTGCTTGATCTTGAAAACATTCGAAAAAAAAAACATACACAAAGACCTTCAAATTTCAAACACCTTGTGAGAAACAAATACCTCTTGATGAATTTGGACACTCTTGCTTTCCCTAGGAATCATATTCCTAGAGGTTTATAAGTGCACAAATTCTACCATCATTTGTTTTCAACAAGGATAAACATAAGGAAATTTTGCCCTATTTTTTCTCGATTTCCACACAAAGGACCTTGTGGGATGAGAAAGAAAGTAGGACACTAGACATATAGTTTGAAACCTAAGCAAGAAAAGTGTCTTGGATAAAAAGAAACTCATTAAACAAAGATAAAAGAGAATCTGAATTTCATGTGTGTTGTTTGCAATGATTTCCCGCAAGGTTAAAATCCCAAAGCCAAAGTTCAAGAAGCTTAGTCTAAAAACTCATGAGGAGCGCCTTGAGAGACTTTTTGAATTTAGAGAAAGACTTGTGTACAACTTTTACAGAAAATCTTCAAGGAATAATCTCACATTGTATGCATTTTATTGTCAACAAAATCCCAAACTTTTTGAAAGGTTTGCTTTTCTCCCATAGGAAGTCTAGCATGTTCTTCAATACCAAGGTTTTGTAGAGAGAGTCATGTCTAAGATAAAGTTCAAGATCAAAGTTGTCATTCTCATTCATTCCTCCATCAACCAAATCCCATTTCATCATCAAAAACTTTTGTGAACTCTAGAAATCAATCATTCCGCTAAACTTAAGGGGCTAAATCAACATCACCATATCTTGTATTAACGCACCTAGCCAACATAGTCTCAACCATTGGACAAATTTTCTTTAGGATAACACAACTTCTTAAAGACTATTAGTTCACAATACATTGGCTTAATACACTTATCCAATTCATCCACTTGTGCAAGTTCCTCTAGGATAACGCAACTTCTTAGGGAATACAGCTTCACAAATAATCCTGTTTGACTTAACGCATCTAGTCAAATTATCACAATCAATCAATTCAAAAGCCCTTACAAGTTTAGCATATACCTTCAAAAGTTCTTTAAAAAAAAATTTCACTCACTCATCCCATCCATTTAGCCCATCACCATTACCACCATCTTTGATCTCTTAGCTTCCCTAGTTCTTCTCTTTTGGACCTAAAGAGTTAGGATCGAACAAATCCCTATTTTTTATGGTCCAAACAAGATCTCAACACAAGAAGAACATGGAGAATATTAGAGAAATATCAACTTCTATGGATATGAGTCATTTAAATACCGAAGTGAACCTAGCGGGATCAAGCAGTCTCCCAAGCAACTCTCCCTTATCATCACAAAATCCTCAAGAGGAGAGTCATCAAGAGGACATCATAAACAAAGACATGGGGATGACACAATCCGAAATCATGGAGATGGTTCAAAATCCAGAGAACCACAAAATTTTCAATGCTATGTTCAAATACCTAAATACAATAGCAAGAGGAGGGGTCCCGCCCCCTCCCGACCTTGATGCAAGCACTAGTACAGATGTGCCTATTTCTAATGCATCCCCAATGACAAATGTTAATCAAGAAGTACCTTGCACCACATCAGTCATCACACCAACCTCACCGAATGTGAACAAGGAAAGTGCCATGATCCAAGAATTACAAAAGCACCACCTTGTGGCTAACAAAGAAGCAGTCATCACCACCACGCCGGTTACATCTATTCTGGAAAATCCATTACACCCATACGTCCCACTCACATTTCATAATCCTACTGTTCATCTTCATTTCATGCCTCGCCAGCTTATCTGTTAAACATACCCACTTCTTTACCGCAAGAAGAAGGTGATTTATTTAGAGCAACCGAAGTCACTAATCCTTTTTCTTTCAAGGATAGCCTACCACCACTACCCCCATTTCCATCTGCAACCACATCACCTCTTGGATTGGGTTTCCCTCCTATTAGCATCAATGATTGCAGGGAACCTAACATGATGCCCAATTCCCTCTTCTTGCCCACATCATCACAACAACAAGTGGCAACCATACAAGTCGCCACCGCAATTGGTCATCAAGTATCCCAAAACATGCCACCTCAAGGACCAATCATCTCCACCACCCCTCCAACAACCCAAATCCCAACCACCACCATAACCCCTTCATCAGTCACAATGGTTGCCATAATTCTTGTCCCACCACCAATCCCGCCAAAAGCCAACATGACTAACTCATTCACCATACTAATCCAAACCCTTCAAAAGGCCAATCAACAGAGAATACTCCAGCAAAAGCAACAAGTCCAAGCACAAGCCCAAGCCCAAGCCCAAGCACAAGCACAAGCACAAGCCCAAGCCCAAGCCCAAGCACAAGCACAAGCCCAAGCCCAAGCACAAGCACAAGCCCAAGCCCAAGCCCAAGTGCAAGCAGAAGCCCAAGCCCACACACAGTACCAAGCGTAGTTGCAAGCAATCCACTTGCAAGCTTATCAACAAGTCCTAGAAGACTTTTAGGTGCAGCAACAAGCTAAACAACAAGCTCTATTGGCGCAACAGTAGCTCGACCAACAACAGGCTTTGTTGGTGCAACAGTAGCTAGACCAATAGTAGGCTTTACTAGCTCAACAGTAGATCGATCAACAATAGGCTTCATGGGAACAACAACAGATGGACCAACAACAAGCATTGTTTGAACAATAGCAACAAGATCAGCAATAAGCATTGTTGATGCAAATGCAAGCATACCATCAGGCTTTGAATGCACAATCGAGCTTGCAAAAAATGCCCTCTAGTACGCTCCCCACCCATCAAACACCTTGAACACCTCACAACTCATTCATCCCACCTCCCGATCCAAGCAAAGATGTCGTAACACAAATAAAACTACTTTCGCAGCAAGTGTTGGACTTACAAGCAGGAAAAACCACAAGGACACCAGGCAATTTGTGCCCTTATCCATTCGATAGGAGTCTCACCATGGTACTATTCCCAAAGGGATTTGAGATCCCCAAAATTGATAAATACAATAGAATGAGCAACCCTAAAAACCACGTCAGGGAATTTCAGGTGCACTGCATGGAGGTCGCATATGATGAAACGTATCTAATGTGAATCTTCCCCTAAAGCTTGACTGGTCCAGCTATGGAATGGTTTTCTCGCCTACCCATGGGCATTAAAACATTCGAAGAAATAGTGGAGACTTTCAACATGGGTGTGGATGTCAGTCTAGAAGAACTATCTACACTCAAACAATGAAAAGGAGAGTTATTCACGTCATTCTTGCAAAGATGGTGATCCAAGGCCAATCAGAGCAAGTGGACCATGCCAGAGGAACAACAAGTTTGCACTATCATAGCCAATCTAGGTGAAAACTTGGCATTCTACCTAAAAATGCAGTGCATTACATTGTATGATCAACTGATCCCAAAGGTGCTCAACATCAGAAGAGCCCTTACCATGTGAGGAGGTGCACCAACATTCACTCCACCGTAGGATAACCACCCGTCTAACAACTACAATGATAAACCTCGAATGTGGTCAAGGAACAAAAATATCATGAATGACGGTGTGGTTGATGCTAAGGTGGTCATCAGTGCCCCTAAGCAGAATATCCAAAATCATCATCAATCGCAAAATCATAATCACAACAATGTGTAGACTAATGCAGTAATAGCACAGCCACAACCATCTTCCACCAATCAAGTCAACAATTTGGGTAATCAAGGAGGACCACCTCCCCGCAACAAGTTTCCCCCCAAGAGGAAGTTCATAGCTCTTGGTGAATCGATTAAGTCCATAATGAAGAAGCTGGTCAAGGAAAATCTAATCAAAATCTCTAATTCTGAGCAGTACATGGAACCTATGACCAAGTTGTCGTGGTATAATGAGAACCTCCTTTGTGACTTTCACAAAGTCAAAGGAAACACCACTGCCAATTGCATGAGACTCAAAAACATCATCCAAGACCTCATTGAGGATAAGGTCTTCAACATCGAACAGCTGGCTGGAAACCAAGACCTAAAGATATACATGAATCCGATGCCGAATCATAACCAAGGGAACAATCAGGGAAATAATCAAGGGAATAATAAGGGCAAGCAAAAGTATGCTAGTGCTAATCTAGTATATGAGGAGATAGTCGGATGCATTGACGAAATGGTCACTGTAATAAATATAAAGGGAGCCAACAATGACTATGGAGTCACCACACGAGTTGGAAAAGTTACCATTGTTGGGGCACCTGCTAAGACCCCCATTTCCAATACAAAGGCCATCCCCTATGATTACAATGTCATTGACCAGATGAAAAGAACACCCGCCCAAATCTCCATCATGGAATTACTAAAAATCTTCACCACCCATAGGAAGATCCTTGATGAAGCACTGGCTACATCTACCGTTGTCGCTACCCTTGACACAGAGCAATTTCAAGCGATGGTGGGTAACATCGTTAGCCCAAACCTCATTACATTTTTAGACCAAGATCTCCTTCCTCAGCCATCTCATAACCGCGCACTCCACCTCCAATTCCTAATCCACAGAAAGAAAGTCTAATGAGTCCTGGTAGATGGAGGTGCAGGCCTTAATATTTGTTCTTTAAAACTTATAAAGAAATTGGGATTCACCAAGGATTCCATCAATAGGAACAAAAGCATCACAATAAAGGCATATGATGACCAAGAAAGAGTATCTCAGGGTACTATCAAAATCCCCATTCAAGTGGGGTCGGCAACCATGGAAACCACCTATCAGGTCCTTGACCTCAACCTGCCATACAACATCCTCTTGGGATGCCCATGGATCCATGGAATGAAGGCAGTGGCCTCAACCTATCACCAGTGCATTAAATTCTTACATCAGAATGAGGAGGTCACTATATATGGGGATCCTGAACCTTTTTCCTATTGCAAAAACTTGGAAGCCAAGTTTTATAAGATTCTCCAAGTGCCCAAAAATGATGGACCATTCTACTTCATACATAGACCCAGCCAATCTCGCCTCCACTTTTGTGACAGAGACACCCACCATCCCTAAAATATCTAAAATCAAAGGCATGATCAAAGACAATGGATGCGGTGACTATAGAATGAAGAGAAATGCATTTGTTGTAGGAGAGTTAGCACAATCTCCTAGGTCGCATGGACAACCCTAGCCAGTTCAAACACTTGTCCGCACTATTAGAGCAGAACCCTTTGGATTCCACCATTGGGGAGATCTCAGTCAGGAGAATGTGGATGAGGAGGACATCTCAAACATGCTATACCAAGATGAAAGACCCACTCCCACCCTACCCATGGAGGAAACTAACAAAGGGTTACAAATGATGTTTGGTATGGGCTATAACAGGAATGAGAGCCTGGGAAGAAACAGTGATGGATGGTTGGAGCCCATTATTATAGAGAGAAGAATGCGAAACCGTGGCCTTGGGTATACTCCTCTGAGTATAACTATACATGGTAGAGGTACTCCTAGAAGAGCAGTCAGGTCCTCTCCTCAGGTAACAACAACCACTCCTAGACCACCCGTTTGCTTAGGTATCCCACTCGATAATTACACCTTTGACGTCACTAATGTTTGTCCCAGTAGTGATGATGACGATATCATAGCAGGTCTCCCTAGGATTTTCACAGATTCCACCTTATTAATGATAAGTGCCTCTACCGCTGAGTCAAACCAACCAATCCACCAAATCACCTTAGTACACCCCCAACTCATCGATCACGACCAATGGGGACCACCGATTCTTGACTCATTTGAAAATGATGAGGCGCTCTCAGAATTCATGGGACTAAGGGATACAATCCCATGTGGGGATCACAAGGTAGGATTCAACATCACACTGGACACACAAGCATACTATGGGGAGACCATTGAATCCTTTAGTTGCAAAAGAAAATATTGAGATTAAGCTCGGAGTTATTGAATAAAAACCACACTGCGGCACTCTCTAACCACAAAATAGTGATAATAAAGGATGCATCTGATGGTGAAAACCTCTCTGAGGCACTAGAGGATGAAGGATTCAATCTCCACCCTATTGCTCTACATCAGGAGAAATCAGCAGTACTGGCAGAATAGTGCAACCCGGTCAACTTAGGAATATAATCAAAACCACAAATTACCTTCTATGCAGAGTCCCTCCTGGCAGAAGAGCAGGAACTGTTGGTAGCATTCCTAAAAGAAAGAAAAGTAAATTTTGCATGGACCTATGCTAACATGCTAGGTCTAGATCCTGAGGTAGTGGTTCATCATTTGGCCGTTTACCCTAGAGCAAAACTATTCAGACAAAAGCTAAGAAAGATGCACCCACAAATAGCCTTGCTCATCAAAATTGAGCTACAGAAACTTCTGGATGTTGGCTTCATACGCCCAATCGACTATCCAAAATGGGTATCAAATATTGTACCTATCTCAAAACCAAACAAAGCATGTCCTAAGGATGATTTTCCACTACCCAACATTGACATGATAGTGGATATGACAGCTGGACATGAGATGCTATCCCTAATGGATGGCTTCTCGGGGTATAATCAGATAATGATAGCAAAGGAAGACCAACATAAAACAGCCTTCACATGCCCTTGGGGCACCTACTACTGGAATGTGATGCCATTTGGGTTGAAAAATGCAGGAGCCACATACCAAAGAGCCATGACATTGATCTTCCATGACATGATCCATAAAACAGTCAAAGATTATGTTGATGACATATTGGCTAAATCAAAGAAGAGACAAGACCACATAGCCACTCTAAGTGCAATCTTTGACAGGCTAGAACAATACAAGTTCAGACTCAACCCGAAGAGGTGTGTCTTTTGGGTACAATCGGGAAAGTTGTTGGGATACATAGTTTCAATGAGAGGGAAAGAGGTTGACCCTGCAAAAGTAAAAGCAATCCTTGAAATGGAAGCACCAAGAACATTAAAGCAACTCAGGGGATTACAAGGTAGGCTCCAGTCCATCCGGAGATTCATAGCACAACTGGCAAACAAATAGATTGCCTATTCACACCTACTCCACAAGGGAGTAGCATTTAGTAAAATGAAAGAATATCTACTTACACCACCTATGTTGATGCCACCAATTGTCGGGAAGCCATTAATCCTATACATATCAGCAAAAACAGCCGCCCTTGGTGCCCTTTTAGCTCAACATGATGAAAAGGGAACTGAGCGATCCATCTACTATATCAGTAGAAAAATGGTGGGGTATGAGCTCAATTACACTTCAATAGAAAAAGCTTGCCTGGCATTGGTATTTGCAGCTCAAAAATTTAGACACTACATGCTAGCTCACCAAATCAAGCTAATTGCCAAGATAGACCCTCTAAAGTATCTATTGTCAAAAAAAATGCTTACAAGAAGAATGGCTAAGTGGGTAATGATATTGTTTGAACATGATATTGAGTATGTAGAACAAAAAGCCATAAAGGGACAAGTCATTGCAAACCAGCTAGCAGAAGCCCCCCTTTACACAGACAACCCACTCATATCAAAATTCCTAGATGAGTCTCTTTTCAACCTTGGTGCAGCTGACCACTAGAAATTGTACTTTGATGTCTCCCACATGTAGCATGGATCAGGAGTCGGTGTGTTCTTCATCACCCCGCAAGGAGACTGTATACCCAAATCATATAAACTGGCATTCCCCTATACCAACAATATTGCAAAATATGAGGCTTTAACCATAGGTCTCAAGATTGCAGCATAGTGGCGAATCATGGCATTAAAGGTCTATGGGGATTCGCAACTTATCATCAACCAAGTCAATGGTGAATACCAAACAAAGGATGATAAGCTCACACCATAAAAAAAGGTGGTAGAAACCCTTAAGGAATCATTCATTGACATCACTTTTGAGCAGATACCAAGGACAAAGAATAGAGCAGTCGATGCAATGGCAACAATTCGATCCTTGTTGGACATTCCTCGCAACGTCTGGAAACACGAATTCCTTGTAGAACAGCTTCCTGTACCCACTTTCAAGGTACCAAAGTCAGAATACGTGTGTGAACTCGTTGGTCCCAGTAATCTTTGGTACCATGACATATACACCTACCTAAGGTTAGGAATCCTCCCCACTGACATCACCTCAAATCTAAATTGAACCTTTGTCAAAAGGTCTTCACGATTCGTCATCCTAGGAGAGACCCTCTTCTATAGAAGTATAGATGGAACCTTGCTACATGGTTTAAAACCTAAGGAAGCCTTGATTGCTCTAACTAAGGTACACAACAACACGTGTGGTTCACATTTGAGTGGTATGAACTTGGCCAAGAAGTTGCTAAGAATTGGGTACTATTGGCTGACAATGGAAAGAGAGGCACACAACTTTGTCAAAAGATGCCTGCAATGCCAACAACATGGAGACCTTATTCATGCACCAGCTCAAGAACTACATACCATTGTTACACCTTGGCCCTTTTCATAGTGGGGGCTCGATCTCATTGGTAAAATCTCGCCCACCTCATCCAATGGCCAAAAGTTCATAATCACTGCCACTGAATATTTCATAAAGTAGGTCAAAGCAATTCTCCTAACCTACATCATGGGAAAACAAATATCCAAGTTCATCCTTAACTACCTCATTTTCCAATACGGTGTTCCCCAATCTATTATCTCTGATAATGGGACACCCTTTAAGAATTAGGATGTTCATGATTTATGTGAAAAATTCAAAATCCAACACCGTTTTTCCACCACATACTACCCACAAGGCAATGGCCAAGCAGAAGCCACAAATAAAATCATTCTGAAAATCCTCAAGAAAACAGTTAATGACTCTAGTCGTGACTGGCATCTTCACCTAAATCCTACCTTATGGGCCTACCGCACAAGCATCCACACGCCAACAGGCGCCACCCCATTCTCCCTGGTCTACGGATCAAAAGCCATCCTCCCCATTGAGATTGAGCTCCCATCACTGAGAATATCACTACAACACCTCATCACAGATGAGGAATACATGGTCACAAGACTGAATGAGCTAGAATTACTAGATGAAATGTGCATGGATGCCCTAAATCATCTACAAGTGTACCAGAATCACCTAAAAAGGAGCTACAGCAAGAAGATCAGACAACACACTTTCCAAGTTGCTGACCTCATACTAAAAGAAAACCAAAAGAATGTGCCAAATCCGGATACAAAGGGAAAGTTTGAGCCCAACTGGATGGGAACCTTTGTCATCACGATGAGTTACAAATCGGGGGCATATCAGTTGTTGACACCAGAAGGCAAGCCCCTGCAAGATCCCATGAATAGCTCTCACCTCAAAAAGTTTTATGCCTAAATCTTGCAAGGTATGAAACTAGAAAATACAAAAACAAATAGAAAAATTCTTGAAAAAATGGTTACCTTGATGGAAACCTAGCAAATAGGCATCTTGGTGACAACAAAAAAATACAAAAATACGAAAAATCCAAAAAAATTAGAAAAAATGGATTCAAAACATTAAAGAGAAAAATCGTCCTCTAGTGAAAACCACTTCGGTGGCGCTTTGGGCAAGTACCTCGGTGAAAACCTGGCAAACAGGCACCAAGTGTAAATAAAGCACTCCCCATCTACCAGGATCTGTACGACTCACTCATTCCATCACACCACAATGAATCATTCATCCACCCATCCACTTGCATACATACCATAGCCTGAGTTGGTGTCCATATCATATTCCACCATGGTACTACTTGGCATATTCCTAAGGTCAGTTTGTCCTGCCTCTATCAAGGTAGGCTATCACACCACACTAGGGGTAGGTTTTCACATACATCAGATCAGATTCATGTATATTCTTATAATCCTCTTCAAAATCATCCAAAAATCCAAAAACATTCAAAAATTCATCAAAAAATCAAAAACATCCAAATCATCAAAAATCCAAATACATGTCAAAATACCAGAAAATCATCAAAAAACATTCATCATTAAAGTCTTGTAAGTCTTTCACCTTGTCTAACTACATCGTCTCTGAGCTTGAACGTAGGCAAGGCTAATCTATGGATCAGCCCCCGAGACAGTTAGGGTCAGTCCTTAGGCATCCGTCACATTGGCAATCTGTTTGCCCATCTAGTTTGCATCTTAAGTCAGTCCTTTAGGCAATAAAATGGCAATCCGTTTGTCCATCTTATCATTGAGTCAAGTTTTTCAACCTTGTCGAACTACGTGGTCTCTGCGTATATAACGTAGGCAAGGCTAATCTATGGATAAGCTCCTAAGACCCCTAAGATAGGTCTTTAAGTTAGTCTGTTCGTCATAAATCTTGAAAATACCAAAAACAGACTCAAAATATCTAAAAAGCCCAAAATGGTGCATCCATTTCATCTCGCTTTCACCCGTGATTTTCATCACTCATAATAAATCAATCATCACCTTCACCCTTTGGTAAGTTAGTCAGAAGCAAGTTTAGTAGGTTCCAAAGTGAGCACCTAATCGTCAAAAGTCTTGGAAGTCTAAGTCAGTAAGCAAGTAAGTTGATCAACTCGGAGTATCAATAGCTATTCATCCAATCAGTCCCATCAAAACCCTGATCACTACATGTCCTAGGATGAAGCTTTCCTGCAATGGACATAAGCATCAGGTACCCCTCAGAGTAGTTAGTCTTGGCTAGCGATATGAAGAACATTAGCTTGTTTGATTAATTTATCTTGGTTTTTGTGACTTATCGTATTTTGTGTTCATTCCAAGGACCTCTCGATGATGCCTAAACAAAATAGGTTTAGAGAGAAAGGAATGGGGCAATGATCATTATCCTTTTTATCTGCTATGCTTGTGGGATACGCTTGTAAAATAACTTAGTTGTGCATGTTTTGTTTTGTTTGTAGGGAGGATATTTTAGGTATCTTGTTGACCACATAGGAAAGCTTTCTTTTTTGTGTTTTGGTCCGAGATGTTTAGAATGTTTGAACTGCATCCCAAATGAAGTATGTGTGCTAAGTATGAACAAGAATACTCCTATCTGATTGACAAGTCAAATTCCATCACACTAGGTACAAATTCCATCCCCATTCTTAATACCTTGATGCATCGTACCCATGTGTGTTATCAAACATAACGCAATTAACCCTTTGAAAATCCCAATTCCTAGTAATGCAAATCACCATCATAACTAACTCATTAATTATGTGTTCTTCTTCTGTCTTCCTTCCACACTAATAGGGTATCATAACAGTAATCAAAGCACCGCCCATGCATACACCTGCATCCACACAATCATTAGCATTAAACAAAACACATGGCATCATTTCATTGTCTTAAAAGATGTTATTCTAAACATATTTTAAGCACAATCATCATTATGCATACATCATCATTTGCATCCATTACCATTTGCATATCATTACACCATCATACATTACATCCATAAAGCATGAAAAATATACAAAAAGAAATGCATCCATTGCATACATCACATAAGCAAAAAAAATAAGAAACATCTCATTGCATCATATATCTGCATAAACATACATCTGCATACCATACATGTGCACTATACATAGCATAAAAGGGTGAGTCATCTCATATATATCATCAAAGAATACTATTATGATACAAATCAGATCAGGTGTACATCAAGTACATAATACAATAAGGCCAAAATACTGTAGCCCGTATATCAAAAAATGAAGCAAACTATCCTATGATCAAAAAGAGGGCGGGCCCTGCTAGTTGCTGCCCTCCCCATCCTGCCTCTCACCATGTGCCTCTGCCAGTCGCCTCCCTGTCTGTTGGGAAAAGTTTGGCACTCGGCGATCGGATGGTACTACCTGCTAATAATGATGTCGATAGTACTCGACCTCTCTGATAGCATCCCTATAATCTCAAATATCAACTGTCTAGCCCCAGGATGTGGAAGCCACACTCTCTAGTTGCCTCTGTTGGCCCACCTCCTGATCCCTCTCAGATCGTGCCAGGTCTCTCTCTACTGTAACTGTAGCAACTCGCTGTCGGGCCTCATCCCGCTCAGCTGTTAGAGCCTGTACCTGCCCCTGTAACTGTTGAATCAACATGTCACGGGCATTTGGCTACCCTATTGGTTGTCCTACTGGCTGGCTCGTTGGCTATCCTATTGGCTATCCTACCGGTTGTACTACCAGCTTATGTTGTGCTGGCACATGCGGCTGCCCATCCTGCCCTACTGTATACTATGCGGGATCCCTCAGAGGTGGTACACCTCCCTGACCCCTGCCTGCTGACATACCCCTTGGTCTGCAATGTGGAAGCACTGTCCCTAGAACTGTCAATCTCACTGGGGCCTGAATCATGCCCTAAATGCTAGAGTCACCCCTGCGTTTGTTGGCCCCTAATCATATGCCCAAGGTTGAGCCACCAATTGCCTGAATGAGGTCACTACCGCATCTACTAGAATGGGCTATCCCCATGTTGTCTCCCTCACCATATGGGCAAAGATGGTTGTATACTGAGCATCAAGTATATCCTCCATGTCCCCAAACTATCTGGCCACCCAGTCAAGAAGGTATCTCTCTATCAAGGTGTGCTCTCAACCCTACATAAGTCTGTCCTGTCAGGCAAAGAAAAACTGCTCTGCATCATCCATCCATGGGCCCATACCCATATACAACCTCCAAATGAATACTGTCATCTCATCTAGAACCTGCCGCCAGTGAGCTATGCCATCTGTGCCCATATGGGTGAAATGAATCATCACCTCACCATACTGCCACACTAAAGGATCATCAATATCTAAGGCAATCGGTATCACAAACGGGTGAAGCACTGGAATCCACTCAAATACCCAAACATGAAGAAGAGTCAATCTAGCCCCAAGAGCCCGACCCTCCAAGTAAGCAAACTCATGCAAATCCCTGTATAAAGAGGCCAACAGCATGGGTCCCTAGGCATAACACACTTGACAAGCGCACATTTCCTGCCATGCTAGTCCCCAACCTGGACTGAAATATCGGTTGCGCCGATCAGGAACTAAAAGTCCAAAAGTAATGGTGGCTACAATCAGGCTGTAAGTAGGGGCTATACCTTGATACTGCTCCAAATCTATCTGACCATCATAGAGCATGAGCTCATCCACACCCACGACACTGAAGCAGGCATTCCTCCCCTTCTCCATATCATAAATCACTCGCTCTCCATGAATAGGTAGTTATAGGATGCACCAGACATCCTCAAGAGTGATAGTGGCCTCGCCAGTGGGAAGATGAAAAGATGAAGTCTCACTATGCCACTGCTCGGCCAAAGCGTGCATCATACCTAGGTGTGCTCGCATGGGAGGAATGTAGGAAACAAACCATAGATTGAGCATCCCAAGCTTCTCTTGTAGAAGTACGTGCATATCGGCTAATCGCTCAAGTACCGGCCATCGATGCTCCCTCGAATGAATAACCTCAGGTGTCTCCTACGCAAGGAAAATTACCACGTCAACTTCCCTAGAAAAAATATAGTTTCCATGTCACCTTTCGCTTTTGAAACAACAAAAGCGGCATAGTTTGGAAGTCCCCAAACTGCGTCGTGTGGTGGAGTTAGATAGCAAAAAATTTGCAAAGTCCACCACGCGGTGAACTTAGATAGTTAACTGGTCATGCGACGTTGTTTAAGAAGGTGGTTGACTTTAAAAAATGAATTTCTCTAAGCGCAAGCTACACTGCACAATGCGTTATGCACATACGGCCCTATATAGGACTATGCGAGCCAGTTTGGAGAGCTTCCGCGGTGCAATATCGCGCCGCACCAACTCGACCGTACATAAACCCTAATAAATGAGCGTAAAATGATAAAATTAAAAGTCAGATAGGCGTACATACCAGAGGTCCTATGGCAACTGGTCATTGATATACTCGTACTCGCTCCGACACGTGTAGGGGAAGCTCTCGTTGCGCCATTTTGTCTAAAAACTCAGAGCTCAAGTGTCAATTTTCTAAAGGTTAAGAGTGCAAATGTTTTGAAAATGACCCCTCGAGGTCTATTTAAGCTTGAAAATTAGGGTTTTGTGACCTAATTTGACCTTCTAAATGGGGTTTTTGTGCCTCGATCCTATTTTCATCCAACTAAGAGTCATTTTGCGTCCCTTCTAGCATTTGAATACGTTTTTCTGGCATTCTGGGGCATTTCTGGCCTGTCGGGCACCTTGTCATCTTTTTTCGTGAGATCATCCAAAAAAATCAAAATTTTCATCCAATCTCTCGAGGGGGCAATATCCAATAATATCCTTCCGTTGGGGCAGCAGTGGGGCATCTAAAAATCAGGAAACTTCGAACTTTGATCACAACAGTTTATTCTTTGAATCAATGCAACAAGTACATTACTTCAAAGAGGGGCAAAATGCAGACATGGAAAAAGTAAAAATTCATTGTGACACACCTGATCCCAATTTACTAACAACATTTCCTCCTAAATCACATTCTTAGCATTTCATTACATTCTATTACTTAATTTGATAAATCATTATTTATTGGATTAAGTCTTCTCCTTTCAGTGATTAAATTAATCAATTTAATTTAATTAACCTTACATATCTATTTAATTAAGTAAATAATTTTATTTAATTAAATTCTCTAAAGTCCTATTAAATTAAATAAATTAAACCTTATTTGATTTAATCTAACATATTCCTCCTGGATTAAATAAATCAAATCATTTATTTGATAAATCATTTCCTCAATTATTAACTTAAACTAATTCACAAACCTAAGTCTAAATTGTCACATCATCTAGTTCTTCATTAAATTAATCAAATCCTTGATTAAATTAATCTCAATCCCTAAATTCCTCTAGAGAATGCAAGTTGCCCAAATAAAATCAATTACTTTGATTTATTAATTCATCTATTTTCCCTCACAAAGCATCAAAAGGGAATATTCCTTATTTGAATTCAAAAAGGCCAAGTGGACTTGGTCCTTCCAACAAGGCATTCAATGCCTCTTACATGTCCTTGACCTTGAGCCAAGTGACATTAACTTCATCCTCTTTCCCTCTTCAATATGTCATTTCTCAAATTTGAAATGTCACCTAATTGCATTTATTGGCACATTGGCCAAAACTTACACATTCCTCATCCAATCACATTTGGACAAGTGGCACAATGCCATTGGACTATCTTTTGTCCCACATTGCTTGTTTCCACTATCTCTTCCAAGATTTGAATCTATAAATTGGACTCTTCTCCTCAATCTTCATCCACAATTCATATGCAAAGTTACTCTCTCCAATTGAGAACTAATTTTGCTCATTGCATCCAAGAATCCACTATATTTTGCATTTTACATCAAGATTATGCTCAAATCTCTTTGGAGATATTACCTTTACTCAAACAACCACATTGCAATTTAGGAATTGGGAAAGGGCCAATTGCAACACTCCATTGGCACCAATTCCCCCATGGGATCATCAATTTGTTCACTTAATTAGGACTTGTTTTCATTTATTTTAGTTGTTCTTCCCTTGTTCCTATTTCAAGTTTATTAACAAATGGATTTCATGCGGAATCCCTCATTGTTTTCATGCATTTTGATCTAACACTAACAATATTTGTCATATTTGTGCAATTGTAGGTTTAGGGGTTCACAATATTGAGCAATGAGCTCTAGGTAGTGTTCCTAAATGCAAGTACATTCCCATTCTGTTAAACTTATGTTTGAGTACTCAAATTGTGGATTAACCTCCACCATGGTTTTTCCCCTAATAGGGTTTCCATGTAAATATCCTTGTCTTATGGTGTTGTGGATGATTACTTTGTATGTTTGCATCTTTCTTTGGTTTAATGTTGAAATGGTTTAAATATCAGATTAATAAAGATCAGATTTGCAGAACACCGATTTAGCCCCCCTCTCAGTGTTCCCTTGAGTCCAACAAGAGGAACCTACCTTATTTATCTTCACACCCCTGACAAGTTTCTTTCCCTTATCAACAGTTTGGGAAAATTTATTTGTATTACTAGGGATAGGATTATCTGCAACAAAAGTTATTAGAATAGGATTGGTCCATGTATTTACACAAGAATTGTTGGTTGAGGTAGCTATAGGCTTACTACCTAAAACCTCTCTAACTGTAGGACCAATTGTATGGGTATATTGAGTTACTAACTATTCATGTTCTATCATTTTCTCAAATCTTCTCCGTAGCATGTCTCTCTCAACCATAGCTTTCTATATCCTTTCTTATTTATCCTTATCCCTCTTTCTCCTCAACTCATCTAATATTAATGCTTCTCTTCTAAGTTGTTGAACATCATTGAAGATTCCATCCTCTCCTAGTAAGGTGGTATCAGAATATAATGTCTCTACAATTCCAGAATACTTATGGGCATTTTCATCAAACCTAATCAACAAGTCATGAGGAAGAGGTGTATTTGTGTTAGAAGTTATGGTCAAATACCTTGCAGCCCTAGCACAACTAGAATTTACATTATCTTATTGTATCCTTTCCCTCTCTCTTCTTTGTTTAGATGTTAATCCTTGATTTGAATATTTCTCACTCACAACATATTTCATTGTAGCTTGTCCTCTTTCAGGAGAAGCATCATCACTTAACTCTAACAATTTTCTTTCATTTTCAGAACTAGAATTAGAATGAACTTCATGCTTAGGAGTTGGATGGGGAGTAGACTTACTTGTTCATGTATCCTTTGCTTTCTATTTTTCATGAGGTTTCTTTTGAAAATCTCTCTCCAATATTTTCTCTGGATGTTTCTTCATATTGGCTCGAGTTCCTAGCATTTGTGTCTATAATTTCTTTTCTCTTATCAACCTTTTAAATTTTCTTCTATTTTTTAGCTTAATTTCTTTGATAAATTCAAGTATTGGCATGAACTGGTGCAGAGACTTTAGAGTCACCACCCAAATTTATTGGGATAAATTTATAGCAATCATGCTAGAATTTTATGCAAAAAATTACAAGACCCTTCACATTTATATAGGAGATTTAACATTGACCTTTACAAAATCAACAATATTTTGCAAATATGAGGCAATTTGGGTTGAACTTTGGGAAACAAATTTTATACACAGAAATGGCAAGAAATATGGAACAAATCTAAGAAATGGCTAAAAGAAACTCAAATAGATTGACTCTAAGGATAAAAATCACTATAAATCATAGTGATCCTAGACAAAGAACACTTGAGAACAAAAAAATTATCAAACATAATGTTCCCTAGTAGAGTCGCCAATCTGTTGGTGATTTTTAAAGAACCAAGCAAATCTCACTAAGCATCTATGAATTTTCCAAATTCAATCCTTGAATACTCAGGAGGTGATTGGCCAACAAATGAGAGGAAGCTACAATGCTTCTATACTGCACTTTGGTCTCTACAAAACCTGGGAGGGTGATCCCACAATGTGTATCCTACAATATTCTAAATAATTATATCACACATTGTATAATAAATAGATATATTCCCACCAAAATGTTGACTAGATGAAACCCTCTAAGAAACTGGTAATTCCTTTAAAAGGATTAAACACCTAAAGTGGAGAATACAACATAGTACCAACTTCAAACAAAATAAATTGATTATAAGTTTGTTTATGAATTTTGTTCTCAAATTGAAAACATCATAACCATAGGAAATGCTTTAACACTTGTTAGATCAGTGTCTTATCTTAGGGTAAGGAGTTAAATCACAATAAATTGAACTATTAGGCAATTTTAATTTCAAATAGCCATGATCTCTATGTAATTATATTACAATACACATATTAAATGCTCAGATTCTATGACTACTTATCAAATCAACTAAAAATTCATATGAACTCATGATTTAATCAATGTATTTTAACTGATTCATTAAATCAAAGCCAAAATTAAAACATATTTCACTGCAAAGCATAATAAAAATTAATGAAAGATCATTGATCAAGTTTCCATTAATAATTCATATGAAATATTACAGATGGAGAGATAATAGACTCAAAGTTTTACATTGTTCATCCAGACATGCTTGAAACCCATACAATTTATAGAACTTACTCACTTTGACTCAAAACATAACATACAGACTCAAAATGTATTTTCTCTATGTTATACATTTGCATTTTCATATCTAGAATTCAAAAGAGACCCACACCAATGACCCATAATTCCCTCTTATAAGAAACAAGGGAGAAAAAGAATATTTGGGTCAAAGGTACACTTGTCACATTTTCATCTGACAACCCATACTGATCATTCCATAAGGAATGGTTACAACAAACTAAGAGAATATTCTCCCATAAGACAAAGGTCACTTTTTAGTTAGTGGAGATTCTCATTCCTTCCAAAAGAAAGCTTTTTGAAGAGAGTGGTCTTCAAATTGTTGAAGCATCTTTATTCATCATCATTAAAGGATAGAAAGGACTGCAAAAGGAAAGAACAACATAGATCAATATCTCGGTCAGCCTCGAGCACTAGTCCAAGTCACAAACAATCAACATTTATCTATCACATCTTGAATTAGGATAAACATGCCTTTTATACATTACAATTTCTAAGGCCAAACTTGTATTATATTTGACCATGTATATATGTTCTCCATTATGTTTCTACAAATCTAGCTCATCAACGGACGTCTTCTTCCATAATTCATACTCTATTTCGAAAGGCCAATTAAAAACCAAGAGCTCATCCATCCTCTTTCTATAAGAAACATACTTGGCCATTACTAAATTGGCTTCTTTGTCAAAGTCTTCCAGGAAGCTACTGGCGAGATACAAATTTGCAAGGCTATTTTTCAATAAATCAACATCAATATTAACATTCTCACATATGATGGCTGCATGGGTAGCAATATTTGTATTCACTTAATATTTCCATGCTTATAGAGGTTTTACCACATCATCTATGTGTTGAATATCGTGCAACAATCCCAATTCTTCCCTATCAAATTTTGACTTTAATTCCTTTATTTTGTCTTCCAAAGGAGTAGCGTACCCTTGAAACCCTTGCTCCTTAATTTCATTAACAAATTTATATGCTGTACCAATATTTGGATATTTATCATTTTGATGTGCAGACCCAAATGTTATTAGCTTCAAATTTTCAACCCTGGGGATCCATATGTCCATGATTGGAGTAGCCAAATATTTTTCTCTCTTAGACAACTTAATTGCTTGCAACATTGAAGAATAGTTTGAATGAATATTGTTCAACTTGTGTTGAATCTTCTTATTCATATGATCAAAAACCACATTAAGAACCTTCAAAATATTATCATACATTTTTTCCTAAACTTGTGACAATATTTTATTATATTCTTCAATATTTTGAAATAATTGTTCCGTTGTGGGCTCATTTGATGGAGCTACACCTTGATGTGCTTAGCTCATCAATTGCATTTGGTTCCTGACCCAAATTGTATGGAATTTTTTCTAATGATTTATTTGGTGGAGAAGGAGATTGGGGATGTGTCATTAGGGAAGTAGGTGCATCATAATTCAAACTTGATTGGCCATGGGTTTTCAATGTTTCTACTTGTTTCTTGAATAATGCCTATTTTATTTCTAGCTCAACCACATTTTGTCAACTCTTATTATATTCATCAACGATATCATTGTACTTGATTTTGTACAAGTCTCTATCTGCAATGACATTCTCCATTGTTTCCTTAGTGAATTTAGCAACATTTATTGCCATCTATACTACTTCTATTGTTGGAGTGTTAGAGACTCTTTTAATGATCAATTTCCCATTGAATTTTTTTGTCTCTACAAGTTTTGGTTTTCTAGACACTAGAGATAATGACCAAAGGGCTAAGGCATCCCACTCTTCACTAAAAGTTGAACCTTGCAATGCCAGTTTGGCTTCCTCCTCTACTTGAAATAAGGGTTTTTCATGCCTTCTTATTGTCTATAACACAACTAAATCTGCTATGTCCCACTCTAGCAATAATAACACACCAGGTTTTTGCACTAATGATTTTCCTTCTTCTGGTGTGATGCCTTGGAATTCATTCTTCATCATTTTCCTTACATTTTCTTGCAAACCTCTTTAGGAAGTTCTAGGTGCAAGATCTTCTCCTTAGCAACATTTTTTCATATTCTTGACCCTTAGCTCTCCATACAAAATCCTTAACTTATTTGGTTTGCAAAGAAGAATCATCCTCCAAAAATTTTGTGCAAGCCTCATGCCTCAGATTATCAGCATTTCTTAAGCCAATGAAATCTGCTTTTCCTAGTCTGAGGTTGCTCTCTCTCGTGCCTGATGCTACTTACCTTGGGGGAGAAGGCATTTCTTGTTGTACCTCTTCATCAGTGACAGGGATTTCATCTTCACGTGACCTAGGATAATCAATTATCCCTCTTATTTCAATCCTCTACATCTTGGGTGGTTGCGGCTAAGATGGAGATGGACCTCTGGGAGGTGAATCAAGTTCTATTATGGTAGGTAGAGCATGTTTGGGAGGATATGGTACTGACCTCACATGAGAATATACTCTTGAACCCTCTAATACAAGGAGGAGATGGATTTATTGGTTGCTTCTTTACTACTTCCTTCTTCCTAGAGTACACTCTAACTTTGTGTGGTGGTTGATAAGAGGGTCTCTCCTCCTCTATTCTTGTTGTTTCTTCTTCAATAGCCATTTCCTTTCCCTTATTTTTTATTGTGTGTTCCTCCCTCAATACACCCACTATGCTCTCAAAATGGTCAAGTGCATACATGACCCTATTTAACTCGCCCTTAATATTGGGTAGAGGGTCATAATTGGGATCTAACCTTGTGATTTTATCCACCATTTTAATGAAGGAAAGATACATTGCCTTCTTTTCTCATTGACTTAAAAATAAAAAAAATTCTTGATCACATCTTCAAGAAAGTAAAAATTGTGGACAAAAGGGCCACCTCTGACCCTTTCTTTCAAAGTAGCAATGAAACCCTTCGGGTCATGGTTCCTTGAGCATACACTTTTCAGCTTGTAAGGTGAAAGAACCTACTTCAAGCCTTTCTATCCGCCATTATCCATCACAAAGTTTGAAAACACAGTCCACTCAGGAAAGAAAGATCATTTCTTCTATTGCACATGTAAGTGTACAATTTGTGCTGCCAACAATTGCCTCATAACTTAAATAAATCCAATCCTTAGTGGCACATCTCTTGGTAATGCATGTGGATTCACATTTGTGGCATAGATCCTGAAGATTTTTGTACAGGGGTACAAAATTATGTCCCCCCAATTATGAGTTAACTTCAAATCAAGCTTCCTTTTTAAGGGCCTCAAAAAATCATGTATCTCCTTTGGAATCCTTAGTGGATTCAAAATTAAAAACCTTCTCAACTTGGAGGTAAAAACATTTTAGAAGATAACATAATCGTACCTCAAATCATCCTTATGCAAAATCTGAGTCGAACACTAGAATGGCATTTCAATACCCTCATGTACCTTCTAAAATGTCATGTATTTAGAAAAATTCTTCTCTCCTTTGTATAAGAACATTTGAATCAGAAGAGAGTACCATCAAAATCTCACCTAATCATTTCCTGCCTTCAGTGTAGATAGACCCTGATGAATCCTCTCTTGCAGATATGTGGCATAATCATATAATACATTATAGGTCAGGTGTTGAAGGTGTGATTCCATATACATGTAGCCTATTGGCATGACGGATGGTGGATGAAAACCAAAAATTTGACATAAGGAGAAAAAAAATTCTTGAAGTAATTTGCAAAGTACTTCATAGGGAAGGGATCCTTTTCATTCTTGTCAATCTTTATTTTTTTTATTGATTTCTCAATACCTATACTTTACAGTATGCATGTGAAACATTGTTAACCTAAACATATCCTTTTTTCGTATATTCTACTCTAAAAGCTTTGAGGTCAATGGGAATCATATCCTGACTCCATTCATGTAGCTTGAATGTCTCTACAATTTCCTCTCTAGTTATCTTTACCATTTCAACACCATCATGTGCCTTGACCACTCTAGAAATAGGATCATACCTCATAGCTATATCCTTCAACAAATTCACATCCATGTATACATTTGGCACTACTAAATTCCCAAAATCCAATATCTAGGGGTTATAGATAGGAACTCCACAATTTCTATTTCCAAACAAATTTTGGGACATTTTCCACCCTGTGTATGGCACATCGGCGTCCTTGATGCAGCATATTTATCAACTAACCCCTCTTTAATTCTATGGACTTTTAAAGATAGTTGTTCCCTCGGATTTTTTTTCACTTATGGCTTTTATGCTTGAAGAAAACCCTAATTATGATCGCCTTGAACTTTGGAACACTCACTTTGATCTCCTGGATTCTTTAAAACTTGTTTGCAATATTTTACGTGCCTTTGGATGAGATTTGGGTAGCTCTACATGTCATTTCTACCATTACTGCTTGCTTGCACAAAGTAGAATGACTCCCATAGCCACATGTTCAATTTTGAATATCAACTATCAATTGCTTTGTGAGATGGTATGTTAGATGACTTAGATTGAGTCAAGAAAGTTTGATTTTTTATCACCTTTAGCAACTCATCCCATGCCAATAATATTTTACCACTTTGAATGCTAACTTTTTCATTTTGTAGGCTCCACCTTCTTTTCAAGTGACATAAGAATCCATGTGTCAATCGCCCGCTAGACCCATGGCCTTTTCGGAAAACATTATTTTATTCATGCGAGGCTAGTGAGGAATGGCTAGGATCAAATCCTTAGATCCAACCATCAGAAAATCTGCACATGCAGAAAAGGTTAGTCTCAAAAAGGGGGCCAACTAGGTTGACGGGACCAAGACCCATGCGATTAATGACTTAAGAATTAAGTCATTTTAATGGGAAATATTTTTCCTGACTTAGGAAATATTAAAGTGATGGTGTAACATGCGATGACCAACAAACCTACACCAAGGGACCAGTGATAACACACTTATGATGGCTTAAGTCATGATTTAAATGACATGCAACCAGGTCTAGCAATTCAATGAAGGAATAGAACACCTAGGGTAAAAGACCATGAAAATTTGAAATAATGGCTTTTGAACCAAAACCCTAAACCCACCCTAGGGCATAGATGCAATGGATAATGACATGGCAAGGAACCAACATAAAATTTTCAAAATTTAAAGGCTCCACCAGAGTCCACCTACAACGAGCACTTTTGTAATATACTATAATCGGTTATAATGTATTGTGAGCTAATCCTCACCATGGTTTTTCCCATTTTTGTTTTTCCACGTAAAAATCTAGTGTCGATGTGTAATGTGATGTTTTTGGTTGTCTTCATTCTTTCATTCATTACTGCAAATTTATTATGTTATGAGGATTGAATGTTTAAATGCTTAAGTGGTTTAAAAGAATGACAATTCAGCCCCCCCCCCTCTCTTAGTATTTTAGGTGTCCAACATAGACCAGTATTAGAAAATATATGTTTAGAATCCAATTTTTCACCTTAGAGTTAGAGGGTATGAAATTTAGTCAAGTGGTTAGATAAATATACCAAGTATAAAATAGATGTTATAAAGTACACAAAGGGGAAGAAGAGGTAGAACCAAACATAGACATTAAAGTAGGAGAGGGAGAATGAGAGTTAGAACTTGAGAAGGATTCTAGAAACACTATTACAAGTGGCCACTTAGTCTTTGAGAAGATAATATAACAACTTTCGACAACCCAAAAATGGCCAAGATAGGAGATTATTGGGAAGAATCAGTTGTGGAATAAACTATTAAATTATTGAGAGAATATGAGGATTGGTTCCCCTAGACTTTTGTAGACATGAAGAGAATTGAGGAAGAAGTAGGTACTATGAAAATTTAATTAAAGGAAGGCTCTAAACATTATAAGAAAATACCATACCATCTAAACCCTAATATGAAAAAAAGGGTGAAAATTGAGGTAGATAAAATATGACCGATGGAATAATCAAATTGGTAGAAGATTTCAAATTGATAGGCCTAATGGCTATACAAAATAAGAAGACAGGAGAGATCAGGGTGTGTCAATTTTTGGCAACTAAATAAAGCTTGTATATATTTTCTATTCCCTACACCTTTTACATAAGAAATCTATGAGTTTGTTTCCAGAAGGGAGATCTATTCATTCATTAGCGGGTTCTCTAGATATCATCAAGTCTAAATAAGAGAAGAAGATCAACCCAGAATTACATCTTCTATAGAGTGGGGATCTTTCATGTACACTATAATGCCATTTGGGCTCAAAAATTCTAGTGTTGTCTTCAGGTGGATCATGGTCAACAACTTTAAGGACTTCATTGATGAATTTTTTGAGGTATATTTGGATGATTGGACAATATATGGGCTGATTAATGATCATATTAAGACACTCCAAATAATTTTGGAGAAATGTAGAAGTATGTGAATCTCTCTGAACCTAGATAAATGTATTTTTATGGCCCCTTTTGGCACACTATTAGGACATATCATTTATAAAGAAGGTTTGATGTTAGACCCTATGAAAGTAGCTTTAATCATGAATTTACCTATGGTACAAAAATTCTTGGAAGTAAAAGCATTTCTTGGCTATATTGGGTATCATAAGAAGTTCACTAAAGGATATGATACCATAGTTGCACCTTTGGAGGAATTACTAAAATATCAGAAAATAAATAAAGCCATTGAATAGATAGAGCAATACCAATAATCCTTTAACACCCTCAAGTACAAAAATTTGAAGAACCCATTCTCATCTTTCTCGACTAGTCAGCTCATTTTCACATTCATGTAGATGCATCTCGATTAGCTATAGGTGCAGTATTAGCCCAACCTAGAGGAAAAAAGGACCACCCACTAGCATTCACTAGTAGAAAATTATGTAAATCATAAAGAAACTATACCTCTATTAAGTGAGAATCCTTAGCTATGGTCTATGTACTACACAAATTTTAACAATATCTATTATCTACCACCTTTATATTCTACATAGATAATGAGACACTAAAATTTATCCTATACAAACTAGTGATACAAGGTCATATATGTAGATGACTTAATATTCCAAGAGTTTAATTTTACTGTAATGGTTAAACCAAGAAAACACAATCAAGGACCAAACTACTTATCTAGGATTGATGCAAGAGAAGAGCCCAAAAAATTTAATGAAGGGGACCTACCCTTTTTTAGATCATAGCAATACTAGAGAAATTCCATGATATCATTAAGTTAATCTCTATTGGAGCATACCCTTAAAACATGGATTCCCATGACAGATAACTACTATTGAGAAAATCATTCTCATTTACCTTGATCGAAGGAGCTCTATATAAGAAAGGAAAATATTATGTCAAGAAATGTGATATTTTCCAACACCCTATAGCATGCGATGAAATGCCTCTCCAACCAATCTTAGCAAAAAACCCCTTTCGAAATGGGTGATTTATTTTATTGGCCTTATTGACCCTCTAGTGAAATTATTTAAAAAATGATTCATCATTACTGTAGTGTAGGAAAAAGAATCCCCTTTCACAGTTAATTTGGGAATAAATAATAATAAAAAGGACTAAATTATGCCTTAATTTAGTGTTGTAATATGTATTTTATATATTCACATTAAGTTTAGGGCCTTTTAATCAAAATGGACTTAATTGTGCCTTATTTATGGTGTTGTAAAGTGTACATTTACACGTTCACAATTATCTAGGGCTTTATTAATTAATTGAGGTTAATTATGCCTTAATTATCCCTTTTAATTCAAATCCAAACCTAATTAAATGCAATTTATGAAGGGTAAAATCCGACATTCATTAATTTTATATCATAACACTTAACATTGGAGAATGTGTGTCCTAGTTAAGTGACCTAAAACCCATTCTCCCAAGGGTGAATGGGTCCTCACTTAGGCCTATGACCTAAATTTCATATATGTTTTTCATGGTTTTTCAATGATTTCAAATGTGTATTCACATGTCAGCTTGTGTTATTTGAATTTCAATAATTAATGTTAACATATGTTTCATCCTAAGACTTCCTAGAAGATTTTCATAAGATCAAGAAATTTTCACAAGAGCATTATAGGATCATTTCAAGAGAATTTTCAAGGCATTCAAGGGCTGAATTATTGAATATTATTGCAACAATCAAGATCCCATTGTCATGTCAAAGTCTTCTTGCATCATGCATCTTATTTGAGCTAATATGTTGATGTAGTGTTCAAGATCCATTCAAGAATTCAAAGGCATTGTTTCAAATCAAGTTTCATGATCAAGATCCACATTCATTGAAGCCAAATCATGCAAGTTGTAGATCTACAATCCAAGTTTCAAATAAATCTTTGGTGAGTTATGTCATTTCTTTTTCATTCATCATTCATTCATGCTATTTTATTTCATTACAAGGTTTAATTGCAAAAATGTGGTTCAACCAAGGCAAACCCCTATTCACCTAATAAAAAACATTTTTCTCTCTTGATGTGTGATTTCGGATTTTAGGTGGAAGATCTCTTGAAGAGAAAAAATGCAAAGTTGTCACCATTCTTGCAATTTCAAAAAACATAACCTAAAAGATTTATTTATGATTTTCTGACTGCAATATTTGGGTATCTGGGAGTGCAAACACAACAAAACAAAAGCTATAAACCATTATTTAGGAGGCCTAGCCAAGACCCATTCACCATAGAGTGAATGAGTCCTCAGTTTTCTTTGAAAAAACACTTTTGGTGATTGGTACACATCACTTTCCAATTCTCAGATCTGTAATTTGACTATTGGTTCCATCACAATTGAGCTTAATCTTCTAGATTCACTTTAAAGATCATAATTTGGATTTTTTTTTCTATTTTAATCTTTCTCCCCAATGTGTTGTTTGACTCATACCCCCCATCCTTGTATAAAAATGAAATTTGAAGATTCATACCTTGACTTGACACACCTATTGGTTGATAGTCATTTCATTGTTTGGATCTCATTTCTTAAATGAAATTAGATAAATAGGTCCATCATAATCCCATTTCCCTTCACATTTGGGGCTCCCAACCTATTTTTCCATGATAAAACACCTATTTTTTTATGTTTCATTATGGTGAACCCGACATTTTGATCATTACAATTTTCAGATTTTGGAGTCCATTGCACCCTATATTTAGATCTTTCATTCATTTTTATTGCATTGCATTAAATTGAGTCTCATTTAGCATTGTCTAGTTTGCATAAACTTTGCATTTCATTTAAGGGTATTAGGATTGCATCTTTGCGTTCTTTAAATTTAAAATTACAAAAAAATCAATCATTTTGCATATCATTTACATAGAATTTCATCATATCAACTTGCATTTGAAAATTGAAATAAAATTGCATATCAAATTAGGTTTCCTAGTTTTTCATTTAATCGCATTTTTCACTTGCATTCAACATCAAATTCACAAAAAAAAAAACCAAAATGTAACTTGTTAATTCTGATAAGAATCTCGAAACGACTAAAATCATCTCAGAAATTTTAAAAAACACTTTTAAAAACCCTAACCTAGGATCCATTCACCCTAGGGTGAATGAGTCCCTGGTTAGGGTCATTTCCTGATTTTCTAGGCACTAAAACATCAGTTTTTGCATTTCATTTTGTTGTTTTTAGTTTTTAGTTTTTGTTTACAGATTTCTCTTTAAGTGAAATTGATCATATTTAGCTTAATTTGATAAAATTAGTGTAATGTGTGATTTCAAAATTGTATTTCCAAGACATCATTTTCAAATTTTTACATTGTGTAATAAAAAAATTACCCTATTTAGAATCTAAAAATCTAAAAATCCCCTTGCATTATAAACAATGGACATGTGCATTGGTAACCTATGAAAGTCTTTGACATCTTTAGTTGATGTTTCAAGTTGTGTTTTTGAAAACGATAAAAATGCAATTGAGCCTAATCATACTCAATCAACTCCTAATGAGTTTCCTTGTGAAGTTGACATCATTGGAGAAGATGATGATAACATGAAAATTTTCAAAAATGATTTCCTTAACAATCTTGAGAACAATTCATCCTTTTACCCATCCATGCAATAGCCAACACCTCCTACCATCCCACCACTTGATATTTTTGGTCTTTTACATCTTCAAATTGAGTTAGAAACTAAGCTTAAACCTCCAAAAAATAGTGAACCTAGTTCCTCTAATCAATTACATAACTATCCATCTTATGTTAACAAAGTAACCAACACACACATAAATCTAGAAGAGACTTATGGCCAAGGATTTAAAATCTTAACTAGACAAGTATGTGACATAACTAATGAGCGTGAAATTCACAAAATTTTAGAAAAACTTCCTATTGAAGACACTAAGGGACTAGGGTATCAAAATCATTATCCCTTCACATCTTCTAAGTATACATATGTCCTCCCTCGTAATGATGTAGTATTGTCTCAGAATGATGATATGATCACTTTAGGTCCTTCTCCTTCCAATCCACCTCAACAAGACCCTCAAAAAAGAAAACAACAAAGGCCTAATAGAACCAGGAAGCTAAAATTCCCTTGTCCCATGTCTCTCACTAAAAGAAACTTACATATACTTCTTAACATGGGACTTCTAACATTACCACCCATCAGAGAAAATAAAAATCCAAAACATAAGAACACAAACATGTCTCATTGTAAATATCATATAGTTCTTGAGCATAACACTGATGAGTTTTGTGCCTTAAGGAGGATCCTTGATCAATTTGATATGATAGAAATAATCTCTTAAATCATAATATTTTCTCCTTGCCATGTAATAGTTGTAGGATCTTAGTATGCTCACTACTACATTTTTAATATTCATTGTAAATCATTATCTTTATTGCAAGGAGCTCATTTCAATTACTTATCTCAGCTCATCCTTGTCCTACACTTAGTGGGGGAAAGGGGTTAGATAGCCTTGTCCTAGTTCAACACTTATCATTGTCCCTTTGGATAGTTTTCCTCCTTCCGCATACATTGAACAAGATTATGATGTGAATGACCTATTATAGGTTGACTCGCATGTGCCTTAATGGTATTTTTCTTTGTTTTTCTTTGTGTGATTGCATGTGTGTAATGTGATTCACCATACTATTTTGTTTGATGTATCTATCTCTTCCTGTGCATTCCTCTATATGTATCTAAATTATTCTCTATGTTGTAAACATTTTAAATTTTCATTTGTCTTATGTTTTCCTTTCAGATATGATGCAAGGAGTCAAGACATTTAGGTATCTTCCGTGTTGACCCGAAATCTTTTCTTTTTTTTTCTCTTTTTTTCATTCTTCTTCTGTGAGTATTTGGGGAATGATGATGTTTCAGAGCTCTATAAAAATATTGTAGCAAAGATATACTGACCCCAAATTTTTAGATCACTTACATGTTTTTGGGGGCAACCCCTTCCTCTTTACATGATGCAACTTTATTTGGAAACATATGACTTGGCATAGGGCTTTTCGAGAAATCTCTCATGTCTTCTTCTACTTCAAATTTATTTCTCACAACAATGGTGTTAGAAATTCCTTTAAAGTGGTGGCATACATCGGTGTCTCCACATTCTTTGTGTTATTTTCTTACTTATTTTGATGTGTTCTTTTCTTGGTGGTGTCATTGGGTTTGATGTCCTATGAGAGCATGATATTTCTTAGCATAGGACTTTCCTCTTAGTGGTGACACTACGTGTTGCATTCCCTAAGTTGTGAAACTTTAATCTTGGACTTGTCCTCTCTTGGAGACATTAGGCACGATGATCCCTAAGAAGAAGACCTTACACAGACTAGGCAAGATCCCTTTGAAAAAACCATATATATAAGAACGATCTAACCAAAAAGAACATTCCAAAACATGAGCTTAGGAAGATATAATTGTTGGAGTGAAAAGGCACTGAGAGGGGGGGGGGGGTGAATCAATGTTATTAACTTCTTTACCAATTTTAACTGAAACTGAAATAAACCAGATGTATGCTCTCATTTATCAATGATAAACTCATTCATGTATTGAATGCACTCACTTAAATTGAAATGAGAATAGTAAACCATGGAAATTTAAAGAATTAAAGCACTAAATCAAATGAACCATAGATACTCAAATAGACACAAGATATGTCGAGTGGAAAACCCTCCTAGGGTAGAAAAACAACTACTAAACCTGTTGCCTTTTTCAGGCTTTTATTTCAATAGTCATTTTTTGCAATGCCTCATAGGCTGATTTATGAGCACCAACTCAAGGAGCACCAACCCCTCCTTTTAGAGACACCAATCTCAAGGATCACCAACCCCTTTTTTGTTTTTCAATAGAACATACAATGATACAGAGGATCTCTCTATTTCCCTGATATCTATCAAGTGCCTCTTGATAGACAATGTGTAGAATTCTCAAATGTCAATAATGACACTTCAGAGTTCCACCCATTATCAAGCCTTAAGACAACATGAGGAAAATCTAGTTACAGTATCAATACAACTTCTCATCAAACTGTATTATCAATGGTGTGTTCTAACTTTCTTTTTCTTACACTCTGTTTCATACATTTTTTATGATTTTTATTCAAAATAGTTAACACACTATGTTTTCCAATTTTTTTAGCAAAAAAGATTTATTTGTTATATCTCATACAAAACTCTTAAATTTTGCACTTTTGTTGTCTTTTTTTATTTTCAGGTTTTCTAGTCATGATAAAGCCTTAATCTCTTTGTTTTCCTCTTTTTAGATTAAACATCATTACATTCCATGAAGGGTTGCAATAGTTGCTCATTTTTACTTTCAAAGAATAACTCAAAGATAATTATTAGGTTACCATGCTACTATTGAGCAACAGTGCTAGATGTTACCATGATCATGAGTGAAGGATCAATATGAATAAGGTCCTCTAATAGGAATACTCAAGCATTGTACAAATTTAGAAGGCAGACTGAAACCTGTCCTCTCAAGCAGCATGCACAAGCAGTGCTTTAACCAAACAACATCAAGGCATGCATGTAATTTTCAAATAATGACAACTGAAAACCTATTGCAAAAAGAAGTAACTGAAAGAAAAATGCTTCCATAACTAAAATCATGCTTTTAAGAGCAATTACCAAATATTCTAGGTAAGGATTTGAAGAGTTTCAAAGAATTTAAGATTACCCACAAGCATAAGTCACAATCCCTTTAAAGACTATCATGATAACCTTTAATAAAAATATAATCAAGTTTTGGAGCTATCATTTCAGATCTAATCATGAAAGGAAAAGAAATTTTCAACTTTTCTTTTTGCATAGAGAACTTAACTTGTAATAACCTTGCTTGAGAAGTAACGAATATGTAAAGTAGACTGAAAGAATACCAAAGAATAGTGATGGAGTTGTCACAAAAGAGTTTACCAAATTTGCAGCTAAGCTAAACAACCCGTGCCTCTTTTCTATTTCGAGCTTTCACCCGATGCCAAGAACCTGACAAGAGAATCGACCATGGTGATGGTCTTTCAAGCTTCCCCATACGTTGTCAAAGAGTTGTAGAATACTAGTAGACTTCATAGTGAAATGACTGAGAGCAAGATACCATGGTGGCAGCTAGTGTAGGGTTCCAAAAACATGAGCACTGAGAATGATAAACAGTTTGCCCTAATCATCCAAGGAAATCATACAAAATCCTTTGCAAAGTTTGATAAACTTTTGGAGTCTGAAAGGATAGATATGATAATGTATGAATTCATAATTCCCTTTGAAGTCCGCGGGCAGATCAGTGACTTGCATTCCGATAGGCATTATAGCTTTTGACTATTTTAGACAATATGTAATCATCGACCAAGTTAAGCTTTGAAGAATATTGATATGACCACATTACTCACAAATGTCGATTTCCAAAGATATGATTATTTCCAAATGATCAAAGCTTAGTCACATCCAACGTGACATAAAACATTAATCAATACCTTTATACCTACTTTCAGCTTTTAAGCCTTGTGAATTTTCCAACATTAGACCCGAATACAATATAATATGCATTCCCATAGAGTGTTAAACAATATTTCCAATACCAAAAGATATCCAATAATTATCAAAGTTGATTGCCACCTTATTATGTCCATTGCTATTTAATGTTCTAGTGCCAAATAATGTCCAATGACATATGAGGTAATGAAGACTAATTTTGCATGTTAAATTCACAATGCCATTCCACATACCATAAACCATTATCACTTGATTAAGGAAACCTGATAGGGTTCTCTTAAAACTGAAAAGAAACTTGCATCTCATAAACCCAAGCATCAAGAACCAGAGATCATTACCAGTAGAAGATGGAGCATTATGACTCTGAATATGATCAACAACCATTAACAATTTTATGAAACTAGAAACTGATCAAGTCAAAACATATCAACCTGTAGAACACTGATTCATGCCAAGGTCATATAATTAAGTGCATCACTGAAATACTAATTGATAAATCAGAAACATGTCACCTGATCAATAGAACAAAGAACTTGTAATGAGAATACCTCAACCAAGATCTGCACATGGATTCAATATATCGGTGCCAGCACATATAGTATCAAAAGTGAAGTAAATATGCCAATCAGAAAAGTAGATCAACTGAGTAAACTATCACCAAGATGCTAGAATGTAATACAAATTATCATCAAGGAAAAATTAGCACAATAGAGATTCAACAGACTCCCCCTTTGTCCTTGATGGCAAAAATTGAGCCACCAAGCCAAAATATAGTACTGCAACTGAATTCTCATAATTCTCCCCCTTTTTGTCACAAGGATAAAGGGAAGTTAACAAAGATAAACCAAAATCAATAGTGGAATTCCATGAAGTTGCAGATGTAACATTTGAGTAGAAAAGTATGAGCTGTAGGAAGAGCTAACCAGCTCCCCCTATCACTGGGATAGACCGATTAAGATAATAGAGATTGAGAGACAACTCCCAATCTAGACCTAAGTCTTTCAAAAACATCTTTAGCCAATGGTTTTGTAAAAATGTTAGCAACTTGTGCTTGTGTAGGAACATATTGCACAGAAACCTCATTAGCCAACACCTTTTCATGAAGAAAATGAAACTTAATAGCAATGTGTTTAGTGTGAGAGTGCATTACAAGATTTTTTGAGATATTGATTGCACTAGTATTATCACACAGAATAGAAATAGGTTTAGGGATTTCAATACCCATTTCAGATAATTTCTATGACATCCATATTACCTAAGTATAGCAAGAAGTGGCAGCAATATATTCTGCTTCAATAGTAGAGAGTGAAACAAATTCTTGTTTTTTACTATGCCAATCCACTAAACAATCACCAAGAAAGAAAGCAGCACCACTGTGGCTTTTCCTATCATCCAGACAACCTGCCCAGTCAGAAACAGTATGTGCTACTAATGAAAACTCATTACTTCTCGAATACTAGATTCCATAGTCAATTGTGCCTTGTACATATTTAAGAATCCTTCTAACAACATTAATCTGAGATTCCTTAGGAGATGACTAAAATCGAGCAACCATGCAAACAACTTGCATAATGTGAGGTCTTGTGGCTGTTAGATATAATAGGCTTCCTATCATTGACCTATAGTCAGTTGGGTTGATAGCAGGAGAATCATCAACCTTGTTGAGTTTACAACCCATAGCCATTGGAGTGCTAATTGGATGGCATTCATCCACTTGAAATTTCTTTAACATTTCTCTAGCATATCTTGTTTGAGAGAGAAATACCTGATTCAAGTTGAGAGATTTGAAGACCTAAGAAGAAGGATAGTTCTCCCAACATGGACATTTTGAACTCAGATTCCATAATCTGTGAGAATTTTTTACTCAAAGCAATATTGTTGCAGCCAAAGATGGTATCATCAACATAAATTTCAACAAATAGAATAGTAGACCCTTCAATTTTAACATAAATATTGTTTGTTTACTCCTCCTCTAATGAAACCTTTCAATAGTAAGTGACTATCCAATCTAGAGTACCAAGCTCTAGGAGCTTATTTTAGGCCATATAGAGCCTTTTTCAGCCTGTAGACATGATTGGGTCTTTTTTTACAAGTAAACCCTTCAGGCTATTCTATGTAAAATTATTCATCCAAATACCCATTCAAAAAGGAAGTTTTAACATCCATTTGATATACAGTAAATTTCTTTAAAACAGAATATGCTAAGAAAATTCTAATTGATTCAAGTCTAGCTACTGGTGCAAAGGTTTCACCGAAGTCAATACCTTCTTGCTGGGAATATCCTTTGTAGACATATCTAGCCTTATTGCGAAAAACATGGCCATTTTCATCATGTTTGATTTTGGAAATCCACTTACCTCCTATAACATTTTTGTCATCTAGTCTTGGAACTAGCTCCCAAGTCTGATTTTTCTCAATTTGATCAATTTCATCCTGCATTGCATTAAGCTAGCATTCATCAGTAAGAGCTTCATCAAAACTTTTTGGCTCAAAATGAGTGATTAAACAAAAATAAGTAAGCTCAGCTATGTGAGCTTTTTCATCATAGTTAACTATTATTTTCCTTGTTTGAACTCCTACTGATTTATCTCCTATAATCAGGTTTTTAGGATGGTTTCGATGGATTTCTTCCTTGGTATATCTTTGACATTGCATAATCCAGTCAAATTCTCAATTACCTCCTTTGAAATGATGTAGGGTTTGTCTAAGGTTAAAATATAATCATGCAATCTACTCAAGATGAATTTAAAATTTTTTGTATTCTCAAAGTATGGAAACTCATTCCAAATATCCAAATTTCCATCTTTGGCTTCATTCAATTGCTTCAATTCGTTGGGTAATAACAAATTCCTCATGGACCTCATCTTCCCACTACAGTATTCATCCAGAATGATTGACCTTCCAAATTTTTCCATTTTCCTTTCGCACTTAGGTTTAACAACCGCACACCAAATTATATGAAAATTCTAAACACAATTGAAATACCTGATAGATTTTGAGTTTCAACGGCGAATCAACTTCTCTGCTTTGAAATTTTTCTAGCGAGTGCTCTCCTTCTTCTCTTCTTCGATGCAAAGTGACAAATGATGATTCCAACTTGACTTTAATAGTTCACGCAGGTGAAATAAATGCATTTTCCCTAAGTTTTCTAGGTGCTCTGTTTTGTCAGACAACGACATAATTATTTTTTGCAGACCTATGAAATCTTTGAATTTCCTTGTGAAATTTCTCCAAAATCTCTTTGCACATCATCAATACACCTTCTTGACCATTCTTCATGTTTTGGTACCATCCGCAGATAGTGGAGGAAATATTTGCTTGAAAAACTCCCCCTAGGCCACTCGCCTGAAATTAATTACCAAAAGAATTCTTGAAAGCAAGTTCCAGTGCAGAACCATTTCCAGTATTAGAATCATTATTTCTTACCCATGTCTTCTTCATCTCTTCTCTTATCTCATCTATAGTCACTTTTCATTTTTCATGTTTTTGTATATTTTTGCCTCTATATACCAGACCTTTTCTATCCACATTTTTGTTTCTATAGAATCTTGCAATGTGACCAAACTTATTGCAATTGTAGCACATAGTAATTACTTGTCTAGACCAATCATTCCATTGATTTCTTCTTGATCTGCATTGATTAGTAATATGTCTAAATCTTCCACATGTGTAACATTCAACACTCTTTCTATTGACAAAGTAGTTTGACATATTTCTACGTTTGATTGATTTATGACCAAAATTTTTGCATTTGAAACACTGACCAGAAAATGATGAATCTCTTGATTTTATATTACTTCTACCCTGAGTAGCCATATGGCTGAATTTATTGTAAGAAATCCATTAAATTTTTGAGCATTAGGTTGTTTTACCAGATACCTTCCACCTTTGTTCATTAGGTTTCCTTATTTGAAATTCTTTTGTCTAAGTCTGGAACTTTCTCCTTTTTCATATCCAGGATCTCTCTTATCATTTCCACTCTTTTGTCCTTGATTCAGTTCATCAAGCTTCATTGAACTGATCTTAAACTTCTCCTTGTATTCATTTGCAATGGTAAGTTCATTTCTGAGAATAACAATCTGCTTTTCAAGTTCTTCTACATTATTTCTAAATTGTAACAGTTCACTTTCCAACTGAGTGAATTCTCCATTTATTCTTTTGCATTCATTAGATTTATCCTTTAAGGACTGAGCAAGATTCTCTTCTTTCTTCTTCCTTTCTTTAATCTCTTTAGTCAACTTCATCACCATAGATTCCATCTCATGCTTTAGGGTAGCATTTTCTCTGGCAATCTTTTCACATTCTTCAGTTATTCCCTTCAAGGTCTGATTCAGGTGATCATCATCCATGTTTTCACTCTCTTGTTACTTGATCTCATCACAAAGATACTTTCTCTTTTCTCTAGATTTTACAATATAATCCTTCAATGACTGAATTAATTTCTTAGCATCTCTAAGATTTTCTTTCAATTCATGGACTTCTTCTTTAGACTGATCAAGGTCATCAAGAGCCACCAAAAGTTATTGTTGAAGACTACTAGAGTCCATCACATTTCAAGATCCACCTCAAGCTGCTAAACTTCTTCTGAGGAACCAAAAGCATTGATACCAATGGTTGGACTCAAGGGAACACTTAGAGGGGGAGTGAATAAGTGTTCAACAAATCTTACCTTTATTATTCTGAAACTTAAACCATTCTATCATTACATTAAAAGAAATATGCAAGAATTCAAAGGAAACATTCATAAAACCATGACACAAATAGTTTTGCGTGGAAACCCTATTAAGGGAAAAACCATGGTGGAGGTTAATCCACAATTTGAGTACTCAAATAAAGTTTTACAAAAGAGAATGTACTTGCATTCAGGCACACTGCCTAGAGCTCACTGCTCAAAAGGGAAGGATCACTGCCTTACAAAAGTTCATATTAAAACCATCTGAAGGATGAACTAAGATAGTAGCATCTAATCATGCCAAGTTACAGTTCTAATGAATCTCATAGATTAGATTTTGGATCCTTTTTCTGACTCTGCACTTCGATCTGCTCTTTTCTGCTCTTCGCATCACAAATAGACAAATTCACACTATTACTTTGTTGAATTTTGCACCATATTCACATTCCACATATTCACTATCTTTTCACACTTCTCCACACATCAAAATGATAAAACCGATCTCATATATATATATCTGCTATTAAGGATTTGATCATTCATATGTCGGCTTTATAAAACATTAAGTTCTTCTCAAATGTCGACCAGATCCACCACTAATTCTTTATGCGCATCCTCCAAAGTCAGTTAAGAAATAGAGAGGACCCAAAAAAACATAACCGAGAATGAAGACGTTTAATTAATTACTCCTTATACATTTGTGATTGCTATATTCGCTAGGTCAGCCTTCTAGCATAGATAACCAACATATTAGTGCACCGGATCTCCTAGATCACATACCAGTGAATGCGCATTAGTATACTTCACAAATAAGGTATTACAAATATCAACAAACTTTCCTCAGAGATCCACAACTCAAAATAATAGTCTATTGAGGTATTCAGATCAACTTTTATGCATATAACTAGATGCCCTATTCTTCACCCTATTCTACTAGTGTAAACCAAAATTATATTGTAGATCAGATGCATGACTTAGGTTGCCATCAATGACAACACTTACAAGCCATAAGCCAAAACTTGGAAGGTTGAACAAAATGATGAAGGGATCTGACTTGGATGAAGAATTAAGAACAAAGATTCCAAAGTCTAAAAATGAAGATCTAAAAGAAAATGTTAAGCAAGCAGACGAATGCATTCAGAAACTAAGGAATCAGATCCATAAGTTAAAGTTGAAATATAAAGAAGTCAACTAGGAACTAAAGAAAGCAAAGGAGAATATTGAGAATCTAAGAATGAAACTTGAAGAAGAAAAAAGGTGGAAGAAAATCTAATGTTGGATATTGAACAAAGTAAGATAGAGGAAAAATGTCTGAAATAGCTTACCAATCAGAAGATAGAAAAATGTGATAAGCTTGAACAAGAAGCAGTAACCCTAAATGCTAATCTAGAAAAAGTGAAAGCTCATGAAGAAAGGTTAAAGACAAGTTCTACATTGCTTGATGAGTTGATTTCATCTCATAAACCTACAAAGGATAAATGTTGTCTAGGAATTGAATAAGGACAAAGATCAAAGACTAAACCAATTTTCAACAAAGTGGACAATCAAAGGAAATTTCAAGGAAATACTTATCAACACAAGAATCAAAGGAACAATACTAGAAGGATTCCCATCTAGCAACCTAATGCTCAAAGGTACTCATCTTTTAATGGTTTTTGTTTCTCATGTAGTAAATATGGACATAGAGCAACATAATGTGGACGTAGGATGAACCATAATAGAATGATTCAGAATGTTAGATTCTTTGTTGGACAATGTTATGTTTGCGACAAGTTTGGACATAGAGCTACCAAGTGTAGAAACAAAATGATGATGAATAGATTTAATACTAGAGTATAAGGATTCAATCTTTTCAAGGCTACTAAACACATGCAATATCTTTGGACATGTCTAATTTGTGTAGGTCAAGGACAAATGAAAATTCGTTTGATCAAGGATATGTTACGTGCTACATTTGCAACAAACTAGGACATATTTCAAAATTTTGTAGAAGCAAAGTTGGGAAGAAAACTAATCTGAAATAGAAGGTCAAGCCTGTGAACAAGGTAGATACTAAAGAAGTAAGGAGAGAGATGGAAAAAATTTGGATGAAGAAGGAAGAACCAGTAGACAAGGTTGAAACAAACAATCCTATATCTGCATTTGGTGTAGATACCTCTTCCAAGGATTGAACATAGTAGTAGTTTCAAGGTGAGAAGTCACAAAAAAGTCTAACTAGACCATGATATATGTGGTGTCATACGTTGACACAAGGATATGTGATGCATGTATCAATTTTGAAGGCATTGGAGAAAATTCTAGTAGAAAAGAAGGAAATCGAGAAAATTATGAAACTCTTCTTAGTTTACAGTGTATCTTAAAAGCTGAAGAGTAATAAATACAAAATCAAGACAAAATCAAATGAATCCATGAAAGGTGCCATGGCTTGGAGGAAAAGGAAGATTATGGAAATGAGTCTATTGTACTAGATTTCGGTACAAAGGATTCGTCATCTGAAGATTGATCTAGTAGTTTTGGCTAAGGGGAATAGAGTGACGTATTGATGATTCCATAAGTATAAATTACCTTTTGCAATGAAACCATAAATGACAAGTTAAATAAGGAATTTGAATGTCATTCTTTTTCACATTGCGAATTGGACGAGCTAAGGAGTAAAGTGCAGCTGAGATAAAAAGTTAGGGTTATTGGTAAAGTTAATGTACAGAGAACAAAGAGAAAGCAATGGAGTCAAAGGCAATGGTGGTATTTGATCTGTATATCAACAAATTTCAAAAATTAAGTAATCTACAGATTGATGAGTATAACCATGAAAAGATTTGAAATTTTGAAGGTTCACTCAATTGAGAAAATACAAAAGGTCTAGAGTCTAGGGCATAAGGGTTTAGACATTTGGAGCGAATTCCCATACTTTTTGGATGTAGACACTATTCAGTTTGTCCTAAGTAGAATTCAAGGTGATCAAATGATCTTAGAAAAACCCTATGGGATTACAAAGGAAGCAATTGCAGCAATTATAGGGTTATGTAATGGTGGACTCATTCCTGTGAAGAAGTCAATGAAGAAAAAAGAGGTTAAATCCCTAACTGGAGTGATAGGAGACCAAAGGGCACTTCAAATTCATCCTATAGTTGACCCCATGATAAGGGATGTGGCATATGGCATTTCATATAAGATTTATTTTAGAAATAGGGAATGGTCTACTTCGGCAATTATTGTTTACATTGGGCATCAAATGGTTGAAAAAAATGAGGATTATGAATTGTGTGAGTTATTGAGGAATCAATTAATGGATAACATTACTATGGAAAAGAAAGACAATTACCATTTTCATTTTGGATCTCTCGTTATATATTTGATTTATTTTTTGAAGTCGTTATCATTGAAAGAGAATGTTGTGTTGAAGTCAATTGTATCGGTTGGGAAGTAGGTCTACTTGTACCTAGAATGTCTAATAGAAAATGAAAAAAAATGTAAAGGATACTTTGTAAAAAAAAAAATGCATGGAGCTCCCATATGGATTCCAATCTAGTTGGGATGTCTGAGGTAGGATCTTCCTCTGAGAAGAGGAAAACAAGAAGAATAATTTCAAGTTCTCCTTTGAAAATAAATAAGTTGAAGATATAAGAAAAGAAAGAAGAAAAGGAAGTAAAGTTTATAGAGGCAATTGATTTGTATCAACATATGATGATGAAGAATATTTTACTAAAGAGAAGGTGTTGAAGATTCTTGACCAATCTAATAGATTGAAGAAAATTGGAGAGCTCTGGTTGTCCCGACCAACATATGAATAGGAAGAGATCACAGGATGCCTTGGCTACTTATATAATTCATAATGATATTTATCTGAGTGAATTGAATTTTTTTTCACTAGAAGTGTTGATTGAGTAGATTGAAGATAGACTAAAAGCAACTTCAACTAGGGAAACTGAAGAAAAAGATGAGATTCAATTGGATATGGAAGAAAGATGTGGAAATTCATAGAAGAGATTTACTAAGAGCATAAATGAATTAAATACATGCATCAAAAGCATAAATAGTGTGTATCAGTATTATCTCTAGTGGCCTACTGCTGTCAAGAACTACAAAGAAAAAATCAATGCTATTGAGCTTGAGCTGGATTCTATTGGAAAAAAATATAATATCCTTAATGGTAGGGATGGAGCACAGAAGAAAAGGATAAATTCCTTACAGTCTGAACTCACAAAAATTCTAGTATAGAGGGATAAAATTGTGAAGGCATTTTGGAAAGTCAAAGAGATAATTAAATTGAGATTGGAATAGCTTTCCGGTCTCCTGGTGGAAGCTAAGAAAAATGAAAAAATTATCACTATCCCTAATACTCTTCTGAAAACAATTGATTTGAAGGTGATAAAAAAAAAACATTTGTGTGAACATGGAAATGGATTCTCGGAAGACATTTCTTTCGAAATTAAAAGAAAAATACAAAGAGATATTTTAGGAGAAGAAGGATTGAGGTAAAGAGCCATTTTTGATATTTTTTGGAAGACTGTTTTTATAGAAAAATTTAGAGTAAGGGGGACATAATTTTTCTTTCTTTTCAAATAATGTCAAAGGGGGATTGAGAAAACATGCGAAAAGAATTGAAATCATTAGCTTGTGAAAAATATAAATTATTACAACTCATCAAAAGGGTAGAATTACAAAGGATGTTGTTGTTGGCTTTTCACATCTTGTGTTGCCATCCATGACAAAGGGGGAGATTGTTGGAAATGAGACTATTGGATATTGGACTACATCAAATGGTTGTCATTGATGTCAACACAATATCAAATATATGAGGCATTTACTAGAAGTTATTCCCTATCAAATATGTTCTTTATCAATGAATCAATGTGTTGGTTTTGGGTTTGGATTCTACTGCCAGATAAGTTGTGACTCTGATATCTTAACTATGTAATTATGATTCACTAGGATAGCTATATTCAAGATCTTGAGAATTTTTGTGTTGGGAGAAGTAAGTTATCAATGAAATTTTTTAACTTTGTACACTACAGTTGGTTGACAGTTTGAATATTTTATGTTTGGGGTCCGATTTTGGTCGATCGAACACATGTTATGTATTAAAATGATTGAATCTATCTTGGGGATGTTTTGAATAGATCCTATTTGACTTAATATATTTATGCCAACAAGAGTTCTCTTTGATTATTTTTCTTTCATCCAATTAGGCTGACCTAATTTATGAATGAAATATACCTATATATATGTATGTGTCTCTTTATAGAAGATAGAGAAGAGTATGAGTGATGCAAGCATATGTGTATGGTGTGAGCCTAAATTATCTATCAGTTGAAGACCAAAACAAAATTATTGAGTGACTATTGGAAGAAGTACTACTACTTATATTGAGCTTCATTTGGAATTGAATTCAACACAAGGAAGGTGTATTCCATTAGTTCACACTTTTGGAAGTGAGCCATAACTTTTATATTTTGGCAGTAAGCCATATATTATATTTTTGCATTATAGTGTTGTGGATAGTGAGCCTTTTGTAATCAGTTTTTATATTCTCTATATTTTTAGTTAATACTCACTGTGGTTTTTCCCTCATTAGGTTTTCCATGTGAATCTTGTGTTTTGTAATAGTTTTCAGTTTCTGTACTTGCACTTAATAGTTAATCATTTAAGAAGTGTTAAGGTTTCGTTCTAGTAAATGACTTAAGGGTTTAATTTAGTGAAAAATGATTCACCCCCTACTAATTGTCCAATTCAACACATTGAGCACTCTAGATGATGACACATGGTTGCATCTTGATGTAGCGCATGACTCCAGTACATCACACTTACATATTGAGGAGTGATAAGTTGAAATTTGATTTTCGATGAGCGAGGGAAATGAGGGGTATATAATGGAAGGGATAATCCTTTTCAAGCATTAGCAGAGTAGCTCATCATAGAGGTATTTAATACATCATAGTTCAAGTCATAAGGCATAAGGTGAAGATGTGATGCGCAATAGTTATGAAAGGGAGGTATAAGCTGGCATGTCATCTCGTCATTGTATCACACTCATATAGAGCATCATGATTTGGTCTTCCTAGAAAGAAAGGATGATAGTAAAGTTTGAAAGACTAATGAGGACATGTGGAACTCTCTGAGCTCATCACATGACCACTTCATGTCACATTTTCATAAAGGTAGCTTTAAAATAAAAAATTTGATATGAATAACTCTTGCGATAACCATTGATCTAATTTTAAATGGTCTTCATCAATGAACAACATTCAAACATGAACAACTAGTTGGAAAATAATATCTTTTGCTTGTGTGAACCGTGAAGCTCACATTAATGGTGTATCTACTCAAATTCAAGGTCGATAGAAAATGAATTGTCTCATTTTTCAACACATTCACAAGAAAATTCAAGCATTCAAGCAAAAGGAACTATGAGCAAGTAGATTTAGGTGAAGAAACAACTAGGATCTCTCGAGTAAGTCCACATTTCTTGACCTTCTGAGTAGAAATTTTATTAAATTATAAAATCATAAAGGAGGTGTAAATGTTTTCTAGGGTAAGCTTGGAATTGAAGGGTTTTTGCATCATTTTTTCAAATGTGAATCATTAAACCCTAGGTTTACCAGAGTGCAGCTATGAAACATTGTGAATATTGTGTTTAATTTATAAAACCCTAGAAGAATATTTTAGATATTTTAAAACCATAGTTTATCCAAACTCTATCAAAATGAGTGAGGTTAGTGAGACCTAGAAGACTAAACCCAAATCAAGAGGGTTGAAGAGAGATTTGGATAGGTTTATGGAAGATGACCTAATAGCCTTATTCCCTAGAGAAAGAACAATTGGAAAATGTGCAATAGGTGAAGGAGTTATATCAAATCACTTGCAATATGATGCAAGATAGATTAGGGATATTAATGTGCCTTAGAGTGGTTGGGAATTATTCAACTATGCCTATAGAAGATCAAATAACCCTCATCCATTAAATAATTTATGGACTTGTGATTTGGGAAAACGCATTGTGCCCAATACATTTTTTGTGGTTAACTTGATAAAAGTACTGGAAGAGTGCTATGATCTAGAGGAAAGAGTGATCAAAAGTAGAAAGGGCACACCCTTATTGGATATCATTAGGTAGTAGATTGTAAGAACTTTTCATTTAAACTCATCAACTACAATATCAATTAGTTTTAGTGCACTCTATAAAGAGTATGTATGAGAAGGAAAAATATGGGTACAAGAATTATGTGCTGCCTAGACATAGAAGGAGAGACAATGACATCAATAGGGTGAGGCATTCCCCTAAAGAAATAGAGCCTTTCAGCTATGATGATTTTGAGGATTATTTCAAAAACACATATTATGGGTTATGTTAGGTGTTGGGAAAGACTTATGACTTGAGAATTCCCATCTACTTGATGAAGTTGGCTTTGGATATTCATAATAAGGATGTGAATAGAGACTTTGAATATGAAACATTTCTAGCAGAAGATATTTGTAAACAGTTGAGAGCTTTGAAGCAACCTAATGCTCCTTTGTATTTTACACATTATTCATTATTGTTGCGTATGATTTTGTGGAGTGGTAAGAATTCTAGGTTGAATTTTATGGATTTGAGGACAAAGGATAAAGAGGGTAGAGATTTTCTAGTGTAGATGTGGACACATGTGTGGGACCAAAATTATCCTGATTTAAATTGCACATTCTTTTACAATGGTTCAGTGCTATGAATTATAGATAACCTTGTTTGCAAGCCCATTAAGAGAATCTCAATGAGTATAAAGAATATTTTGAACCCTTTACAATTTAACCCCAAAACCAAGTTGGATCATAACTAGGGTGATTGGAACTTGCACTCAACTTGCACTCTCTTCAAAGTTTATGGTGCACCTATATAGCCTCATTGTCCACCAATCTATGTGTTAGATAGAATTGATTTCATGGTGTATAGGAGAGAATTTGCACCCCTTACAAAAATTAATCTTTTTCTCATCCTCACCTTAGAAAATCAAATCCGATGGAAAAATTACACATCACCTGGAACTTCCTTCCTTCCACTTGGCATCTGTCTATTGTGTCAGTGGGAGAATATTTTTCGGGGATGCACGCATGATGCACAGATGTTTGTGCGGTGCACTATCATCCCTAACGGATTCTTGCATCTAAAGTTGGCAGAGGCATTACACTCTCAATTGGGGATGAATTGTAACTATAACTATGGGAATTTTCCTAGGGTTACCAATATCACATGCAAAACATAAAAACCCAAAGTAATAATGAAGTGCAAAGGAATAAATGAAACAATCTCACCAGATGTCTTCATCCTCTATGATTGGCCTCCATTATACCTTCTCAATTTGCTAAAAATATGATGTTGCCCTCAGATTTATGATGAGCAAGCTAATGGAAATGACAAGCCCTAAGAAAATGTTGAAGGATTTGAACAACTATATGTAGTACTATGCCCTACTACAACTAGTAAGCATCTAAAAATGTCTAAACTATGTCAAATAAAATCTAAATATGCCTATGACAAATGTAGAAGTATGCAAGAAGTATGAAATTGCAAGAAAAATGAGAATGCAAGATATTAAGTTGCAAGATGTGACATTGCAAGATTAAAAGTTAACAAGTGCCCTAGAATCAATGGACAAGATTCAATATGACAACCCACAATTAGGGTTAGGGCAACATTAGGTCAAATTCGAAATGAATGGATAGGATTGATTTTTAGAAAATCAATTCAAGTGCTAAAAATGCATGTGACAAGAGATACTGGGCACACAAAACGAAGTTGCTGGAGAATCAAATAATAATTTAAAATTATTTGATTCAAGAAGTGGTGTTGACCTTTTGAATTAAAAATTAATTTAATTCAAAAAGTGGGGTCATGTGACAATAAATAATTTAATTTAAATTATTTATTAAAAAGAGAGAAATTAGGAAGTGGGGCTATTTTAAATAAATAAATTGTATTTAAAATGAGCACAACAAAAGTGGTGATAGGAGAAATTAAATAATAAAAAATATTTAATTTAAGTGGTGGGACTTATTTTAAATAAATAAATTTTATTTAAAATGAGCAAAACAAACAAAAGAGGTGATAGGAGAAATTAAATAATAAAAATTATTTAATTTAGGTGGCTAATAAATAATCAAATAATAAAGATATTATTTAATTATAGAAGAATGTGACAAAGGGAATCTAATGATTTAATTCAAAATTCAAGAGATTGGACCAAATTAAATAAATAAAATTTATTTAATTTAGGAGAGAAAAGGCTAGTGAATAATTAAATAATTAAAAATAATTATTTAATTATAGTGGAAAATGGACAAAAATTAAATAAATAAGGATTTATTTATTTTTAGAAAGAAGAGGACTTAACTAGTGATGTAATTAAATAAATAAAAATTATTTAATTAATCAAGGAGGAATAAAGATGACATGAATTAATTACATAATTATGAATTATTTAATTAATAGCCGAAAGTGAATCAAGGGCATAATTAAAATGTCTTAATTATGCTAGGAAGAAAAAAGATTAAAAATAGAGCTTGCAGGCCTAGGTCATTTTCATGTGTCTACATTTGCCCCTCTTTGTCATAATGTAGCCTGTCGCATTGTGGCAAAGAAAATAAGTCAAAAATATGCCCCAATGCAAAATAAGACAATGAAGAATGACGAGGAGGTAGTGGTATGCCCCCTCGAGAGGACAGTTGGGTTCCAAGAACATGGGTGTGCTCTCAAAATTGATGAGAAGACTAGAATATGAAGAGACAAAGAAATTTTTGTGTAAAAGATATGGATGATGATATGGATGCAATGCCTATATGAGATGCATGTTAGCTCCTAGACCAAATCCTTCAACATATTACCATAGGACTTTAATATTTATTGCTCTTAATCATCATTGGGCAGATTATTGTAATGGCCAACAAACACCATGATATGACATAAATCAAGGTGTACAAGGTCGTACCATCACATAAGTCAAGCAGTCATAGACAAGGATGATCATGACTCATACTAAGAGCGCAATTGCCCCAGTCTTTTTGTCATAACCAACCACAAGAAAAAAAAATACAAGAAGGACAAACCATGAAATGTCATTGCTTCTCTAAATCCTATTTCTAGGACATCCTCGAGAAACTAGCAACATGATTGCCAAAAGAAAAAAATAAATCCACCATCATGATACGTCATTGTTTTTCTAAATCCCATAGTTAAGACATCACTGAGAAACTAGTAACATGATTGCCAAAAAGACAAGACAAACGTCATGAGACGTCATTGTTTCTCTAAATCCTGTTGTTGGGATCTCACTGAAAAAATAGTAATGTGATGAAAAGGCCAAAGACAAGTGCCAAGTGTTTTAAGATCAAGGTTGCTGAATGTTGAGCGATATCAAATTCAAGAAGGACACATCCTGAATGACGTTGATATTTAGGGGATCAATTCTCAAAGTTAAGAGAATCCATAAAAATCCCAAATGATGAGGACAATGCTTAGGAAGGACACATCCAGAAGCATAAATAAATGATGAGGGTTTCTCTTCAGAAGGACACATCTTGAAGAAGAACCCAAAAAATTTCCAAGTTAAATTGTCTTGATAGAATTGATTACATGCCATTGCTGATATGCTAAATTGACTGAAATTGCTGATGAAATAGACTGTTGATAGATTGCTTGCTCAGGATTGATGGAAGATTTTCCTGATTAGAAGAAAGTTTGACATGTGTGAAAATGTTGTGCCATGAACCCTAATGGACTGACCTAGTGCGACCTCAGGGGCTCATCGATTGATGGCCTTGCCTACATCATGCACTCAGAGACCTCGTAGTTCGACATGACCAATGACCTTGTCCAAAGGATAGAAGTTTAAATCATGATTTTATTTTGACAAACCTAGAAAGATTGACCTAATGTCTCAGGGATTCAAAGATGAATCTTTCCTATGTAGCAAATGCATAGAAATAATGTAGTTCAAACATGGATAAAAGATTGATTGATGTGACTGACTGGATTGACAAGATAAACATTGAATTTGACTCTGTTTTTCAGATTTTGACATTGATTTGGATGTTTTTGTATTTTCTTTAGGACATTTTTCAATTTTTAGTTCTTTTTCTTAGGACTTTTTAGGATTTTTTTCAAGACATTTTCCAATTTTTATGACTTTTGATGTTTTAAGGGGATCATGAAAAATGCATGTGAATGATGCCAACACACATGAATCCAAGGACAACCATGATTTTTTTCCTAGTCAAGCTGAATATCGATTGATAGGTGATGATGAAAATAACAATGTTGTTTGACATGGGAAGGACACATCTCGAAACAACGTGAGGATGACAATGATATGACAGGAGGATAAAAGTCTACAGTAGGGCTAGGGACAAAGTCAAGGAATTTTTTGGATGATGCACCAGGTTTTCCATATTGTTGCATGTGGAATGACTTCATGAGGATTAGAATGGGATGACGAGGGATCTTTAGACCATTGACAAGGGAAACCAAGATGGGTGATAGGTATAAAAGGACAATGGATGGCTTTGGTAAAAGATAGGAGACATGGATGGCTTGGACTAGTAGAATTATCATATGGTCTCCAAGGATGATGTTGCATAGTGAAAATGAGGCTATGAAGGTGATGACATGATATTCAATGACTAAGGTATGACCAAAAGATAGACATGTGAAAAACTTTTGCAAAGCATGATTTGTGTTTTTTCCCCAATCTTTGTCAAGATCAAAGTAGGTGGGAAAATGGATGGATATGATAAGGTTTAGATGGGTAGATGGAAATTTCATGTGAATGGAATGGGAGATGAGATGACCTACCCCCAAGTGCAATGGTCCACATAGATGATTTATTCTACACATGATGCCTATTTGCCAGGTTTTCATCATGGTACTTATCCAAAGCACCTGTTTGTCAGGTTTTCACCGTTGGATGAAATTTTTCTCTTTACTATTTTTGATATTTTCTAATTTTTTTTGTGTCACCAAGACACCTGTTTGCCAGGTTTTCATCAAGGTGATGATTTTTCTGATTTTTCAATTTTTTCGTATTTTTGTATTTTTTCGGATAGCCTTGATGCTTTAGATGACCACTGATTGTGCTTAAGCCTTTGATGGTACTGATGTAGAGACTGGTACTATGACATGCTAAAAATGACCTTTCTAAAGTTGTTGCCTTGTCAGGATGATAGTGCTTGCATACACCTGATTGATGTCATTCTGATCCTTGTTGATACTATAGTTGGCCTTATCAGAATATGCACATCATGATAGAGTGCCATGAGAGTCCTTATGATAGATATTTTCTGCCAAGATGTGACAGATTTGTGACATGGGATGTTTGGGCTTTAAGGAGGATGTAGGATTATGACGGATGACAGTGGACATGGACAGGTTGGTTGGATGTATTGGTTTTTATTTTCCAAATGTTGGGTGTCAGATTAGGATAGTGTTTGGAACCAACACTTTTATATGTCTTTCTTGATGGCCATTTTGATGGAGGTGGACGTGTATTGTATGTGGGAGTCCTCTTGTGTTGTGGCTCCACATTTTGATTGACTTTTGGATTTGGCATATTTTCTTTACATGATTCATTATTTTCTTGACTTGATCCATTTTGTTTTGGGATCCATTTTAGCTTCATTTGTCTACTTGTATTGTTGATTGATTCCATGGCCTTTGACATGTGATTTTGAACTTTGGATTTGTAATAATTTTGTTTTTGTTGGTTCCAAATGTAAGGCTTATTCATGTTGGAATGATAGTGTATGGTGTGGATGGAAGGAGTTTTGGCAACAATCTTATGACAAGGACTACTCATGATGGCCATTTTGATGTTTGTATCAGATAAATTTTTCCCCAATATTGAGGAGGTATCATTAACATCATTAGATTTACGATTGATGAATAGCCAAGACCTTGATGTTCGTAATGTTCTTGAACTTGTACAGGTTCCAAAATTCCTTGCTCGTGTAGGCCTAATCCTTTTCCCTGATAATTTATGTTCTGACAAATTTTGTTTGCGATGGGGTACTTATTATTGTGGAAGCAAGATGCTAACCCATCCTTATTAATGCTCTAAACCTTCTCATCTATGAGAAAGCCTACTCTGAAAAAGATAGATGATCCTAATTGATAGGAAGTTGTAGCTTCACTAACATGTTGGACAAATTTTTGACTGACATCTTTGGTTTGATTTTCTGACATATCATATTATAATGATTCTGCTAGTTCTTCGAATTTTATATCAAAACCATCTTCATGGTCATTTTCATAGAGCCCACTGAATTCAGTTATAGCTTGATCATTTGCAAATATGTCCATGCTAGGAGACTCTTGTTCTAGTGGTAGATCGTCTATGTGTCCCATGGAGACAAGTGTATCATTTTTGGAAGTGTCAATACTTGAAGTTTGGAGAGGGTCATCTTCAAGTGTTTCTTTATGAAGGGCATAAAGGTCAAGGAGTGGATCATTTTGGACTTCTTCAAAAGTAGTGTCTTGATAAAAGATGGGCACAGTTAGAATGGCATGATCGAAAATAGGGTCTTGACCAAGGATAGGTTCATCTTGAATGACATGGTTTCGGATGGACTCTTGACCAAGAATAGGTGTATTTGGTATGCCATGATGGTCTAGGAGGACTTCTTGAATGGACGTAAATATGGGGTCACGGAATGGACCAATTTTATCTTGACATGACGGTGATGTTATGATGTTGTTCTTTGGACTTGCCTCTTGACATGTATCCTCAAGTGTAGGTAAGAAGATGGGACTTTGGAGACCATGACTAGATATGTTTTCATGAAAACATGGAGTGTATTGGAATGGATTGGTGTGTAATGGACTAGGATATGACATGGAGATTTGGACCTCGTTGAGGGATGAAGAACTAGGATGAGATGAAGGATTAGATAAGGACATGGATGCTTGACAAAGATATGATGTGGATGAAGGATTATAATATGACGTGGATGGAAGATTAGGATATGATGTGAATGAAGGACTAGGATATGATGTGAATGAAGGACTAGGATATGACATGGATAGTTGGTTTAGATTGATGGACAGTTGATTTCCCCTATCAAAGTTAGGGTGGGTATGACCAATGGAAGTTTGTTGTGACTTAGTGCCATGGATGGTGTTAGGGGACTTTTGATAGTAGATGGATAGAGGACTAGGACTCATGGATTGTTGGTAAGATGGATAGATGGATGGAGGGATAGGGGTTGTAAATTTGGACTTGGATTGGAGGTATAGTGTTTTGAAGTCCCCAACAAGTTGTGCTTGACCATTACTACTAAACTGGCATTCAATTCGACTAGCAAGCATGTCATAGTGACTTGAAGACATGAGGGTGGATGGAATGAGACTAAGGCTATGCAGAGTGATAATGAGGACAAAAAGGAATGTCAAATGCAAAGTGGTAATGAGTGCCTTATGTCAAATGATTTTTAGGAAAGGTTTTCTAACCACTGAAAGTTTGGCCAAGGTCTCAATTTGGATTGTCAAAGGACTAGTTTGAAGGACGAGATGACAAAATGAGTAGGTGAGATTTCCACACTAGAATTATGAGTTGGAAGCAGCTCACCAAAGTAAAATGACTAAGGACTGATTTGTTTGACTTGGTCCAATGAAAATTTACTTTTTTGAGACAATGGTTTGACAAAGGAAGGAAATTTTTCCTATCCCAAAGTGTGCAAAATTAAGGACTTGATTTGACAAATGTGGTTCATGATGGAAAATGCATTGAAGGAAGTGATTTGACAAAATTTTAGGCTGATTGCAAAGATTTTCTTCAGCTTGGCAAAGTTATTTCAGATTTTGGCAAGTTTGATGTTTATTTGTTGGAATTGTTTGAAAATAGTTGGCAAACACATGGTGTTGTAAAAAATGAAAATCAACCACATAAAAGTCATTTTAAAAAAATCCTATGGCTGCAAGGATAGTATTCTTATGGATCCCACTAACCACATATCCTTAGTGGATGAATTCAGAAGCTTGGCCCCATGGGATCCCCCTTACAATGCACTCACTTCTTAGGGCAACAAAGCTTCCAACCTCCATGAAACTCCCATGGCATATTGATCATCTCTACTAAGAACTGTGCAAGTGCGGGTGCCTTGGCAATGATTGTTGTTGCACCAAAGAATAGAAGGTTTGTGGTTTTCTAAAACAAAGGATTTATTTCGGGCACCCGTTCAAAAGGCCATGCAAGAGGAATTATCATGCCATTTTGTAGAGGTTACGCTCTATAGGTTTTGACGCACCACAAGCGTACTGGGGAGTCAATTGTTGGTCTGAAGGAATTTCTATAATGCTAAGCTTTCCTTAACATTAAAATTTATATACCGGTTGGGTGTCACTTGGCTTTAGCGCATTCCTGGTTTGAGTCACTTTGGGGTGAGTACTTTTTCCCACCAAAGAAGGCCCAATTTCTAAGGCTAACAAAAGCAAGCCAAAATATTCATAGTTCAATCAATCTTTGTTTAAAAATAAAGAGAGGGCACATGGATATCTTAACTCACACTCACATGGTGTTCATTTTAAGCCCAAAATGAAATGTGTTGACAAACATAAAAAACGTGGAGTTCATTTTAACCACTTGTAGTATGAGCTAACTAAAAGTTCATTTTAACCCAATGCTATGAGGAGATGCAAATTTATTTTAATCCAATGAGTTATCATGCAAGATTGTGTTCTTTTTAATCCAATGAATATGCATGCATGTTTATTTTAACTAATGAATGTAAAAAAAAATGCAAATTTATAGTTGTTTGTTTAAGATTTGTGAAATAAAACAAAGCAAACAAATATTAGACTCCTCGCCACAAGCTGCAAATAGAAAATCAGTAAACGAAAATCTTTAACCTACCATACAGAAAAAAGTGTTGCCCTAACCCTAATTGACCTAGTGCAAGCCCAATTCCGAGAATCAATAATAGTTTCTCTTACACCCAGGATTGCACAAGTGCGCAAGGGGAGAGGATACTTCTATTATTTAATCGGGGTGACACAAAAATAGATGGGTCTGGTTTTTTGATCACGTACCACCTTCAAGCACAATCAAGCAAATTTCTTTAACCCCCTAATTAAATCTAAGTGAGACAAGAAAAGTTTCTTTTTAAAACACCAATGGAAGTGTTTGCTAATCTAAAACAAGCACAAATGGTTTTAGAAATAAAAGCCTTGGACAATCGACCCTACAAAACCACTTGTTAGTAGTCTGAAAAGATGTCTTGGACCCACAAAAAATTTAGATCATTTTTTTTTTTTTAATCCAATTTGTCCTTTGAAGTGTTTATTTTTCATGCACATTCACAAAACCAATAACCAAGCCAAAACCCTAACAAGATAATTGATCACTAATATTAGAGGGTTAGCTAGTCAAAATAAATCTGATTTTTGGAACTTTTTTTTACATCAAAAGTAAAAACACAGAAAATAGACTCGTATGAAAATTCGGAGAGCTTTCTAGAAATATGAAGAAATCTGAAAAATTCATTGTTTTGCATCTAGAATTAATTTTTTTTATGAAAAATCATTAAAAAAATTATTAAAATTTCAAAACAGGTACAAAAAATTTGATTTTTTTACTAAAGGTTCCTGACATCATTCCAAATCTACAACAAAAAATTTGTGAACAGATCTGCAACCATTTGTGAGATATAAGAAAATCTTTTTGAAATCCTAATTTTGGAAGATTTATTTTTTGTCTAATTAGTTTGCAAGAAAATTAAAAACATAAAGAACAAACCCCTATTAACTTCGAAGAGCTTTCCAAAAATGTAAAGAAATCCGAAAATTTCGCTAATTTGCTCTCAAAATTGATTTTTCATGAAAATAGCAAACAAAATTATAAAACATTAAAAACAACTCCAAAAAATATGATTTTCGGACTGAAAGCTCTTGATATTGCCCCCAACCTCCAAAAACGTTTTTGTCAGAAAATATGTAGTCATTTGAGAGATATGGTTGAATCTTTGAAAACTAGGGTTTTGTCTCCTAAATGATGCAAAACTTGCAATAAAATGCCAACAAAACCTGCAACAAAAAGGATCCAACTACAAAATTCCTCAAAATTTGTCAAAATATGTCAAGTTCACCAATGTAACTATGAGAATTTTCCTAGGGTTAGCATTATCACATGTAAAACATAAAAAACCCAAAGTAATAATCAAGTGCAAAGGAATAAATGGAACAATCTCACCAGATGTCTTCATCCTCCATGACTGACCTCCATTATACCTTCTCAATTTGCTGAAAATATGATGTTGCCCTCAGATTTATGATGAGAAAGCTAATAGAAATAACAAGCCCTCAGCAAATGTTGAAGGATTTGAACAACTATATGCAATACTATGCCCTACTGCAACTAGTAAGCATCTAAAAATGTCTAAACTATGTCAAATAAAATCTAAATATGCCTATGACAAATGTAGAAGTATGCAAGAAGTATGAAATTGCAAGAAAAATGAGACTGCAAGATATTAAGTTGCAAGATGTGACATTGCAAGATTAAAAGTTAACAAGTGCCCTAGAATCAATGGACAAGATTCAATATGACAACCCACAATTAGGGTTAGGGCAACATTAGGTCAAATTCGAAATGAATGGACATGATTGATTTTTAAAAAATCTAATCAAGGGCTTACAATACATGTGACAATAGATACTGGACACACAAAATGAAGTTGCTGGAGTATCAAATAATAATTTAAAATTATTTGATTCAAGAAGTGATTTTGACCTTTTGAATTAAAAATTAATTTAATTCAAAAAGTGGGGTCATGTGACGGTAAATAATTTAAATTAAATTATTTATTAAAAAGAGGGAAATTAGGAAGTGGGGCTATTTTAAATAAATTAATTTTATTTAAAATGAGCACAACAAAAGAGGTGATAGGAGAAATTAAATAATAAAAATTATTTAATTTAAGTGGTGGGACTTATTATAAATAAATACATTTTATTTAAAATGAGCACAGCAAAAGAGGTGATAGGAGAAATTAAATAATAAAAATTATTTAATTTAGGTGGCTAATGAATAATTAAATAATAAAGATACTATTTAATTATAGAAGAATGCGACAAAGGGAATCTATTTGAATTCAAAATTCAAGAGAGTGGACCAAATTAATTAAATAAAATTTATTTAATTTAGGAGAGAAAAGTCTAATGAATAATTAAGTAATTAAAAATAATTATTTAATTATAGTGGAAAGTGGACAAAAATTAAATAAATAAGAATTTATTTATTTTAAGAAAGAAGAGGACTTAATTAGTGACGTAATTAAATAAATAAAATTTATTTAATTAATCATGGAGGAATAAAGAGGACATGAATTAATTAGATAATTATGAGTTATTTAACTAATAGCCGAAAGTGAATCAAGGGCATAATTAAAATGTCTTAATTATGCTAGGAAGAATAAAGATTAAAAATAGAGTTTGCAGGCCTAGGTCATTTTCATGTGTCTAGAGTAACATCCCTCTTTGGCCAACTAGCCCAAAAATGCCTTATTCTTGCTCATTCTTCCTTAAAATTAATCCATTCTTCATGCAACTCATCTTCTTTCACTCTCGAGCAATTCAATCCATCTCTATTCACACCCTCTTGCAATTCTCAATCACTTCTAATAGTTCAACACTCCATTGCAACAACAACACTCCAACTCCACATAGCAAGTGTGAAGCAAGCCATAGCAGCATGGGCTTGGAGTCTTGCAAGACCTCCTTTCATTATAGTCAAGGTTGTGGTGACCTTTCCAAGTCCGCATTATCCTCCATTGGCTAGCGAGCTTTTGGCTGGAGGTGGTAACATTTTTCTCCTCTCCTTTTTGACTTGGTTGAGTAGCATTTTACTATTTTTTAGTGTCTATTGTAGCTTCTACTTTCTTTACTTCTTTATCACATATTTCTACTCTATTGCTATTTGGCTTTCCGTGGAGGTGGAAACACCAAAATAGGGTTTTGACTGAGGCAAATCCCTATACAAACCCAACCATTTCCCCCTCTTTCTTGTGTGTAGGTGAACACACATTCAGAACTAGCAAGTGAACTGGCACATTGGTGAGATCATATTCATGGCTTTAGCCTTCATCTATCTACTTTTTCACCTTCATTTGTACCATTCATACTTTATTGTTCTATTTTGTTCATTTAAAATAACTAGATAGGCTATTAGTTTGTTTTTTGATAGTCTATACTGTACTTTTCTATTTTTTTCTATATAGACGCTAGTGCACCCAAGAGACACCAATGCACTGCACTGTCATCCTAGAACTGTGTTGCCATCCTCAAATAGAGAGTTGTTTGAGGTGTAGTATCGACTCCAAAAACTAGCTCGCCTAGCATAAACTTGAATTTTGGGCTTGAAGAGTGATAGAAGTACTTCATAGTCCTCATCATTCTCAACTTCTATTTGAAACACCCCTTTAGAGTGAGGTAAGCTAGGAAAACCCTCTGCTCTTTGCTCTTTGCGACCCAAAGCCTTGACCTGGTTGGTCCCCCTCTCTTAAATCTTTGGTGAACCTGACATGAACCATTTTGGTTTTGTTTAGTAGTATTGAAAGCTCATTTCCTCATGTTCTAGGATCATTGCAGGTGTGAGTGGGTTGGGGATTTTCACCTTGCAACCCAACTTGTGACCCTTAGTAGGCATAGTTGGAAGGTTTCGTAAGTGTTGTGCAACAAAACCTTAAGTGGGTCACTGTTCTGTTTTACAACCTTTGGGGGGTTTTGTGAGAATATCATTTAGTGTGCATGATGGCCTCTTTTATGCATCAACATATTCCCTTTGAGCAACTTATGAGTGGTGGTCCAAGTATAACCTTCACCTTGCAAGACCTGCCAATGGGCTTCAATAGAGAACCATGTCCTCTTTATATCCCTACGCAGATCAATGGGAACATTGTAGGGAGTGTTCTTATTGATCCAATGTCTTAGGTGAATATCATAATCGAGGAGATTATGTTAATTAAATTCCTGCACAAAGATAGGTACAATGCACCTATGAGCACCATCCATATGCATAACGAATTTTTTGTACCTCCCCTAGGTAGTATCATGTTGTCAGTCCTTGTCAAACCTAATTTTGTAAACCTGCTATTTGACATAATCTTGGGGTCTGAATTCTTTAGAGTGATGTTGGGTATCCCCTGGCTAGTATTTATGAATGCAATTCCCTCGATTTTGCACAAATGTCTAAAGTTCATTCATGGGGGGTTATTGCATGTGATTCATGACACTGGTTATAAACCACTAGTTGCGTGTGATAGCTACTCCTTAGATCACTTTTGGCCTACACCTATTGGTCCTCTTCCACCTAGGAAAGACCTCTTGTACCAAACATATCAAAAGTACAAGAAAGGGTGCTTGACACATAAAGTAAGGTACCCTCCATCTCCTTATGCTATTTTTCATAGGGCATGCATTGAAGCTAATAGTGATGTCGCCAAGGCCCATAAGAAAGAAGAAGAAAAGCCCTCTCAAGGTCTCTCTTCTTCATCTTCCATTATTCATCCTAATGCTTCCTCTCGCCCTATTGTGGCATCATCAGATTATGTTCCATGTTTGTGAGAGAATATTATGGTGCTCGCTTGGTGAAAGCCTAAGCATCCCACATTTGAGCTTCTTTTTTTACCCACAAAGCCTAGGCCCATTCGATATGGTAAAAGGAAGGGCCCCTGTAGGGAATCCTCTATGTCTCAACCTCTACGTCCTCCTACCATTCCTACTCCAAAAGTAGTAAACAAGAAGAGGCCTAATGCCAAGGCACTAGAGCTGAGACCCCCCATTGTTTCTCAACCCGCTCCTCCTAATCCCATTCAAGAACCTATCCCTCCACTATAAATGACTATAGTGGACGCTCCTATGGTTGATCAGGAGCCTCTCATTCTTTTACAGCTCCTAGCCTCTAGCTCAACAAGTTGCAGAAATTTCCTTGCATGTGAACGTAAGCATCAACAAAAGGATCTAGTAGATGAGTAGGCTACTTTGTAGAGAAAGGATGAGGAGTCAACTGCCCATGTATCAGGGTCTCCTATTGCATCCTCCTCTCTCCTCCCCTATTATTTTGTTCAACCAAGCTCCATATCACTTCCAACTACCGATGTGAGTTTGAATGTGCCTGACCCAAAAGAGGTACAGGTGTTCATCACTCCTTGGGTTGAACCACCCTTGTTAATGTCCCCTTCGAACATCCCGCATTTCCCAAAACCTGTAGATACATTGAATACCTCAGTGGTGTCTAACCCTATTTTCTCCTCCTCTTCTTTTGCACCTCTTGCCTTGTTTGTAGGGAGTTCCCATCCCTGTGTCCATTTACCAACATTGTCTTCCTTTCTCCATCAATAGGTGTCAATTGGATAGCTCCATTATAAAAAACTTGTTTAATCTCATATGGTCCAAGCCATCTGGTATGCAACTTTCCTTTGAATTCTTGAAATCATGAATCAAATAGTAGTGCCCAATCTCCTATAGTAAATTGTTTACTATGAATATTATTTTCATGCCACTACTTCCTATGATTTTGAATGATCTTAGATTGATGCAAAGCTTCCATCCTCATTTCATCTAACCTATTCAACTGCATCACTCTATTTCTTTGTGATTTTATCAAGTTTATACCCACATTTAAAGCTTTTCTAAGTGTTTCAAGTTCAAATTCTATAGGAAGAATAGGCATCTTCCCATAAACCAACCAAAATAGAGAAAACCTTGTGGTTGTTTTCCAAGTGGTGTTATATGCCCAAACAACTTTTTTCAATCTATCAGACTAGTCACTCTTTTGACATGAAACTATCTTTGTGATTATATTATCTAGTTCTCTATTAGTCACCTCCACCTACCCATTTGTTTGAGGATGTTATGGTGATGACTTCCTATGTTGAACTTGATATCTCTGAAGAAATGCTTGAAGCATTAACAAATAAATTTTGGTCCTTGATCTGATACAAGTGTTCTAGGTGCTTGATACCTGTATAGAATATTTTTATATAGGAAATTTGCAACTCTTTCTTCTTTAGTAGCTGGTAATGCCTTGGTCTCTTCCCATTTAGTGACATTATTAGTACATACAAGGATGTAATGATTTCCTTTTGATGGTGGATCTATGGGACCAACAAAGCTGATTCCCCATTTCTCAAATGGTTCTAAAGAAACTTGTGTTTGAAATGACATTTCTATAGAATGTGTAGGCCTTCCCATTCCTCTGACACTGGTCACAATGCTTGATGTAGTGAGCCACATCCTTAGTCATTTTTGGCCAAAAATAGCCTACTCCAAGAATCTTATGCACTGTTCTCACTGTGGAATAACTTCCCATGCCTTGCTCATCATGACATGCCTTCAAGATATCATAAACATCTATTTCTTGTACACATTTTCTCATGACATGATATGGATGCATTTTAAATAGTAAACCATTAATCCATTCAAATATGGAAATTTCTATAATTAATCTCTTTTGTTGCTTAGATGAAAAATAAGGACATTTCCCTACTACTAAATAATTAGCAATATCAGCAAACCAAGGCGATTGAACTGATATGGAAAATAGGTGTTCATCGAGAAATGTATCCTCCACTAGTTTGTTATTTCCCTGTAAAACCATTCTGGACACAAATTCAACCACTACATTATCTTTACCTATTTTATCAACTATTGTTATATCAAATTCTTTTAATAAAAATAACCATCAAATGATGCATCCTCCCACCACAACTTTATTCATCAGGCATCTAATAGATGTATGATCTATATGCACAAAATTTTAATAACCAATAATATAATGTATAAATTTATTAATGGAATACATGATTGCTAAGAACTCTTTTTCATTGATGGTATAATTATGCTCAGTTGGGTTAAGATTTTTACTTATATAATAAATAACATGCATTGCTCTTGATTCATCCTTTTGTCAAAGAACCGCTCTGATCGCAAAATTAGATGCATCTACATTTATATGAAAAGTCTCACCCCAGACTGGCCCACCTATGATAGGTGAGGTTGTTAAGGCCTATTTTATATCATCAAAGGATTGATGACACATTGAATTCCAAATATTTTTTGAGTCTTTTTTTAATAAATTAAATAGAGGAACTGCAATTTTACTAAACCCTTTATAAACCTTCTATAATAGCCAGCATGTCCTAAAAAATTTCTCACTTTAGTCTCACTTTGAGGTATTTGTATATGCATAATAACCTCAATTTTATTAGGGTCTACCTTGATTCCCTCTTTTGAAACATGATTTCCTCACACAATTACTTTAGTCATCATTAATAGACTCTTCTTGTGGTTCAGTGACAACCTATGCTCTTTGCACCCATTCAAAACTTTATTTAGATTATTCAAAGATTCTTCACAAGTTTTAACATGTACAGTAAAATCATCCATGTATACCTCAACACATATTGATATTAAATCTACCAAAATGGCAAGAACAACATGTTGAAAAGTTGCAGATACATTACACAGTCCAAAAGACAAGACTCTATAAGAATAGGCACCCTATGGGCAAGTAAATTTTGTTTTGTCCTAATTTTCCAGAGCTGCCTGAATTTGGTTATACCAACTAAAACCATCAAGAAAATAAAAGTAACTACTGCCTAATAAGTTATGCAATACTTGATCTATAAAATGCAATGGAAAATAACCTCTCTTAGTAGCCTTGTTTAACTCTCTATAATCCACACATACTCTCCATTTACCATTTTTCCTAGGTACTATGATCAATGGAGAAACCCATTGACTGTCCAAAATAGGATAAATGAATCCCACTTGAAGAAATTTATCTATTTCCAACATCAAAAAATCTCTTAGCGTAGGGTTAATCCTTCTTTGAGCTTGTCTTACAGGTTTAACATCCTCAGTGTAAATATGGCGTGTACAAATATCAAGATCGATCCCTCTCGTTTCCTTATAATCCTAAGCAAATTATTTAGTATTATTTTCTAAAATCTCTTTTAAATCATCTTCTTGCTTAGTTGATAAGGACCCATTAATGAGTAAGGGCTTATCTGCTTGCACTAAGATTTCCTTAATCTATTTTGAAGAGTGGGGGGTTCTCAAATCAAAGTATTTAAAGGACATGGATGTCGCAAAAGTTTATGGAGTAATTGGTTATGATTTGAATTAGAATTCATGATGTTAATTAAAGGGCAGTGATCTTGATCATCAATAACATCATGAACTTCAAGGTTTCCCTCTTCCTCATCCATACATTCTTGATACTCTTCCACATGTTCTGTTAATGTTACCATTGCAAGTTCTATGACCTCATCATCTTCTGAATTAAAACCATCAATCTAGCTCTAGTTTTCAGATGATAAAGAGGGTTTTGTTGGTGGGTAAATGGATAATTATTTCTATTTGACTACAATAGAGATGCTCATGCTTCTATACCTACAATTAATAAGGGCATCATTTTTTGCCAACGAAGGTCTCCCAAAAATGATTGGATAACTTGTCTTTATTTTCTTGCTTTTCAAGACAAGGAAAGCAACTAGATATTCCCATGTATCTATGGTAACAATGATATACTCCAAGATCCCTTTTGGTTTCACAATTGATTGATCTGCTAGTTGTAAAATTTTGGTTGTTGGTTGAACACTTGTGATTCCCAATTTTTTGGTTACTTCAGTTGTAATAAAATAAATGGTAGCCCCTAAGTCAATAAGGACATTTGGAAGTTCAATACCACTAATGTTAAGGGTAATCATTGGACTTCCTAGATCACCATACTTTTGAGGGATCAACTTCCCTAAAAAATATCAGATAGTTTCCCTCCAATTTGAATTGTGAGAGGTAACTTCTATTGCAAGTATGAATAAGTATGGTGGTGTTATCACTAATGTTGTCATTGATGTCAACACAATATAGGTTGTTGCAGTGAGAGGAATCAAGTGATTATATTTGGTACATGTATGGTTGAGATACTATAGAGATGTTGTGAGTACATGGAGCTATCTTTATGGTGTTCTAGGTGTGGTGACATGATGAGTTATCAAGTGCTTTTGAGAAAATTAATAAACAGTGAAGAGAAAGTTATGTGTGTGTGATAGACTATCATTAGGTCCCATTAATTTAGATTATAAAATGTCAATAAGTCGACCGAGTAGTGTCAAAGGCATTTTTCAAAATAAGATGATTTGGATAACTCATTTTAGATTTTTGGATTTTCTTTAAACTATTGAAATCAATTTTAGTCTAAAGCCATTTTAACCTCTTAGCTAGAAAACAATTTATTCTAAGAAAACTTGAAATATTAAACTAGAAAGTATAGGATAAATAGTTTACAAAGAATCACAACTAAACTAGAAAGAAAAAAGATAAATAATTTAGAAATCATCACAACTAAACTAGAAAGCATAAGATAACTAATTTATCACAGCCTTCAAGCATAGATGGCAATTTGAAAGCATCACAAGTAACTAGAAAGCATGGAAAAAATGAATAACTAATAAACTACGGAAGTGGAAAAATAAGTAAATAGATCATAAGACATTTTCTTAAATAGTAAAAGATTCTAACAGCTACAACGAACAACTCATAATTAATTTAACACAAAGGTGCTCTGGAACTTCACACTCAACAACTCACAGACTTTAGCGAGTTCCTACTGAACAATTATCTATGTAACAACTGAAAAAACATAACAGTAAATACTTATTTATTTAAGCTAACTTCCCTCGAGTGGCCAGCTCACGGGTTAATACTTCGTTCTCAAATCACATAAACTAAAAGTTCTGAAGTCCTTCCATTAAAAATAGTTATCATCCATAATTCAATAATTTAGCAATTGACAAAAGACAGTTCTTTCATTCATCAGTATTCAGAGGTCACGTAAACAACATAATGTTACTATTCAGTATTATCCATTCTTTTTTTGAAATTACATTCTTATAAAAAAACTTATAACTAAATCCTAGATTCCAGATGGCATGGATAGCCATTGAAAAATTCTTTAACAACTTTAACTAACTTCCATGTCTTTAAAACTCATAAACATAAAGAAGGCTCAAGACGAGCCATGACGTTTTTGGTAACAAAAATTAAATAAACTGTAATTAAATATTTGATTCATCAACCTAATATTCAAGAGCAAGTTCACAACATCTATCTTCAACCATATTTAAGGCACGTGCTGGTTCAATGTTTTGTAATAGTTGCAAGATGACTGATTTATTCCCTACAAAAACACTCAAGAAAACCCATTAAACCTGTATTGGCAAATTTCCTCAATTAATCATAAGAAATAAAGTTTGCATAATTTTCCTTAAAGATAAGCAATTATTCCTCCTAAATTTTAATAAATTGGCACAGACTTAGGATTGAGCTTGTAAAAATAAGCTTTTCTGATTTCATTATGATGAGGTTATTTTTACCTCATCATTTCCTTCCCCTCCTAGTTCCTAGTAGGTCCTCTTGCTCCATAATTATAACCCTGAGTTTTATTTGATTCCTCATATCTGGCACTAAGGTCATATTCTTCTCTTGCTGTTCCATCAAAATCTATAGGGTCATGGATGAAACCTCTATGAAAGATAACACCCTCCCTCCATTCATTAAAAAGTCTATCATTTTGATCAATTTGAAATATTGAAATCAAAGGGTGGATTAAGTAGCAAGGGAGGTTTGTATCTCATCCCCATCCAGTTTTTCCTAAGGTTTCTTAGGATTTTAAATAAAGCATAATCTCTTCTAAAAGACCATCTAATATTAAGAGGGGAAATGATCTCTCTTTTCTTGAGATAAGCTGGTAATGGAGTAAATCTCTCTTCACAAGCGTGCCATGCTTTTCCAATTAATTTTTGCCCATGTTCCATGAAATTATCGTAACAGAGTTTGAGACTGTTATCATACCTTTCTTTCATTTTATCATTTACCAGGAGAGACAAAAAGGTGTCTTTAAAACCTCTAGGCCTAGCATTAGGTGATATTATTTGAAGTCCCATGGTTCTTTCTGCTTGTGTGTATTATTTTGTGTGTTCTTTCCAATGAATATGGTTTCTCATAGTAGACAATAGGGCTCTCAATTCTACTTCACCAACAAAAAAATTGATAAAGAAATCAGTGTGATTCTCTAATAAAAGGTCATGCAAAAAGAACTCACAAACTAAATCTTTATCCTCAGGGGTTGATTCCACAAATATTTTAATAAATTCTTTATCATTGGGCTCATAAGACTGATCATTGTAGATTTTGAATAATTTCCATCTTATCCATTGTTCATTTGAAAACACGGAGTACAATCTAGATGGCCTTCTACATGATAATAGACAATCAACTAGTTGGCATGAATCTTGTTTTCCTCTATATTCCCTATAAAATGATTCTTTCAAGAGTACTAGCTCCTTTTTCAGCCTGTAGTTCTCAGTTTGAACACTTCTTAAGAAATAACATTTTTCCATCCATTTTATGAGTAATGGGGGAATGCAAACCTGGAACCAATTAGTTATATCTGGCTTAGTTTGAATTTCTTTTGATTCCATCTTTGGTTTCATAGTGCATTCCTCCAAGTCCTATTCCAGCTCTACAACTTTGCTGATAGAAGCATTTAATTCTTCGATTCTTATTTTCCTGTCTTCTTCAAAAGAGGAGAACATAAGCACAAAGTTTTCCTTTATCATTTCAATTTCTTTATTCTTTTATGCAATTTCATCATTATAAGTCTTATGTTCTTGACTCAATTCTTGAATTTTCTCTTTTAAATTATAAGTCAATGTGTCCTTTTCCTATAGCAGCAGTTTCAAGCCCTGTATTTCCTGATCTCTTTTATTTATTACAACAACATACACTATCAACTCTTCTTTTTGCAATTCAATTTGTTCATTGTTTTTGTTCAATTGTTTCTTTAAATCATCAATTTCTATTCTAAATTTCTCTATCTCTATAGTGGTATCCCTCATTTCAATTGTCTCAATAATTCTATCAACAATGGGGGACAAATGACTTGGAATACTATCACCCCCCTCCTGTTCTCTTTCTTGAATTTCTTTGGTGATGATATCCTCCACATATGCAGAGTGGGAAGGAATTTCCTCAACTGAATCTTCTCTTTCTAGAGGTATTTCCTCTTTATTGACAGGCTCAAAAATTTCAATAGGTTCTGATGGCCGTTTAGGCTTCTTCTTTTTTGAACTTCCTTCCATACCTTGCGTTGGGGTTTTAGTGAATTATGAGGCTAGGCGCTTACTTCTCCTTAATGGAGGAAGACCTTGGAAGGTGACACGTGTCTTATTTTTCCCTCTCCTTTTTCTTCTGGGATTACTCATATCAGAATAAATGAGCTCAACATGCTCTGGCAAATTAGAGGTTTTGAATTCATTATTCAAAGATTTTGGCACTTCCTCACCAGGGGTGGTGGGATTCAGAGCTTCCAGAGCTTGAGATCCCTCAGGGGAAACTACTCTAGAAGGTGAAGCAATTTAGTGAGATGTTTCTCCCGATTCTAATTTTATTTTGACTGAAGACTTTTCAATTTTCTCCAAAAACTTCTCCCATTTACCCTCAGATTTCTTGCAAAAATGGTATTTGTAAATCAATTGAATTAATCCATGGTGTTTTAGTGGCCCTGGCCCTATTTTATATCTTTCTATTGAGGAATTTAGAGAGTCACATAAACATTCAGGAAAATTAACCCTAAGAGTAGGGTTCTCTTTCCCATGATGTAAATGGATCAGCATACGGAAAGCAGGTCCTACCACAACAGTTAATTGACCTTCACAAGTGAAATATTTTATGATCCAAGCTACAGTAGTTCCCCAAGGTTCTAGTATAGAGGTCCTCTAGTACTAATTACTACCATGGGGTGAGGGTCCCAACCAATGAGTCCTGAGCTTTCCTCTATGATCTTTGTACCTTGAATTGAATAGCAGGGCCCAGTCTCCATTATGGAACTCCCCCTCCTTAATATGTTTGTTGTGCCACACTTTCTGTTGATGTTGAATTAGTTCGATTTGATGGAAAATGTCTAACCGAAGCTCATACAATTCGCTTAATTGCAGAACTCGTTCAACTTGGGCTCATTTCAAATCTAGACCTAGTTCCATAGTTTTTCAGAGAGATTGTAGTTCAACTCAATGGGAAGAAGAGGTTTTTTCCAAAAATGAGCTCATAGGGGCTGAATCCAGTTGTGGATTTCCAGGTTGTGTTGTATTCCCAAACAGCTTCAGGGAGTTTCTTGGCCCAATATTTTCTTCCTGAAGAAACTATTTTTGTTAATATGTTTTCAGGCTCTCTATTAGTTACTTCCACCTAGCCATTCGCTTGAGGGTGGTGGGTGATCCCACAATAGTGGTTTACAATTTTTGGCCAAACTAGACACTAAAATTATTATTTTTAACTAAATCTTCACATTTAGGCACCTATAGTGGCTAAACCATGAGGAATTTGAAGATGATGTAAACTAGAGTCTCATCACATTTTTTTTGTAGATTCTAAAAATATTTTTCAAATTTTTTTTGGATTAATATTGCACTTTTTTTTCCATCTCCCAAGAAAACCGGTTTTTTCAAAAAACAACATTTTTAGAAAGTGACGCTCATCGTATACAACATAAATTTTTCTGTACGAAGGATAAAATTCTAATTTTTTCGAATTTAGATTTGTAACTACGATATATAGCACTTTCATTTGGTCTCATAGTTTTTTATTGAATATTTTTTCCTTAATAGAATATCTAAGTCAAACAAATTGCAATTCAGACATAGGCGGACTGTATACAACATAACTTTTTTTGTATGTATCAAAATTCATTTTTTTTTTTTTAATGGATCAAGAACATTAACACCCAGCATGAACATATTTATTAAAAAATTATTTTGATAATTTTCTATTTTTCCACATTTGCAAAACATAGAGCTTGATTTTTGGTGAAAAACCTATGTTTAATAGAACTAAAAAAACACATACATAATAAAACCAAAACATATTAAAATTATATTCATGGGATAGCTCATTTTGAGGACTGCCATAATCATTTGATCCCCCAAAAGGTAAATCAAAAGTGATTTTTTATCAGCATTTTGATAGGTGTAAAGGAGACTCATTTATAGGTATGGTTTAAAACTAGCGAGGTTCTATCCAAGGGGGTTTGATCTAAAGTGGTTTGATCAAAGCCTCTTCAATTAGAATCCTTAAAATGGAACTTTTAAAGGCTTAAATCATTATATTTTCTAAAAATATGTGATTTCAGCAAAAATAAATTCCTCTCAGAAATTGTTAACCAACTTTGTGGGATCACCCTGGTAAGGGGATGAATTTCTATGGCTTACTTGAAAATGGTTGGTGAATGCCAAGAGCACTTTGGACATAAATTGTCATCCCTAGTCAGTAACGATAGTTCGAGGGGCTCCAAATTTAAAGAAGATTTTATTACATAGGAAGTTTGTGACTTGCTCTTCCCTAGCTACTCGTAAGGCTTGAACTTCTACCCATTTCATTAGGTAATTGGTTCAAACTAGTATGTATTATTTCCGTTGAGAGGAAGGATCTATGGGTCCAATAAAGTATAAACCCCATTTCTTGAATGGTTCAAGCACTACCTGAGGCAGTAAAGGCATCTATGAAGAAGCAGTTGGTCTTTCTACTCTCTGACATTCATCAAAATGATGAACGTAGTTCTTAATATCCTTATGCATTGAGGGCTAATAGTATCTGGCGCCTAAAATTTTATGGGAAGTTCTCTTCGTAGAGTAGTTCCCTCCCAAAGGATCATCGTGATAGGCCCTTAGAATGCTATAAGTTTCATCCTCTCTCACACATCTTCTCAAGACCATATCAGGTCCACAACGAAATAATATTTCGTTAATCCATTTGAATGGGGCACTTTCCTTGATAAGTCACTTCCTTTTCTTAGTCGTGAACCCCGGGGGTACCTCAGAGGTAGCCAAATAGTTAGCAATGTCTATGAACCAGGGTGATTTTAAAGAAATCGCAAATAGATTTTCATCTGGAAACTCATCCTGTATAGGCGTACTGTCACCCTTTTTTTGTTTGATTCGAGACACCCTTTTCTTGTTTGATTCGAGACAGGAAATATGCTACTACGTTATATTTCCTTGTCTTGTCAAGGATTGTAGCATTAAACTCCTAAAGGAGTAATAAAAACCTCATAATTCGACTGTTAACTATAGTTTTGTTCATTAGGTATTTTATAGTTGAATGGTATGTATAAACTATAACCTTATATCCTATAATATAGTGGTGGAATTTTTTAATGGCATGAACAACAACCAGGAATTCTTTTTCTGTTGTTTTATAGTTTCTCTCTGTAGATGTAAGATTCTTACTGATAAAATATATGGCATATTTACCCCCCTTCTCATCTTCTTGTCCCAGTACTGCACAATTAGCATCATCAGAAGCATCTGCATAAATATGGAAGGGAAATTTGGCCCTCACAGTATAGGAGCAGAGACAATTTTTTCCTTAATTGTTTTGAATGATAGATGACACTCAAGTGTCCAAACGAACTCTACTTCTTTCTATAAAAGAAAGAACATAGGAGCCACAATTTTACTGAATCCTTTTATGAACCTTTTGTAGTAGCCAACATTTGCAAGAAAACTTCGAACATATGTTCATGTTTGAGGGATAGTCAACTATTGGATGAATTCGATTTTCTTGGGATCAAATTTTATTCCTTCAAAGGAAATATGATGACCCAAGACTATTCCTTGTTCTACCATTATTAAACATTTTTTGTGGCTAAGGGATAGTCTATTTTCCTCACAAACTTGTAAAACTCGGTCTAGGTTCTAAAGAGCTTCACCATATTTTGACCCATAGACTGTAAAGTTATCCATATATACCTCTACATAGTCATTAACGAGTGCAACAAATATAGCAAGAATGACTCTCTGAAAAGTCGATGGAGCGTTACAAAGTCCAAAGGGAAGCACTCTATATGAAAATGTGCCCCAAGGGAAGGTAAACGTAGTCTTGTCTTGGTCTTCAGGAGCAACCTAAATTTAGTTGTAACCACTAAATCCATCTAGAAAGGAGAAATATTTCCTTCCAGCCAAGTTATCCAGAACCTGATCAACAAATGGTAGGGGAAAATAATCTCGATGAGTGGCTTTATTGAGTTCTCTATAGTCTACACAGTTTCTCCATTTCCCATTTTTCTTTGGCACAACCACCATAGGTGACACCCACTTACTATCAGAGATAGGATAAATAAATCCTTCACGAAGGAGTTTCTCAATTTCAATTTTGACCAGATCCTTTAATGCAAGATTAAGTATCCTCTAAGGCTGGTGAATAGGCCTTATACTAGGATCAGTATAAATGTGATGAGTACAAACACTTGGGTGAATTCCCCTCATGTATGTGTAATCCCAAGCAAAAGATTTAGACCTTTTTACCGATACATTGAACAATTTATCCTCTTGCATTTCTGTCAGCTAGCTATTGATGTTTAAAGTTTTTCTTGGTAATAGCATAATCGATTTTGTTCCAGGATGGGCCGAAGTGATAGTATAAATTGGTCATAACAAGGTATTGAGAGGACAACTATGAGGTTTAAGTCGGTGAAACCTTGTGATATATTTAAAGAAATGACTTGTTTTGGGGATCATGTTAGCTAAGGGACAAGGCATTCCCATTGTAGCATAGCTTTGCTCCATCCAGCTTATATCAATTGGTTGCCCAAAAATTCTTGGAGCATCCATCATTTCTTCCTCATTCAGGGTTATAGCAAGGGGTCCTATGTCATTTAATAACTCCTCCTCCAGTTATTCTCCGTGTTGTTAAATTACTACTATGGCTAGAGAGGCCAAATTGTCAGGATCATTAGATTCCTCTAGCTCATCAACCTAGACCCTTTTATGCTTAGTAGGCTTAGCAAGGGGATATAAGAACAAATGTTTACTATCTTGACCATGCAAAATTTCCATTCCCCCTTCTCTACAATCAATCTTAGCAAAAACCATGGCCAACCATGGTCTCCCAAAAATGATTGGATAGCTATCTTTGGGTGTAAGCGACTGGATTATCTGGAAGTCGACTGGATATTCCCATCCATCAAATTTGACGAGAATGTTTTTAATGACGCCCTTTGGAATGGATATAGATTGATTTTCCATTTGTAAGGCTGTGGTTGTAGGACATAAATCAGTTAGACCTAGTTTTTCCATTATATCCACAATCATCACGTTAATAGTTGCTCCAAGATCCACTAGTGCATTTGGTATTTCTACCTCATTAATTGTAATGATTATAAGTGGACTCCCAGGATCATCATATTTTGGAGCAATAGTCTTTCCAGATAGAAAATCAGCTAAATAACCATCAATATGAATGGTATTTATCTTTTTTGGCTTCCTACCTGGCGTTTTAATACATAACTATTTGATTAATTGGTTTAATTCATAATTTTCCTTTATTGCCTGCAATAGAGGAACCTCAATTTGCAGTTGCTTAATTTCCCAAATTAACGCAGTTTTAGAAGCCATAGATATTTCTAGAGTTTCTTCTGGAGTCATTGACCTTAAATGTTTTGGATATGGTGCCATCATTTTCTCTTTTGTAATATAATCCTCCCTATGTTGAATCAAGGACTGACCTTCCTCCCTCTGAGACAAATTAGCAGCTCTTGCTATTGAAAAAGGCTCTTTGTCTTTGGTGGAAGTATCTTGAGTAGGTGACGTGTCTTTTATTGGACTTTTAGGCTCAGGTTCCTCCACTATTTCTTCAATAGTTTGGGGTTGAAGAGTTCTACCGGAGTGCAACTGTACATTTTTGTAATGTATCGCATTAAGTCCTGTAACATTTTCATGTTCAGTAGAGTAGACTGGCGTGTTCTGGTGATTATTCTTAGGGTTGGGAAGCAGTTGCACTGGAAGCTGAGGTTGGTTTACCTGCTCATTCCGAGGAGGGTTTTGAACTTGAGGTAACAAATTTTTTTGTTGATTCCTCCTAGGTCCAGTATAAAATTAATTTTGTCCCTGATTCCATTGGGGGGCAGCATGTTGTTGGTACCATTGTTGTTGTGGTTGGTTTGATCACTGCTGATTTCCCCATGTTTGATTTGCCCATTCGAGGGATCCCTAATAAGGAGTTCCCTAGTTAGGTTGTGGTGGAGGTGACTGAGTCCAAGATGGAGTCCATTGATTATGAACCCTATTATTTTGTGGTCTCCATGCAGGATTGGAATTATGTCCAGAAGAGAAGTTACCTCCTTGACGTTGATTGAACACATTTATCTCTTCTTCAACTTGAATAGTTTTTTTCTTAGTACTTTTAATATTAGACAGAAGCTCACACTGATTTGTAGGATGGTTCTTCTCACAAAGTTGACAAACATTGACTCTATCTAAAGGAAACTCGTGCAACAGGTGTTTGTTTTGACACCTAGGACAATAGATTGACAAGGTCTTTAGGTTGCAAGTTTTAGCTTGTATGCCATCTAATATAGTGTTTAACTGAACAAGAATGTTCATTTTAAGACTTTCTATTTCTTCGTAGAGCTTACCTATCTCGTTAGACCCTCGAAAGAGATTAGTTTTATGGATTCCTCCCAAGTACGGGAGAAATTTTGATATAACTCACATATTTCCTCTAAGGTTAGTTGAGACACATCACCTTTTCCCATCAGATCAAGATTTCTTCTAGAGTCATCATCAAGTCCCTTAAAAATTATTTTTTTGAGAATCTCAACTCTAATGGCCTCTTCTCCACATCTTTTAGAGAGAAAAAGGAACCTATCAAGATAGTCCTCTAAAATCTCATCCTCGTTTTGTCTCAGTTTAAATAGCTCTTCCTTATGGTCACTCACCCTACAGTAACTCTAGTATTTTTGCAAGAAAACATTCTCCATTTCCCCCTAGATGTTATACTACGAGAACCCAATCCCATGAACCAGCGCATTGTTGAATCCTTCAAAGTAGAAGGAAAGAGCTTCAACTTCTAGTTATCATTTTTGTAGTCATAAGTTTGACACAAGAATTTATATTCAAAGAGAAATTGGTCTGGGTCTTTCGAGTATGAGCCACGAAAGGTTGGAAGGAAAGCTGGGGAAATATTCTTCATCGCATTATCATCATTTGCATCCAAGGTAATAGGATAGGTAAACGTTCTAGGAGGCTGAGGTTCATTGTGGTTAGGTTCAGCCCTACGATCTCCCATGATATTCAGAGGAGTATTCCTCAAAGACAATTCCTCTATAACTGGTTGTTCTTCCAGTTGATTTCCAGGCAAATAGTGGAAAGCCTCTGGTGCAATAGGCTCAAATAATTCTTCAAAAGTATTGTCATATGAGCCTTGGTCCTCCCTAGGTATTATTGGTGTGTATTTTGGGGGGTTCTTTGGTATAAATCATCCGTGAGGACCTCTTTTCCTGACCATGTAGAAAAGGAAGTTGTCCGAGGAATTTTTGTTATAAAACAAGGTATTCAAACTGTCTCCTAGTAACACTTAAGCACAAAGGTTATTTAATTCCCTGAAAACGACATCAAAAAGGCATAGGCTGTTGTTAGCTCCCATTACTTTAGAATATAAAAAGTCAATAAGTCGACCGAGCAATGTCCAAGGCAGTTTGCAAAAGAAGATGATTTGGATAACTCATTTTAAATTTTTTTATTTTCTTTTAACTACTGAAATCAATTTTAGTCTAAAGCCATTTTAACCTCTTATCTAGAAAACAATTTATTCTAAGAAAACTGAAAATATTAAACTAGAAAGCATAAGATAACTAATTTAGAAAGCATCACAACTAAACTAGAAAGCATGGAAATGAGTAAACTGAATAACTGATAAACTAGGAAAGTGGAAAAATAAGTATATAGACCATAAAACATTTTCTTAAACAGTATAATATTCTAATAGCTACAACGAACAACTCATAATTAATTTAACACAAAAGTGCTCCAAAACTTCACACTCAACAACTGACATACTTTGGAGAGTTCCTACTGTACAATTATCTATGTAACAACTAAAACAACATAACATTAAATACTTATCTATTGAAGCTAACTTCCCTCAAGTGGCCAGCTCACAGGTTAACACTTCATTCTCAAATCACATAAACTACAGGTTTTGGAGTCCTTCCATTAAAAATAGTTATCATCCATAATTCAATAATTTAGCAATTGATAGAAGACAGTTCTTTCATTCATCAGTATTCATAGGTCACGTAAATAGCATAACATTACTATTCAGTATTATCCATTATTTTTTGAAATTACATTCCTATAGAAAAAATTATAACTAAATCCTAGATTCCAGATGGCATGGATAGCCATTGAAAAATTCTTTAAGAAAATTTAACTAACTTCCATATCTTTAAAACTCATAAACATAAAGAAGGCTCAAGACGAGCCATGAAGTTTTTGGTAACAGAAATTAAATAAATAGTAATTAAATATTTGATTCATCAGCCTGATATTCAAGAGTAGGTTCGCAACATCCAACTTCAACCATATTTAAGGCACGTGCTAGTTCAACATTTTGTAACAACTACAAGATGACCGATTTATTCCCTACAAAAACACTCAAGAAAACCCATTAAACCTGTATTGGAAAATTTCCTCAATTGATCATATGAAATAATTTTTTATAATTTTCCTTAAAGATAAGAAATTATTCCTCCTAAATTTTAATAAATTGGTACAAACTTAGGATTGAGCTTGTAAAATTAAGCTTTTTTTATTTCATTATGATGAGGTTATTTTCACCTCATCAGTGTGTTCTGAATGTGCTACGGTAATGTACTCCACATTTCTTCTATATTTATTTTATGCTTGTGTGGTTCTATATTGTTGTTTATGGGAATCCTTGGGTGATATATCCTAAGTTATAGCTTTTGGGTTGATGAAGAGCGGAAGTTGTGTTCATCGGTTTGTGAACTGGTCTGGCAGTGTTGTTTTTCTGTGGATTGGGAGAAATGTTTCTTCTCTGCAGTCCTTTGATGGTTGGTCTTAGATATTGTGGATCTAGAAGAAGGTTAATAATGGTGTTATCTATGTCTTGGAAAAAGTGCTCATGGTTTGGTGCTCTGGAAGACTTGTTCCAAAGCTATTATGTGTGTCTGCACAGTCAAGTTGAATAGATGGAAAGTGTTATGTGTGGAAGTTGTTGCAGTTGTTGTAGATGAATCAAAAGTCTTATAAGAGGTGTTATAGTGTATAGTGAAGCATGTTATGTGGTCTACACATTTTCATCTTGTTGTGAATGTGTGTACTTCAATGTTCATTGGTGTTTTCATTAGGTTTGGCTGACCTGGTGTTTACACGTTATACAAAGGATAAGTATCAATTAAGGAAGCCTATGATTGATCCAAGATGTTGTTTTGAGTCCTTGTTAAGTATTTATTTGGTCCACTCTCATTATTATCCACTATGGGAATGTTGATTTTCTAACCTAATTAGAATTTGTAAAGTTAATATTGTGTAGCCAAAATTAGAGAAAGATTCTAAGGTTAAAGATGGTATAAATATAAATCAAGATGTTGTGAATTTTAAGTCACAAGTGTGACAAGTGTGAGAAGTGAAGTAGGTGTGAAAGAGTGTGCAAAAGTGAATTAAGGTAGTAGTACTTTAATGCATTTGACTCCTGAAAGTAGTGAGTTGATGGTGTCTACAATTCTTTGATTAAGGCTATGAATGTGTGAAAGTTGTTGTGGTGGATCTTTTGTTATCTTTCTTTATCTGTAGGCAATCAACCTCCCTTATGGACAATGAGTCCTATTTGTAGGCAGTGAGCCTTATATCCAGATAGTGAGTCTTATTTTGGGTAGTGATCCCTTTGGAAGTGAGCCTTTTTATTCGGTTTTGCATTACTATTATATTACGAGTTAATCCTCACTATGGTTTTGCCCTTTTGGGTTTTCCATGTAAATCTGGTATTTCTAGTGTTGATATTCCTTTATGTTATTTTCACTTCATTCTTGATGCTTAGAAGTGGTGGAAAAATCCAAAACAAACTAAATCAACTAATGTTTAAACCTTAAAACATCACTTGGTAGGTTTTTCCTCACAAGCATTCAATCTTTGAAGCCTAAAACATGGGGGCAACAAATTAGTTTTCTTGGCCATAACTTTTAGTGTAGACATGATATCCAAAATTTGAACATATTTCTAGATACCCATTTAGGCTTTATACAACATATCTCAAAATAAAAGTAGGTTACTTTGTACAAAATCCTTCAAAAATGGACTGTCCTACCAATTAAGCCTAAAATATGAAAAATTGGATCTAGGGCATCATCAAAACACATGAAAACCTCAATATGGAACCCTAAAAGTTTGGTGCATGGTAATATGAAACATTTTAGAGTCCCACAAAAAAAATTAGAATTCTCCACCATGGAAACCATGAGAAATCACATTTTGAAAGTCACTAGTTACCTAGCCTAGGGTTTTTGATACTTTTGAACTATTTTTGCCAAAATTATAATATATCTCTCCAAACACAACAAAAATAGATAAGACCAAGTGCATTAGAAATTAGATTCAAATTCCTTTCAATCCCAATTAGCCTGAGATCAAGATATAGAATATCAAATCCATACCACATGCTGCAACAGGCCGGTTACAAAAAAAATCAGGAAGTGGCAATCACCAATTTGATCATAACTTAAATAAAACTTAATGAAAATCAACCAAACCAATTGAAAATAAAATCTAATGAAATATTATATCACACCAAATCATTTTCATATCATTAAAATTTTATACAGTATTGCACTACATCAAAGAAC